>CAJQZJ010032904.1:2890505-2927225 GCA_907164525.1 Lophiomys imhausi
TTTGTTTGTTTGTTTGTTTGTTTGTTTGTTTGTTTGTTTGTTTGTTTTGACAGGGCCTTACTATGTAGCCCAGGCTGACCCTGAACTCAGTTTCCTAAGTACTGGGTTTATAAACATGTGTTACCATGGTTGGCTTTATCATGCTCTTATTGCCAAAAGGAGGTTTACTAAGCTGCCTCCATAATTCCAGAAAAATATCAGAGTACTATCTAAGACCGTGGAGCTCTTGGTTGTAGCTGGTGCTTAGGTACAGAGGATGGTTGGTGAGAACACTTGAACCCGACTTCCGCCATGGACAGGATCTGCTGGTGCCTCCTCCAGCTCCCAGCAGTACATGGGGTAGAGGAGTGGGAATGGGCACTCTGGCTTCAGTTGCCATTCTGGTAGGTCCAGCTGATTAGGCCAGAATGGTGAGCACCCATCTGTTCCTGTGAAATAACAGAAGTGGGCAGTACCAAATAGACCTGAGACTTGGGGGACACTGTTGTAAAAACTGACTTCTTCCTCAGGTGGACAGAGAGACCAATACTGACAGCGTGGCCCCATCCCCCACGGTGGTGCGCCCCAAGGACCGGCGGGTGGGTGCCCCTTCACCAGGGCCATTTCTTCGAGGGAATACCATCATCCGCTCCAAGACCTTCTCGCCCGGACCCCAGAGCCAGTACGTGTGCCGGGTAAGCAAGCGATGTGCAGTCCCCACCCCTCAGAGCAGCCAGGGATCTGCTCCAGCTCTGGATACAAGTAAGGGGGTCACTCTTACAGTGTGTCTTGGGCGCCTTCTGGTAGGTTAACCTCATGGACCTCAGTTTCCCTCACGTGGAGTACACAGGCCCATTCCACAGGATGTTTTTATTCTACTGACAGATTGATATAAGAAAATCAGTGGGCAAGAGCATTTGCTGTTCAAACATGAGGACCTGAGTTAGGATATCCAGTGGCTGCCTGGATAGTTCCCATTTTCTCTCCATACATTACAGTATCAATCTTCAGCCGTTTGGCCCCGTTTCTCTGACAGACATTGATTGTAAAGCAGGAATTATGAAGGACTTGCCTACTCTGTCTTGGCAGAGCGAGGCTGTCGACTTACCTGCTCCAAGTTTTGTCCTGTTTGGACAGCGGTCTGTCTACAGTTGAAGCAAGGGATTTTTCTTGCCAAGAGATAGGCTTGCCACTAATTCAACCAACTCCAGTTGGAGATTCTTCAATGCTTATCTTCTACGTGGAGTAGAATAGGGGGTGCTGTCAGGAGCTGACATGTCTCAATATCAAAAAAATCTTAAGTTAAGAAAACATCCATAGCCGGGCGGTGGTGGCGCACGCCTTTAATCCCAGCACTTGGGAGGCAGAGGCAGGTGGATCTTTGTGAGTTCAAGGCCAGCCTGGTCTACAAAGCGAGTCCAGGACAGCCAGAGATATTCAGAGAAACCCTGTCTCGAAAAACCAAAAAAAAAAAAAAAAAAAAAGAAAACATCCTTGGAGCCGGGCAGTGGTGGCGCATGCCTTTAATCCCAGCACTTGGGAGGCAGAGGCAGGTGGATCTTTGTGAGTTCGAGGCCAGCCTGGTCTACAAATTGAGTCCAGGACAGCCAGGGCTACACAGAGAAACCCTGTCTCGAAAAACCAAAAAAAAAAAAGAAAACATCCTTGGGGCTGGAGAGATGGCTCAGAGGTTAAGAGCACTGGCTGTTCTTCCAAAGGTCCTGAGTTTAATTCCCAGCAACCACATGGTGGCTCACAACCATCTACATTGAGATCTGGTGCCCGGGCATATATGTAGAGCAAATACTGTATACATAATAAATAAATAAATGTTAAAAAAAAAAGAAAGAAAGAAAACATCCTTGAATGCCATATTCTGCAGATCTCTTGAGGTTTTTGAAGACCACCTATCTATCTCTTATATTTGGATATGCAAATGTTGCTTGTCTCTTAGGTTGGTTGTTTTTCAAGACAGGGTTTCTCTGTGTAGCCCTGGCTGTCCTGGAACTAGCTTTGTAGACCAGGCTGGCCTCGAACTTGGAGATTGCCTCTGCTTCCTGAGTGCTGGGATTAAAGGGTGCACCAACACTCCCACCTTCCCAGAATGCTCTTTAACTGACTTCTTTTTCTTCACTTAATGTTCTCCTTACACATTCATTTTAAAGGCTGTGTGCATGAACACCACAGCAAGACGCTTACTGGCAGCTTCAGTTTTGAGTTGCATTGCGATGTAACTGTTCTGTGGCTATGCACACCACAAAACAGCAAAATAGGACAGAAACCAAGTGTCTGGCCAAGAGCTCCAGGCCATGCCAGGTGTGGTGCCATGAGCCGGCAGTACTAGCTTCGGGCTGATACTGACCCGAAGGATCAGGGACTGGCCTGAATGGGAGGAGCTGGCTAAAGGATGCTAGGTCATCTTCGGCTACCTAGCAATTTCAATGCCAGCCTAGGCTACATAAAATCTTACCTCAAAAAGAAATCGAGTGTTCCTATTGGGGGGTGGGGGTTGTTAGATAGATAAAGAGTGAGAAAGACAGCTAAGTGTAATGGCACAAACCGTAACCCCCTAGGACTTAGGCTGAGGCAGGAAATCCTGAGTTTAAGGCCAGCCTGGGCTATAGAGTAAACCCTATCTAGAAACCAAGCTTTGGTTTGGTGGTGTTGCACACCTATCTATAAGAGTTATAAGAGTACTGGATGTTCTTCCAAAGGACCAGAGTTCAAATCCCAGCACCCACATGGCAGTTCGAAACTGTCTCTAATGGCCGGGCTTGGTGGCCCGTGCCTTTAATCCCAGCACTCGAGAGGCAGAGCAGGCAGATCTCTGTGAGTTTGAGGCCAGCCTGGTCTACAGAGTGAGTTCCAGGATAGCCAGGGCTACACAGAGAAACCCTGTCTCAAAAAAAAAAAAAAATTTAAAGGTAGTAAATTTGACAGCCGGACATGGTGGCCCATGCCTTTAATCCCAGTACTTGGGAGGTAGAGGCAGGTGGATCTCTGTGACTGTGAGTTCAAGGCCAGCCTGGTCTACAAAGTGAGTCCAGGACATCCAGGGCTACACAGAGAAACCCTGTCTTGAAAAAAGAAAAAAAAAAGTTTGACATTAAATTCCAGTTCTTTGGGAGGAAGGGTGGTAGAAAGAATAGAGGAAGACACTCTTTGGTATCCCCCTTCCCCACCACTCATTCTCTCATGGCAACAGTTGGCCTAGAGTTGAACTCTGTAGCTCCTCCCTGGCTCTCTGTCAGTTGCCACACTGTGGCGAGGTCCCCACCCTTTTCCTGGCTATCTAACCCTTCAAACCGTTTCAGGGCCAGCCTACTTTATTTCATGCTACTGTATGTGGAGGGTCTGAGCACCTACCAAGTCCAAAGGGTCATTCTGGTTGCTTGGGCTCTGGAACCAGCTTCTGCTCCCATCATGCCTGACATATGTGTACGAAGGCCTCAGTAGAGTCCTGGGGTAAAGTGTTGTTTACTACCTTCCCCTGCCCAGAACCTTACAGATCCACTGAGTCATAAGAATCAGTAAAAACAGCCTTCCCTCCTACTCTTTGAATTCAGAAAGCACCCCACTCTGAATTTGCCACTTAACCTGGCTGTTGTTATGGAGAGAAGAGGGCAATTTTTCAAGGTCCCAGGAGCCCATCTCCAAGGCCTAAAGGTTTAAGACTGAGTGGAAAGGTTCATCTTTTCCTTACCTCAAACTGCACAAATTAAATTCACTGGATACCTATCACTTCAGTTCCCCCAGAAAACCTCCCCTGAAGTCCTTCCCAGCGAAAACAGAGGCCTTGTCTTCTGGGTTAAGTCTCAAGCTAATCATTCAAGCCAGTTGGCATCTGTGGGAGTAACGCAGGCCCAGCGCATGTGGGCTACAAATCTTGTAGGAGATGTGGGATTTCCTGAAGTCACAGAACACTGATGTTAGAGACTCTGTGTTCTACTGTAGGATGCTACAGTTCAGTCAGCTCACAACTGTAGGGGGGGGAAATCCAACCGGTGCTTAAAACAGGGGGTGAGGGAGGAGGCGGCGAGGCAGGGGAGGCTCTGAAGGAGTTAGAGAAGCCTTTAGGGTAACAGCTAAGACCTCAGCTTTTACAGATCAACTGCCTCGTGAACATGCAGTGAAAATCAAATACAAATAAATGGATGCCGCTCAGCAGAAGTCACACCAAGGGAAATCAGAGGTTGGCTGTACCCGGGGAAATTAACGATGGACTCTCTGTTTTTCATCAGGATTAAGAATGTAGCTGTGGGGCTGGAGAGATGGCTCAGAGGTTAAGAGCACTGGCTGTTCTTCCAAAGGTCCTGAGTTCAATTCCCAGCAACCACATGGTGGCTCACAACCATCTACATTGAGATCTGGTGCCTGGGCATATATGTAGAGCAAATACCGTCTACATAATAAAAATAAATAAATAAATGTTTAAAAAAAAAAAAAGAATGTAGCTGTAAGCCGGGCGGTGGTGGCGCACGCCTTTAATCCCAGCACTTGGGAGGCAGAGGCAGGCGGATCTTTGCTAGTTCGAGGCCAGCCTGGTCTACAAAGCGAGTCCAGGACAGCCAGAGCTGTTAAACAGAGAAACTCTGTCTCGAAAAACCAAAAAAAAAAAAAAAAAAGAATGTAGCTGTGATTTTTGTTAAGATGGGAAAACAGAAGCATATCAGTGAAGTGTTATTCATTTGTACGGCCGGCCCATCAGTCCTGTAGTAGCCAGCTCTCCTTTATTGAATGTGTGTGTGAGTGAGCACAGGTGTTAGTGGAAGCCAGAAGAGGCTGTTGGATCTCCTGGAGCTGGAGTTAGAGGGGTGGACTGTGGCTGTGAGCTGCCTGGCATGGGTTCTAGGAATCGAACTCGGGTCCTCTGCAAGAACAGCAAGTGCTCTTAGCCACTCACCCATTTGTCTAGTCCCAATAGCCGTCTGTCACCAGATTGATTGGCTGCCGTGGTATCACACTCTTATGTTCAGTAATCTTTATTTTATTTACTAATGGCCCAAAGAACAAGAGCAGTGAGGCCTGCCGTTGAGGTGCAGCCCAGGAGCTGGGAAGTCTCTCCTTAGTGAAAAGGCAAGCATTCTGACTAAGGAAAGAAAAACTATCATATGGTGAAGTTGCTGAGATCTATAGGAAGTTATTGCCAATCTCTAGTTGTGTTTATTTTATGAATCAAAGCTTTATTGTTGTGCGTGTATAGGAGAAAAATGTAAATGCCGGGTCCAGTGCTATCTGTGACTTCAGGCATCTGGTGGCACCTAGGACAGTCGGGCACTGCTGTAGTGATGCCTGTGTCAGCTCCCTGACACCACTGGCCACATAAACTCTGATTGCTATTGCTGTTTTCTCCACCTGCCATTGGTAACTTCTCCCTGAGAAGTGGGCAGGTGTGGTGCATTCATGCAACACAAGCTACAACCCGCCTAAATGGGAAAAGCACAGCGATAGGAAACTGAGTTGAATTCAGATTCAAAGCCTAGGGCAATTGCATGCAGTTGACAGCCTAGACCCTAGCTGTAAGGGAGGCCACCAAAACAAAATCCACAGCCTGACCAACAGGCCAGCCTTGTTTCTAAGCAAGAATCACAAAGTGGGATTTTTCTATCCTGGGCTGGCATCGCATCTTCAACTCCAACCAAAAAAAAGTGGGAGGCAGGCGTGGTGGGACACACCTTTAATCCCAGCACTTGGGAGGTGGAGGCAGGCAGATCTCTGCGAGTTCAAGGCCAGCCCAGTCTACAAAGTGAGTCTAGGACAGCCAGGGCTACACAGAGAAACCCTGTCTCAAAAAACCAAATTAAAAATAAATAAATTAGTTAGTAAGTAAAGTCACAGGAGAGAACGTCAGAAGACTGTCCACTTTGTTAAAGTCAGCCACCAACAACAAAAAAGTCAGACACAGTGTTGCTGGTACTATACAGGTGCTGTGGAATTCTGTAGAAACCAGAACTCACTGTCCCTGTCTCAGACATAGAAATCCAGTGGGGACCCCAGGAGAGTGAAACTAGCAAGGGACATGAATAGTGGAAGGAGATATGATCAGGCCACAGGAAGCCTTTTAGGAGGTGAGGCTGAATGGCAGAAAGGAGCAAGCTCCAGAATTAACCTCTAGTTTTGCACCAGTGGCTCTGTGCCCTGAAGTGAAGTAGATAGGAACCCTAGTTTTTTTTTTTTTCATCTATAAAATGGGTACAAATGCAATGGGCCTTGTAGTGCAGTTCATAAGATTAATAAGACAAAAACATTTTGGGGCTTTGGAGATGGTGTAATGGGTAACAGAACTTGCTGCCCAACACTCACGTAAAAAGCCAAAAGTGGCCACATGTGTACCTGTAAACCCAGTGCTCTCAGGGATGGAGACAGAAGGTTCACTGCCAGTCTAACTCTAGGTTCAGCCAGAGACCCTGTCTCAAGGGAAGAAAAGAGTGTCCTCCTCTAGCCTCTGTGTGCACGCATGGAAGCATGTACATATGCTATGCACACACACATGTACAGGTACATACACATCCCAACCACACACATACACATACTCACAAACACATCACACTCCAATCACACAATATACACATGAATATCCACTCACTCACACACAAAAATAATAAAAATAGAAGTTAAAAACAACAACAACCCGCTCCCTTTTGGTTTTTTGAGAACTCACAGAGATCTGCCTGCCTCTACCTCCCGAGTGCTGGGATTAAAGGTGTGCGCCACCAGGCCCGGCAATTACAGACAGCTATGAACTGCCATGTGGGTGCTGGGATCTGAACCCCGGTCCTTTGGAAGAACAGCCAGTGCTCTTAACTGCTGAGCCATCTCTCCAGCCCTATTTTTATTTATTAACTATGGTTATTTTACACCACAGAGGAATTAAACCCAGGGTCTTGTGTATGGTAGGCAAATACTCTAGCACTGAGTTCTATCCACAACCTCTTTTATCTTTTATTTTTAGACAGGTTTTCATTCTGTAGCCCATGCTAGCTTGAGTTTATTCCTCAGCTCAGGCCAACTTTGACTTGTAATCCTTCTGCCTCAGCCTTCCAACTAGCTGGAATTAATGGCCTGTAACCACTAAGTCTGATGCTCCCTGTGACATAAAATTACTATACTTCTCTGCCTCATTTTTTTTTCTACTTTGTTAAACAGAAGCAGTAATAAAACAACGATTCTCTACCATCTGTGAGATTAAGCCTATTAGAATGTCTGAAAGATACGGGGAAAGGACATTCAGAACTAGCATGGAGGCTGGAGAGATAGCTCAGCCGTTAAAAGCTAGGCTCACAACCCAAAACAAAACTAGCATGGTAGTATAGTTGTGTAATTCCAGCATTTAGGAGGTGGAGCTCAGAGATTCAAGGCCTACTTTAGCTCTATAGATGGTTCAAGGCTAACCTGGGCTACATGAAACCTAGTCTCCAAAAACAAAAACAAACAGAAAATGAAGTTCAAGAATGAATGTAGTCTTTCCTACTGTCTAAAAGCTTGATCTTTAATATAAAAACATCTATGTCTTAAAGTTCAGTTGTCCTGGATAACTTTTTTCTAGAGAAGTATGACATATTAAAAAACAAAAAGCCTAGCTGGGTGTGGTGCCTCACGGCTTTAATCCCAGCACTCCTGGACTCCCTTTGTCGACCAAACTGACCTCGAACTCACAGAGATCTGCCTACCTCTGTCTACTGGGTGCTGGTATTAAAGGAGTGTGTGCCACCACGCCCAGCAAACGCCATTATGTTTAATAACGATGGTTAGCCATGAAAATAATGGCACTAGTAGCTTCTCAGTAGAGACCCTCAGCAGTGAGCTCCCAGGCAGGTGCAATAGCATACCCATGTTAACCCTGCTCCCTTTGGAAATAGGACTCAACCAAGAAATCACCCTGTCCTCACCTGATGGAGAAAGACTTTCATAGATGAGAATGGGGCCCCTCTGGGAAAACAGGAAATATGATTGATGGAGGGTTTGAGCAAAGAAAATGGCTGAGCTCAACTTTTGCAGAGTCTGAACACTCCTTCTCTCTAAGGAGGTGGCTCCTTGACCCTGGGCCAGCCTCCTTCCCCAGCTTCATCTCTTTGCTTGCAGTACTGACAACCTGGCATATGCTAGGGCCATGCTATACCCCTGAGCCATATCTCTGGCCCAACTGTCTCCAAAGTGGTTCTATTTGAGTCACTAAAGGTGGGCTCTCTGGATGACAGGGACAAGCGGATGTAAGCAGCTCTTCGCATGATAAGACAACAGGACAGTGTATCCCACAGTGGTGCCACCATCATCAGACCCTGCTGAGCAGCTCTACAATGGCTTTGGCTGGGTTCTATGATTCATGGGTTTCTATACCCCGTATGTAACATAGTGAGGGTCCTCAAACGGTGTTGTGAGGATACAGCAAGATAGATGTCCCATCTAATTTAGACGTGGAGACAATGGCACACACCGTGCCTAGTGCGTTTTTAGTCAACGGTCACTTTAAAGGGATAGGAATTTCAGAGCAAAGCCTGGAATAGGAAGCTCATTGTCTGGGTCAAATTTGGGGGGTTTTGTTGTTATTTGGTTTTTTGGTTTTGTTTGTTTGTTTTGTTTTGTTTTTGAGACAGGGTTTTTCTGTAGCCTTGGTTGTCCTGGAACTTAACTCTTTAGACCAGGCTGGCCTCAAACTCACAGAGGCCCACCAACTGAAGACTCTTCTTTGTGGTTGTTCCAGAACACATTCTTACCATGCCTGACTTCCTTTGGTTTCTTTCTTGCAGCTGAATCGAAGTGACAGTGATAGTTCCACTCTGTCCAGGAAGCCACCTTTTGTTCGAAACTCCCTGGAACGGCGCAGCGTCAGGATGAAGCGGGTAAGTGCCACCTTGAAGCTCTTGTGTGTCTTCTGTTCTTCAATTCTGGAAGGCCTATGGATAGCCTGGGGGTTGGCATGTCAAGGGAAAATCAGAGTGAGTGGGACGGGACGGGGTGGGCAGGATGGCTCTGTGGGTAAATATGTTAGCTGCACGGCCCTGGTGACCTGAGTTCAATCCTGTAGACCCATCTAAAAGCCCAAGGAGGGAACCAACTTCACAAAACTCTTCTCTTGCCTCTGTGTGTCTCTACATGAGCAGCATGCATGTAGAGGCACCGTCAGGTGTGAATACACACACACACACATGATAGACAGAAGACAGACAGGTGTTCACTCTGGAAGGATATCCTAGAACCTCTGCATTGACCTGTTTTCTGTCCCTAACTTTATGACTGTCAGGGGCTGGGGTGATGACTCAGTAGGTAAGAGCACTTGTCCCACCAGCGTGAGGACTCAAGTTTGAAACCCCACATAAAAAGCCAGGTGTGGCTGTGTTTGCCAGTAACCCCAGCATTTGGGGTGGGAGCCGGAAACAGGTGCATCCTGAGAGCTTACTGGCGAGGCCTAGCCAAACTGGCAAGTCCTGGTTGAGTGAGAGACCTGGTCTCCAGGCACCAAGAGGGAGCTATAGGGGGAGACACCCAGCACGCTGCTCTGGCCTCTAAACACTATGGCTACTTTACCATATGAGCCTTTAGCATACGGGCCTTTTTAAGACCCAGCCACAACTCTCGAGATCACTGACAGGGTGCTTGCCTAGTGTGTGCAAAGGCTAGCACTATAAAACAAATCAAACTAGAACAATAATACTATCTAAAAAGTCCACAGGCCATGAGACTGCCTTCAGGCATGGATTGACCCAAGAACTGAAAGAGTGCCAGCAGGCCTTGTACCCCTTTCCTGCCAGATAGCTGAATTGTTTTTTTTTTTGTTTGGTTGGTTGTTTTGTTTTGTTTTGTTTTTGTTTTTTCGAGACCATGTTTCTCTGTATAACAGCCCTGGCTATCCTGGACTCACTCTGTAGACTAGGCTGGCCTCAAACTCACAGAGTTGCACCTGCCTCTGCCTCTGCTTCCCAGATGCTGGGATTAAAGGCATGAGCCACCACGCCAGGTTACAGATAGTTTCGAAATGCCATGTGAGTGCTGAGATTTGAACCCAGGTCTTTTGGAAGAGCAACCAGTCTCTTAACCACTGAGCCATCTCTCCAGCCCAGAGAGCTGAATTCTTAAGCAGGTCTGACCACTGCAAACACACAGTCAAGGGGATGCCCAGTACAATATGCCTTGAGAAAGAACCAAAGGTCAGGGTAGCAACAGACACCATTCACAGAATACAAATGCCAAAAGTACTGTGCTGGAATCTGTACAAATAATTTATTAAATTATTTATTAGTATTTATAATATATTTAAGGGATCGGCGGTGTTAATCCTTAACCCGCCATTATAGATAATCACACAGACACCCGATGGATTTCAACAAGCCTTAGCCTGGACTGGACTGTTATTCTCCATGCTATGCCAACGTTCCAGGCCATGTGGAATGATCTTCCATTTATTCCATTGTGTGTGTTCTACTTCCTCCCGCTCTATTCTCCTTACCATCTCTGGCTTCTTCTACTCATCTCTCTCCCTGCTTCAAAAGCCCTGCCTACCTCTGTCTTCGCCCAATCTCAGACCTCAGCATTTAGTCAGCCAATCAGAGACAATGGTTAGCAAGTAAAGTAGCAGACAGCAAGTAGGCCTCTAGGACCAATTAATTAACATTTAGAATACATAACAGATCAGCCGGGCGGTGGTGGCACACGCCTTTAATCCCAGCACTTGGGAGGCAGAGGCAGGCGGATCTTTGCGAGTTCGAGGCCAGCCTGGTCTACAAAGCGAGTCCAGGACAGCCAGAGCTGTTAAACAGAGAAACCCTGTCTCGAAAAACCAAAAAAAAAAAAAAAAATACATAACAGATCACTGCCTCAGGAACCTCACCTTTCCCACTCATGCTCTATCCATTCTAACCTAGAACCTCATCTGTCAGATACTAACAGCTGGGCCCTCGGAGAGCTATTGTGATACAGGGTCACTGGAATAGCAGGGTAAACGGGATACCTTGTACGTGGGACACACACTGTGTGGCTGTGAGCGTGTGTTCTGTAAGGGGAGGGTGCCTGCACGGAAATGAAGGCAGGTCTTGGGGTTCAGGGGACACAGATCTGTGGGATTTCTGGGCTAAGCCCTCTGGTGCCAAGGGCATCATCAAACTCCGCCCCTTCAGCCTTCCTCCGTCAAGTCCCTGCGCACAGAGCGTCTGATCCGCACCTCGCTGGACCTCGAACTGGACCTGCAGGCAACGAGGACCTGGCACAGCCATCTGACTCGGGAGATCTCGGTGCTGAAGGAGTTGAAGGAGCATTTGGAGCAAGCCAAGAACCAGGGGGAGAAGGAGTTGCCGCAGTGGCTTCGTGAAGACGAGCGCTTCCGCCTGCTGCTGAGGATGCTGGAGAAGAGGGTAGGTGCCTCTGGCTGGCTGATTTACGGTCCTGTGGTCCCACTGCAGGTGCCCTGAGGGTGCTCAGGGACGCAGGAAGTCCTTGACTTGGCTCTGACGTGTTTGTGTGAATGCTCATGGTTCGATCTCAACGTTAATCCCCCATCGGATATAGCATGTACCTCATCCAGGTGGGCCATTGCACCAAACAGAAGGCTGAAGCAGGAGAGTTGTCCGGAGTTCAAGCCTGCACAGACCGTATCATAAGTTCTAGTGTAGATGAAGCTAAAGTGAAACCCTATCTCAAAAGCAAACAAAAACAAAGCCGGGCGTGGTGGCGCAGGCCTTTAATCCCAGCACTCGGAAGGTAGAGGCAGGTGGATCTCTGTGAGTTCAAGGCCAGCCTGGTCTACAGAGTGAGTTCCTGGACAGGGAAACCCTGTCTCAAAAAACCAAAAAAACAAACAAACAAAAAGAGTCTTTCTCAATTTAATAAATACATGTTTGAAGAAAAAAAGAGCCTTTTTCTTAGAGTGTAAAATTAAAGCAACTGGGCTGGAGGCTGGAAAGGTGGCTCAGCGGTTAAGAGCACTGACTGCTCCAAAGGACCCAGGTTCCATTCCCAGCACCCACAATGGCAGCTCACAACTGCCTGTAACTCCTATTCCAGGGATCTGACACCCTCACACAGACATATGTGGGACACCAATGTACATGAAATAAAAATATTTTTTTTTTAATTAAAGCAACTGTAAAATCTCCCCTCCCAAGCACCTGAGGAGTAGGTAAGAAAGTGCACTTGAGTAGGCATCTCCCATCTCATATCCTACAGGCACACTTGGGTCTCCTGTCCCCTGACTCTGTAGTGGGTCAGCATAGGCAGATGATGTGAGCCCAGCCCGTTACCCTTCTACACAAAGCAGGCCCCATGCCACAGACTCCACATTGCTGACCGCAAGCCCTACAGTCCAGAGGACTCTCTCCCATGTTGGACCCTTGTGTGCTTTGCCTCGCAGGTGGATCGTGTGGAGCACAAGAGTGAGCTGCAGACCGACAGAATGATGAGGGCTGCTGCCAAGGATGTTCACAGGCTTCGAAGCCAGAGCTGTAAGGAGCCCCCAGAAGTGCAGTCTTTCAGGTGAGTTCATGGTCCCCGACTGATGCCTTCCGCTACCCAGCCAGCCCAGCCCACTGTCATCACCTTTGCTGGCCTCACTGTTCCCAGGACCCACTCCTGGACACTGCTTCTGTTGCTAGGCAGCAGAGCTGTAGCCTACCTGGGATCAGATGTTCCTCCTCCACCTGGCTCCCATAATGCTGTGAGCACTCTGGGGCTCTGGTATCTATCCCACACAACCCAGCCCAATTTGTGAGAATCCTGTTGTTTAATGAACGAGCCCCATGCTTCATCCTCTTCTCTTAGCCTTTCCAGTACTAGTAATTGTAGGAGACTGGCTGGCGATTAAAAAAATAAAATAAAACTGGGAGTGGGGTGCCATGGATCCTCACCTAATTTCCTGACTCTGCTTGCTTGCCTGACTGATGGGATCAAAGCTGTGCACTTGTGTAACAGAATATTTTTATTTACCAATACTTAACAAGCATCTGTAAAATGCCTAAATCCTAAAACCTAAAATCTATACTCTAAGAATACCTTAATACCTAAAAGTACTCTAATACCTATATAAAAACACTTAACGTTACTTTAAGTTTCTTAAAAGGATATTAATATTCTTACCGTAGGTCCCATGCAGGATGGCCTGATTGGCAGCAGTCCCATCAGGTCTTTCAAGCTTAAAGTCTGTTGGGCCTTATTTGCCAGTTTGTAAGGCCAGTTTATTTCCACCTCAAAGTTGTGGCCAGCTTAGAAAGTCAATCTGTTCCAACCACCAAGTGAGCATGCTGTTTTCAATCAGCCAAGAATTGCTTCTACTGTGTCGCTGGCCCAGAAATCTCAGGTCCAAAAGCTTATCCAAACAGCTTTCCAATTCCGCTTGTATCACTCACCTTTCCGGCGCTCTGGAGCCCCAAGGCAGACACCTCCAAAGGATTCTCCCTCAGCAGGTCTATGGCATGCCTTTGCATTGGGCTATACCAGTCCAAACTCTGCCAATGGCATGCCTTGCTACGCTCTTCCCCAGTTTGGATTCCCAGCAGGTGAGGACAGGAGAGAGTGAGACCGCTTATATATAGTCCCATCTGGAGATTCTCAGCAGAGGTTCTCTCAGCATTCCCGTTGCTGTGGTTACCAACATTTGTGTGGCTTTCATGGTTTCTTAGTTCTGCCCCTTCAACAGGGTGGTCCATATGGTCCCATCTCTCGATGGAGGGTCTCTTAGCATTCCTGTTGCTGTGGTTACCAACATTTGCATGGGCAGTCCACATTTTCATCTCCATAACCTTCAGCGACGCCAGTTTTTCCTAGTCCAAAATTCCTATAAAAGGCCTAACTTCTACCACACACTTGCCTTGCCCTGCCTACATATGTCAGAGGAGGGTCACAAATGCCATTTGGCCTGGGCCTCCCAACACAAAGAGATTTAGATTCATCCTCCATCCACTATATTGTGAGTTCAAGGCCAACCTGGGTTTCATGATACCCTGTCTCAAATAAACAAAAAAACAAAAATAGACCAATGTTCCTGTACACACACACACAGAGAAATAAATACATGTATATGTATATGTGAGTGTTTCCTGTGTTGAACAAAAGGTAGTTTATCATGCTAATGGGTCAGGCATGATTTTTATCTCTTATGTTGCTTGCTACAGGAAATATTTTACAATGTGGATACTTTTTTTTTTTTTTTTTTAAAGGATGATGGTTCTATTTGGCTAAGACCTCAATATCACAGACTCAGGATGTTTGTCCATCAGCCTCTCAGGTTGCTGGGACTAGAGACACGTGCCACCATGCTCAGTGTCCACAGATTTCAGATTTCACAGCCAGAGTTCAGGCATGCTAACAGCATTTAATAGCAGCCAGGGGTATCACTAAACATTCTACAGTCTATACCAAAGGGATTGGGGTGTAGCTCCCTGGCAGACTATTCACTTGGCATGCATGCTGCCCTGAGTTTCAGACCTAGAACAGGAAGACTTACCGTGTCCGTGTGCATTCCGAGTGAGGTTGAAACACCTCTTTTCCATCACAGAGAGAAGATGGCTTTTTTCACCCGGCCTCGGATGAACATCCCAGCTCTCTCTGCAGATGACGTCTAACCACCAGAAAAGTATTTCCCTTGTTGCTGTGAAGGTTGATTGTGGCTAAAGTTATTTATGAGGCATTATAATGAAGGCACCGAGTCACAAGTCCCCGAGCACTCTTGTTGGTTTGAAGATACACAGATTTTTTTTTTAAGTTCAGGTTTTCTTGTTATTATTTAAACAACAATAACAACCATAACAACAACAAAAAAAACCAAACAAACAAAAAACCAGCATTAAAATGACAAGATTGTATACTTTGTATATTTAGGAATGTATTTTTGGGAAAGAAAATTTAAATGAACTAAAGCAGTGTTAAGTGGCTGCTATTCTTAAAATTGTCTAGGGTTTTCTTTTTGTACAGCAACACCTTTTAGAGGTTGCCCTGCAATAAAAAGTCATGTTTGAGGGATGATAATCCTCAAAGGAAGTCCCTCGGGTGGCACAGTGCAGCTAATCTGCCCTAGTTAACCTATTTTGTACAATATTACAAAGAGGAGGATGTACAGAAACCGTGGGGGGATTCCAGGATTGTCCACAGGGCTTTGTGAGCTGTGGTGTGTCATTAATATGGCCACCTGACCTGAAGCAGGCAGTGTAAAGCTGGCTGAGCATGGCCAGCCCAGACTGGTGACAAGCCACACCCATCTCCGATGCCCAGTGAAGCCGCTGTCGGAGTGAGGGGAGGGCTGGGGAGAACTGCATTTGGATCTGTCTCTATCAATAAAGTGGCCTTTTAAGAAAGAGTTTCTTGTCATTTGTTTCCCCTGAACCCTTCACTTTTATTTCTCTGGTTTCACTCACCTCCCAATCCTGGAAAGTTTGTTGGTTTTCTTTTTTCATTTTGCTTGTTTTATCCATTCGTCCATTAGATTAATGTGGCTGCTCAGCTCTTTGGGAACATAAGGTCTGGTGGCATACGTCTGTGATCCCAGCACCCGAGAGGTAGATGAAGGAGCTGAAGACCATCTCAGCAACATGAAAACCTGTCCTAAAACACTGAGACTGGGGAGGTGGTTTCATGGTTAAAAGCACTGGCTACTCTTCCAGGTGACCAGTGTTTGATTCCAGCACCCATATGGTGGCTCACAGTTGTATGTAATTGCAATTTCAAGGACTTGACACCCTCTTCTGGCCTCTGTGCATACCAGGTACGCACATGGTGTACAGACATACATGCGCACACAACACTCATACATATAAAATAAATAAATGGTTAATGGGGCTAGAGAGATGGTTCAGCAACACCCTTGTCATTTGACTCACAACCACCTGTAACTGCGTGCACTCATGTTCTTGTGCACGTACCCACAGCCTGACACCCACGAACACACATAATTGAAAGTAACAAGTTCAAACCTAGTTTTATTATTTTAAAAGGCAGCACCTAACTACAGCAAACCCAAAGGTTACACAGTAGATGTGGAACCACATCTTTCCCCTCACCATAGACCTAGACACTATTTAAAAGTTTGTTTGTTTGTTTGTTTTTTTTAAGCTGGTCGTAAGTTCAAGGCCAGAATGGGCTATATAAGTTAGTTCCAGACTAGCCAGGCTACAGAATGAGTCAGTCTCAGAAGATAAAAGTGAAGATAAACTCTACCCAGTTCTATTTGCCCACACTTTCTTGCGTGTATGGCTGTGGATTAATTACTGCTTACAGTTTTAAATGCACCATCAGACCGCCACATAATTTTTTTAAGTGCCACTCAGACATTTACTGCATGCTCATCATCCCCTAGTGCTTGATAGGCAACAGAAAAAGACAAGACTTTGGAAACTAAAGCCCTGCATTGTTTATCCAGTGTCTACTATTGTGGTCCAAATTACTGAGATCCACTGGGATTAGTTCTTTTTGTAGAAACATCGCAAACAGTACATGAATCCACAAAGTTAAGCCACAGCAGTAATGTTTATATTCAACTAGTTATATTCTAGATGTTTCGGGGATAATTCATTTTCATATCTTTGGCCCATACCATTACTACAGCTATTCCCAGGGTGCTTTGACTAAATAAATGTATTAATGGGGATACAGTAAGCACAGTCCTCAATTACTACCAACCATAGGATAGTGGGTTGAAGAAGCTAATTGGAAATAGCAGGTCACAGCTTGACATTATGGTAATTCTTGCCAACTACTTGTATCTGATTCCCTAGTTTCATATCTCATACTCCTATAGTCCAAAGATGGACCAGAGCTTAAATGCAGGTAAGTCGATGTCCTGATTCTGCAAAGAAAGAATGGGAAAATCCTTTTTATTTCCTTCTGCGCAATTTAGTCTGTGAAAAATGCTTGGCCAGAAGGCTGAAGATGATGCTCCAATGATATCGAGAGATATTTGGGACTGTCTAGCCAACAAACTGTCATATTTCTTTTTGGAAGCTGCTGTCCTATGCTTCCTACTCACTCAAATAATAACCTCCCTTCTTATGTCTTTGATGGGGTTGAAGGCATAATAGTTATAAAATTTCAATTGAACTTGGGTTGTTTAGGATTTAAAATGATATTTTCAAGTCTAAATAAAATCTTTAGATTCATAAATATAGGATATGATAGAAATTATTTAGGTTCAGAACTTTAGACACACCAAGATAGATATATGATTTTTTTCTTCTTCAAGATTGCCTGATACAAATAGGCTAAACATTATGTGTATAACTTTTATATATGGTTTTCTTGATTGTTTCATATTTGCTCTTATTGGTTTTACTATATGAGTTAAAAATTTAGCCTTTTTATTAGACAAAAGGAGGGAATTGATGGGGTAGTGTTAAGCATTCTAAATGTTAATTAATTGGTCCTGCTTGCTGTCTGGTACTTATATTGTCTCTGATTGGTTAAATAAAATGCTGAGGCCTGAGATTGGACAAAGACAGAGAAAGATGGGACTTCCTGAGATTAGAACAGGAACCCTGTGTTTTACACAGAGGATTAATACATTCCAGTCAGGAGCAGGAAGAAGGAGGACACACACCATGGGTTAGGAAAAAAACCTCACTCTACATGGCCAGGAACATCAGCACAGTGTGGAGAATAGCATTCCAAGGAGAGGTATGTATATATGGGGTCATATTTGGGTAATAGAATTAAAAGCTAGCTTAGGTGGGCCAAGATTGCTCAGTTCAGGCCAAGGCTTGTTAAAATCCATGAGGTGTCTGTGTGTACAAATTTACAATGGCTGCTTAAAGAATAACACCTGCCAAACCAATTAATATAATATAAATACTGGTTAAATAACTTAATTAGCTTTTTTTAACATACACCACACACACCTTGTTTACTAGTTCAGTCCCTGA
This sequence comes from Lophiomys imhausi, assembly GCA_907164525.1. NCBI lineage: Eukaryota > Metazoa > Chordata > Mammalia > Rodentia > Muridae > Lophiomys > Lophiomys imhausi. The sequence continues at coordinate 2,908,316 of CAJQZJ010032904.1, forward strand.
GCCAGATAAATACCTAACACATAACAAATACTCAAATAATTGTTTAGTGATTGACTGAGGGAAACCAGAGTCCATCCTAGTCCTGTTCCATAACAATGAGGACATAGACATTTCTCAGTGGTTTGTGATCTATCTATCTATCTATTTGTCTATCTTGTTTGATTACCTGAAGACAGGGCCTAACTCTCCAGCCAAGGATGCCCTAAAACTCATTAACTCAGGCTAGGCTTGAATTCACAGCAATCACAGGTTTTTACTTTTTTTATGGGTTGTTGTGATAAACAGTTGCCTTAATCCAGCAGCTCCCCAACGTGAGTATAGGATAGGTACCACTGGTGACACTGTAGAAAACTATAGGCCAGGAGAGATGACACACAGATGTAATCCCAGAGCACAGGAAACTCTTGAGTTCTAGGCCAGCCTGCTGTAGTTAGCAAAAAGAAAACCTCGGTAGATATAGCTGTATTCTTTAATATTTATAACAATGTTATTATTTTTTTAAATTTATTTATTTATTTTATGTATATGGGTGTTTTGTCTGCATGTGTGCAAGAGGGCATCAGATCCTATGGGACTACATGTTTATAGGTGGTTGAGAGCTGCCATGTGGGTGTTGGGAATCAAACTAGGACCTCTAGAAAAACAGCCAGTGCTCTCAAATCTTGAGCCATCTCTCCAGTCCTACAGTATATTTATTTAATATGTAGCATCTATAACCAGCACACTAAACCCATGGATTCATACATATTATTGTTTAGGGTGAAGATAAGTACATTTTAAGGTGAACTAAGTCCAGCTTGATGGTAAATGCATGTTAGTTCTGCCCCTAGGAGGTGGAAGGAGAAAGATAAAGAAGTTCAAAACTATCCCTCAGCTAAACAGTGCAAGGCTACCCTGGGCTATGTTTTTTAAGGAAACAGAAGGGCCTGAAAGATGCTCCAAGAGGCTGTCTGATCCAAGTCCTTGTATCACATTACTTTTTTTGGTATTTAAAACATTGTTAGCCTGGTATGGTAGTACACACCTGTGCTAAGGAGCCTGAAGCAGGAGAATGGACAGTTGAAGGACTGTCCAGAATGGACTACAAAATGTCTCAAAACACACACACACACACACACACACTACACATACAATGAACAGGAAAACAGCTGTTTTGCCTTCCCGCTTTCAGATATAGTCTCTATAAGTTTGAGGAGTATCTTTTCTGTCCTACATTCTCAGCATCCTCACATCCTGAAGATAGTATCTAGCACATTAATGTGGACAGCAACAACAAGAATACTTGTTTAACAGAGGGATGGGTTGCCAGGTAGTGCTGCCGCTGGCCTTTAATCCCAGTACTCCAGGCCGAGAGGCTTGGACTATATTGCGAGTTCCAGGACAGCAAGGGCTATGCAGAGAAATCCTGCCTCGAAAACCAAACAAAAACCAGAGGAATGGGTTTATGGGTTTTGTGCCCATGCCTGCGCCTTGAGAGACAGAGGGTCACGGCACATGCCTCCATGTCAGTCCAAGCACAGGGTAGCTCTGGCCTAAGGCTCCTATAATCCATCTTTCCTGACCCCAACATCAACTAGTCCTGCTCCCCGCCTCTCTCGCGTTGTCTCCTGAATCCCGCCAGGGGGCAGCAGAGAGCACGCCATGAACGACTGGCAACAACACAGTCCCCGGGTAGGAATTTCCGTTTCCGGCCAAAACTAGCCACTACCGCTTCCGGCCACTTGGCGTGTGAGTCCTTGACGGGAGGATGGACGGTCTGGTGGCTCAGTGCTCCGCGAGGCTGCTGCAGCAGGTTTGTCCTGGGCGGGGCGGAGGGCTCTGGACCGGGCGGCGGCGTGGCAGGGTCCACAGTGGCTTCCACAGGCGGCGGCGGTGGCAGCGGGGACCCCAACCCCGGACCTCGGGGCTTGCGAAGCCCACGCTATTCCGGCGGCCGTTTCCTCTGGACTGGGAGAGGAAAACTCATCATTGGCTGGGTCGCGCGACTGTCACTCAGAGAGGGTGTCGTAGGGCCTAACGTGGACAGCGAGCGAGGCTCACCCTGCCGGCCGCGCGCACGTGCGCAGGGTTGGCCACCCATGCCAGGTAGGTTAGGGCAGGTGTGCTGTGGGACACAGCTAGAAACTTCCCAAGAAGCCGCCAGCGTTGGTCCGGGACAAGATCAACAACTTTTGAAAGCGAAAGTGGCACCAGTCTCATTTCTTTTTCGGGCCTAGCTACGAGTGATGGGAACCCAGTTTGCTCACGTCTGCCTGGTACAGCAACTGCTTTATGCAAATCAGCAGCCCCAAGGTACAAGTTGAACGGGCAACCCCTTAGTGCTGTGAGTCGGGTTTATACTAGCAGATACTGGAGATAGGGGGGAAAATATGAGAAGTTTACTTAGTCCCAGGAAAGGCAAAGACTGACACGAGCGATTTTGAATATGACAAAAGATGGAAGTTTATGTTGACTCTTTTTGTCTCAAAGGAATCTAACCCAGAGCCACGCGTATGCTAGGCAAGCATTACTGAGGTAGGTAGGTCCCCAGCTCTTACTGGTTTTGTTTGTTTTGTTAGTCCAAGTCATAAGATTTAGGAATATGGGCACTTTGTAAAGCTGGAAACTTGTACTCTAAGTCAGGATGCATTACTGAGCTGAAGAAGAAACCTCTGTGTTGGTGAAAGGGTCTTGCTATGTATCTTAGGCTAGCCCTAAACTTTCAACTCTCCTGCCTCAGCGTCCCAGGTGCTAGGATTATGGGTGTGTGCTACTCTGCACACTTTGTCATGTTAGTGTCTCAATAGTCTCAGCACTGCTGTCCCTCCTTCCCAGCTCACATATGTAGACATGGTTTTATCTTAAAGGATAATTGCTGATGTTAGTAAAATCATTGCTCTCAAAGGGAACTTCCACTCCCATTATCTATGCAACATATTGTGGACAACTGTAATGAGGGAGTGAGTCTATGGTACACTTTGCCATTATCTTTTTTGGTTGTTTGTTTTCAAGATAGGGTTTCTCTGTGTATCCGTGGCTGCCCTGGACTCACTCTGTAGACCAGGCTGGCCTTGAACTCACAGAGAGCCGCCTGCATCTGCCTCCAGAACACATGGCCAATTTGCCATTATCTTGGAAGCATTCATTTGGACTGGACTTGAAAAGTGCCACTCCCTTACAGGAAAAGGAAATTAAATCTCTGACTGCAGAGATCAACCGGCTTACGAACTGTGGTTACTTAGAAGTTTCTCCAAGCTTGGAACAGTTACGAGAAGAAAACTTAAAATTGAAATACAGACTGAATATTCTTCAGAGGGTGAGTACTCTGGGTGTCTTCAAAGAAATTTTTTGTTACTGAAGATCCTAAAAGTATGCACTGGCAGAAACTGAAAAAAAAGGAGGTTTTGTTTGTTTTGTTTTTTTAAATCTGTTTTCATGCATAAGACAAGTTGGCAGAATGGCATCATTAGGCACATATGTTAGAGAAATTGGTACAGTCCTGGTTTCCTAGGAACTTTGAAGTGGTTCATTACACTGGTTTAAAGAACAGTTTGATAGTTAAATTTCTTCAACAGATTATATCTGTGCTTTCAAAGAAATGGTTTTTATTTTAAATCATTCCCACTATCAAAAGAAATATTTCATCATTTATTTGGCTTTGGTACTGAAACCCGGGAACAAACTAATGAGGATATTTTAAAATAGATTCACTGATACATAACTTCTATGCCATTAAGTTAACTGTTTCACAATTTTATGTTACATTTTTTTTGTTGTTGTTGTTTTTGTTTTTAGGTTTTTTGAGACAGAGTTTCTCTGTGTAACAGCCCCGGCTGTCCTGGAACTCACTCTGTAGACCAGGCTGGCCTTGAACTCACAGAGATCCGCCTGCCTCTGCCTCCCAAACGCTGGGATTAAAGGCGTGTGCCACCACGCCCGGCCATTATAGACAGTATCAAACTACCGTGTGGGTGCTGGGATTTGAACCCCGGTCCTTTGGAAGAACAGCCAGTGTTCCTAACAGCTGAGCCATCTCTCTAACCCTATGTTTTGTAGCATCTTTTGGGTTTCTTTTCATTTAATGTTGCAGAACTTTCTCCCCCTCTCCTCCCTTCTCTGACAGAGCCTCACTATTCCAGACTGGTTTCAGGACTGGGCCTACATCTTGCAAGGTCTTTCTGCTTTTGTCTCTCTAGTACTGGGTTTGCAGTTATGGACTACCATGCCACCATTTTAATAACCTTATAGTCCAGCAATGGTTATCAATGTAGTTAAAGAAAAAAGGTTAGCTGGGCGTGATAGCTCATACCTTTAATCCCAGCACTCTGGATGTTAGAGGCAGGTGGATTTCCTGAGAGTTCAAGGCCAGCCTGGTCTACAAATTGAGTCCAGTGCAGCCAGGGCTACACAGAGAAACCCCATGGAAAAACCAAAAAAAGAAAAAAGAAAAGCTTCCCTTCAGTTTTTTGGCCTGCCTTTCAGGTTGGCTAATGACACATCCTAGAGTATTACCTTATTCTTGTGACTCTTCTCTAGGGCGTGTATTACCTTTTGGATTACACAAGTGTTACCCCATTTCTTCACCTTAGGCTGCCTGGCCATTCCTTTGAAGTTTTTTATTGCCTGGTTAGGACCAGCTGTGCTCAAATAGCTTTGTCTTTACATCTTCCAACACAGTTCATTTCTTCTGGACTCCTCACAAAAGAAACATCATTTTTGGTTACATCATTTTTTTCTACATTTATCTTACTGGATTCTCTGCTGTATTTACTTTAATTCAGTTGTATTTTTTAAACTGCTTATGTGCTGCTGAAGGCAGTAAGGGAAATACACAGGGAAATATGGTGTACTCTAACGAGTGTTGCTGTGATGAAAATAAGTTTTTATGTGTACATAGGAAAATAATTTGTCCTATTGAGTTGGCATAATATGACTAAACAGAACATGCTATAGTGGTGGCACTTGGATCCCAGCATTGGGGAGGCAGAGGCAGTCTGATCTCTTGAGTTTGAGGCTTGCCTGGTGGACAGTGAGTTCCAGGACAACCAGGGCTATACAGAGAAACCTTGTCCTGAAAAACCAAGGGAGGGGAGAGCATATCAAGGAATAAAGTAATATGGGCGATACCCATTCACCTTGCTGCCGTCCTCTGGTTCTCTTGGTCCCCATACTCTAACTCGAAAGCACACACCAGATGGTCTGGCTGCAAGTTTCCTTTTATTCCTAAAGGCATTGTACCACCATGCCCGGCTTTTTATTCCTTTTCATTAAGCTGTCTTTTTTATGTGTTTTTAAGATTTGGGGGTGGGATTTGGAGAGATGGCTCACCAGTTAAGAGCACTGACTGCTCTTCCTAAGGTCCTAGGTTCAAATCCCAGCACCCACATTGCAGTTTGAAACTAATGGCTGAGCATGGTGGCACACACCTTTAATCCCAGCACTTGGGAGGCAGAGACAGGCAGATCTCTGTGAGTTCAAGGCTAGCCTGGTCTACAAAGTGAGTCCAGGATAGCCAAGGCTACACAGAGAAACCCTGTCTCAAAAAACTATTAAAAACAAAAACTTAGTGTTGTTTTTGAAACAGGGTCTTTATGTAGCCCTGACCTTTCAGGAGCTCTCTCTGTAGGTCAGACCTCGAACTTACATAGCTCCACCTGCCACAATGGCTTCTGCCTTCATTAGTGCTTGTAATTAGGTAGTCACAGAAAGCTTTTCACACTGGTGGGATTTTTTTGGTTTTAGGTTTTTCTAGACAGAGTTCCTCTGTGGAGCTGGCTGTCCTGGACCTCACGCTAGACCAGGCTGGCCTAGAATTTACAGAGATCTGCCTGCCTCTGCCTCCCAGGTGCTGGGATTAAAGGGCTGTGCAACCACGCCTGGCCCACACTTGTGATTTTGAAATTGCTATCATGATGATACTGCTGTTACAGAATCCCCATAGATTTTCAGGAATCTGCTTCTAATCTTAATTTTCTCAGAAGCTGTTATTTTTACTAATTTGCATAATGTGAGATTTTACAAAATGTTACAGTAAAGGTGATTGTACCAAAACTTTTTTTTTTTTTTTGAGACAGGGTTTCTCTGTGTAGCCCTGGCTGTCCTGTACTCACATTGGTAGACCAGGCTAGCCTTGAACATCTCTGCCTCCCAAGTGCTGGGATTAAAGGCGTGCACCACCACGCCTGGCAGTTACAGACAGCTATGAACTGCCATGTGGGTGCTGGGATTTGAACCCAGGTCCTTTGGAAGAGCAGCCAGTGCTCTTAACCGCTGAGCCATCTCTCCAGCCTCAAAATATGTATTCTTTTGGTTTTATTTGAGTCAGGGTCTTACGGTATAGCCCTGTCTTGGCCTCCCAAGAGCTGGAATTAAAGGATTATGGCACCATGGCCAACTAGGAATCGTGAGAAGAAGAAAGACTTGCACATATAAATCAGGTAAAGTAAAAAAAAAAAATACTAAGAGCTTGATGTGTAATCCTAACACCTAAAAGACAGGGCAGGAGGATTGCTATGAGTGCAAGACCAGTCAGGGCTACAGTGCAAAACCCTGCCTGGAAGCCAAAAAAGAGCTTTCAAGCTTGTGCCTAGCATGTGTGAGGCCTTTGATTCAATCCCCAGCAGCAGGGTTGTGGTGGTATATGCCAGTAACTCCATTGCTTGCTACTGGGGGCAGGAGGATAAAGGAAGAAAGGCGAGAAGAAGACAAAGCGTTAGATTGTGAAGTACAATGGATTTTTTGTATATATGTGTGTTTATTACAAAAGATATCGATATCTTACCAGTTTTAAAAAGGGTTAAAATTTATTACTATTTTGGGACAGACATACATAAGATTGTATGTAAATGACATTTTCTATTGAAAATCACTAGATTGTGAACAGCATGAGTGAGAAATCAATAAACTAAAAACTTAAAATTGATCAAGTGTAGGAGCTGATGCCTCTATGCTGGCACTTTGGGAGGTGGAAGCAGGATGATCGTGATTTCTAGACCAGCTTCAACATGAGACTCTTGCAACCAACCAAAAAGCAAACAAAACAACCACTTATGAAACATACTTTTAAATTATCCAGTATGTACATTCTGCTTTATTGTACTGTACTTAATTCATTGTACTTAATACCTCTACCTCCCTTCCCAATCCCTCCAACCCCCCCCAATCCTTGGTGGGAGAGAAAGAAGGTTAGAGGAAAAAAGGACGTAGGTCTCTTTGAGCTACTTCCTGCTGATCAGGGTCGATGGATTCTTTGGCGGTAATACCAGTCTCATTAGACGTCCAGCAAACCAGGAGACAGCAGCAGGAAAAACAAGCAGCAGTGTAGGGGAGCACCAGCAACCGGGAGAGCAGCAGCCTCTTCTTTGTTGAGCCCCTTTTCTTTCTTTCTTCCTTGTAGAACTCCTTCTCCCTTTTCTCTTCTCTGGGCTCTGGCTTTTTATTCCTCTCTCCCAAGTCCTCAGAGTTAAACTCGGTCAGCTGGTTAAGCCACGCCCCTGCTAGCTCAAGAGACCATTAATGCTTTATACCTGTGTTAAGCAGTCCACCTGGGATTAAACAAAAACTGTAGAAAAATGGCTAATTGGGGGCTGGAGAGATGGCTCAGCGGTTAAGAGCACTGGCTGCTTTTCCAGAGGTCATGAGTTCAATTCCCAGCAACCACATGGTGGCTCACAACCATCCATAATGAAATCTGGTGCCCTCTTCTGGCCTGCAGATATACCTGCAGACAGAACACTGTATACATAATAAATAAATCTTTAAAAAAAAAAAAAGAAAAGAAAAATGGCTAATTGACTTGTTTAACAGCATTTATATTATCATTAATTGGTTGGCAGCTGTTAATCTTTAAGCCGCCATTATAAATGAATACACACAGACATCAGATGGATTTTTAACAAGCCTTGGCCTAAATTGTGCAATCCTAGCCCATCTAAGCTAGCTCATAATTCTATTACCCAAATATGACCCCATATATACATACGTCCCTTTGGACTGCTATTCTCCACGCTATGCCGATGTTCCACTTGGAATGATCTTCTTTTCTCTAACCCATGGCCTGTGTACGTACTTCTTGCTTGCTCCTGTCTGCTTCTTGGAGCTTCTTCCCAAGATGCTCTCTGTCTCTGAGGCCCTTGCACCTTAGTCCCACCTATCTCTGTCTTTGCCCAATCTCCAGGCCTCAGCATTTATTTAACCAATCAGAGACAATGTAAGTAACAAACAGCAAGCAGGACCAATTAATTAATTAACATTTAGAATGCTTAACACCACCCTATCAAAAAACATTCTTAAAATTGGTTTTAATAAACTCCTACCACACACATAAGTCAGCTCTTTTGTTTGTTTCCCGAACTAGTATTTTTAATTTTCTAGTATGAAAAATTTCAACCAGAGTACAAGGTTTATTTTTACAAAGTTGTTTTACCTCTGTGTCTGTTAGCAATGTTTTTGTAAATATGTATGGAATTCTGCTATTGAGAACATGTATTCCCAGAAAGAATGGCACCTTGCATTGATCGCTTTCCAAGCGGATTGATTAGAACTCTGTGGAGAGGTTAGAGGGTTGTAGGTCCAGAGCCCAATTACACTTTATTTTAGGCCTTCATGAGCCCCCTTAATAGCTGTTCCTTGCCCACTTTGGTATCTGACTTAACATTGTATCAGGCTTTTTGATGAGTTTTAGAATATTCCACCCTGCAGCAGAACAAAGCAAAGGCTGAGACACAGCGCCAAACATTGGTTGGAGCTCTGGAAGCCCTATATAAGAGGGGGAGGAGGAATAGAGAGACCAGGAGGGTCACAATCAACACGTGAAGATCAACAGAACCAACCAACCTAGGCCCCTAGAGGCTTATAGACTGAAACATTAACCACAAAAACAAAGAACAAAAAAGCCGATACTGGACCTACTCCCCCTTACAAATGTAGATGATAGGCAACTTTGTCCTCGTCGTCACACAGATCCCTTAGCAAGTCAGGGGAGGTGGTCTCAGTGATGGACTTTGTTACCTTTTAGTGGACAGTTTTCCTTGACTGAGTTGCCATTTGGAGCCCCAAAGCAAGAGGAATCTCTTACCCCTCATGTGACTGATAAACTGAGGGGGGTTGATGTTTGGGCCCACACACACACACACACACACACACACACACTGGAGGAGAAGGATAAATGAGAGAGGGTAGGACTGGGGGGGAAGGCGGAAAGGGGCTGAGATGTTACTTGAATTAATAAATGGGAAAAAATATATAATTTTCCTTAGCATGTAATTCCAGCATTCTAGAGTCAGTGACAGGTAGTTCTCTGAATTTAAAGACAGACTGATCTACATAGAGAAACCCTGTCTCGGAAACATACACACACACACATACACACACACACACACACACACACACACACACACACACAACAAGCGTGTAAAACACTTAGTACAGAACTCGAAATGACATATGTATTATTTAACTACTGTTAATAATTTACTGTTCTTCCATGAGTTTTGTTGTCCTTTTGAGACAGGTTGTTACTCTGTATAATAAAAGCTGATTTGCTCCCCCTGTCTTGGCCTCCTAACTGCTAGGATTTTAGGTGTGTGCTCCGCAGCAGGAAGCATGTGTTTCCGCACTCCTGTCTGGGGGTCTCTGGGCGTGGGGTCCAGGACTTCTGCTTAGCTAGGCCGGTGCTCCACTGGCAGGTTGCATCCCTCTCTGTTTTCCCTTTTTGAGACCTCACTGTGCAGCTCTGCTCGGCCTGGATCAAGCTGGCCTCTTACTTTCTTTAGTCTGTTGTGATGACATCGTCCATTCCAGGGGTGTTGCCAGCTACTGTGAATGAACTGCTTCTCCACATTCAGAGTCTTGATGGCAGAGACACAATTTTGTGAAGGTGTCATGAGTGATAATAAGAATAATTATATTCTACTGTAAAGGAATATGCTGTATTTAAAAGCTGTTGAGAAATAATAAGTAGGAGTAGGCCCAGGGGTTATTTATGGTGAGGCAAAGCCTGTCTTTCTGGTACAGTGCTGTCACTCCGGGTTCCTCTCCTCCCTGAAAAAGTCAGTTCTGGAGAGAATCTGGCAGTTTTTTGTCCATTGAGTTTTCACTGTCAGGGCTTGGTGTAAAGCAGCTTAGGACTCACTTCTATTTTCTTTAAAAAAAAAAAAAAAAGTGTAGCATGGCCCTGGCTGTCCTGGAATTCACTATGTACATCAGGCTAGCTTTGAACTTACAAAGATCTGCCAGCCTATGCTTCCCGTGTTCTGGGCCTGACTTCTGTTTCTATTTAGTCACCACTGTTTCTGTTCTGATAAGGCAGATACAGAATTGATGGCCTCGATGTTTCCCATGAACATCTTAGAATCCTGTTCTGTGTCTCAGCATTCCCGTCTTGGCTCTGTTCAGCATATTTGGGGGAGATTTGTGTGGTGTCATGCTACTTCACTGAGACTGATATTCTTGTCCACAGAGTCTTCAGGCAGAAAGGAAAAGGCCAACTAAAAACATGATTAACATCAACAGCTGCCTGCAGGAAGTCTTTGGCTGCGCCATCAAGGCTGCGTATCCAGACTTGGACAGCCCTCCTCTGGTTGTAACGCCGAGTCAGCAGCCCAAGTTTGGAGACTATCAGTGTAATAGTGCCATGGGTATTTCTCAGGTGATGTATCATTTCTATGACTGGCCCTGGTTGACTTGATTCTCTTACATGTCATCATCACTGCTATGAACATAAATAACAGCAGATTATTTCATCTTTAAGAAAGGGGCACTTTCCACATGGAGCTAGGGTGTAGCTTAGTGAGGGCAGTATTTGTGCTATTTTGTTTTGGTACTTCTTTATGCGTTCTGGATTGGTAGGTGTGCTTAATGACATTTGGAAAGTGAAATTAAAAGTTAACAAATTATTGCTAAGCCTGGTGACAGATGCCTGTGATCTCAGCACTCCAGGGCCTGGGGCAGGAGAATTGCCACAAGAGCAGCTTGGATTACATGGATGACCCTGTCTTTTTTTAGAGTAAATTGCTAACCATCACCACCATCAGTTATTTGTTATAGCTAGGTGGAGCAAGCTTCATCATGTTCTCTCTCTCTCTCTCTCTCTCTCTCTCTCTCTCTTTCTCTCAGATTTGGTTTTGGTTTTTTTTTTCAGGCAGGGTTTTTCTTTTTTTTTTTTTTTTTTTAAACATTTTTTATTTATTTATTATGTATACAGTATTTGCTCTACATATATGCCCGGGCAGATCTCAATGTAGATGGCTGTGAGCCACCATGTGGTTGCTGGGAATTGAACTCAGGACCTTGGGAAGAACAGCCAGTGCTCTTAACCTCTGAGCCACCTCTCCAGCCCGGCAGGGTTTTTCTATGTAGCCCTGGAACTCGCTCTGTAGACCAGGCTGGCCTCGAATTCAAAGATTCACATGCCTCTGCCTCCCAGGTGCTGGGATTAAAGGCGTGTGCCACCTTTTTCCTTTTCTGGTTTGGTTTTTTGAGACACAATCACTGTGCAGCCAGGTGTCATGCATCAGCTCTCAAGTTCTAGGATTGCTGGCATCTCTTCATGACTACATTCTGTTTTTAAACTGAAGAGTTCCTTATCTGCAATAGGTACATGATCTGACTACACATGGCCTGTGTCTGTTTCCTACTTTCAATGTTGATTAGGAAGGGTTTGCTTTTGAGTGGACTTTTTTTCTCTAATGCTCTTGTGAGCTTTCAATTGGCTTTTGTTTTAGTGGTTTTTGGTTCCAACCCAGGGAGTTACAGCCACTCAGCTACATCCCCAGCCCAAGAGTGTTGCTTGTGAATAGTAGACAGTTTCATGACTTGGAATTAAGAATATGAATGCACTGGCTCTGGCTCTGTAGCTGTGGGCTTTGTTCTACCCTTTAAAACGGGGGAGGGCGGTGATTTAATTATATGTGTGGCTTTGCCATCTTCTGGCTCCTCTCGGCACTGGTGATGCTTTGGTTTATCCATTCATAGGTGGCAGGGGCTTTTGCTTCATGATAGTTTTACAAAATGTAGCTCATGCTCTGTCAGCAACACATTCTCTAGGAACTTGCTACCTGGAACTAATGAATTGTTTCCCATTCCATTGTAGATGCTCAAAGCAAAGGAACAGAAAGTTAATCCTAGAGAAATTGCTGAAAACATTACCAAACACCTGCCGAACAATGAATATATTGACAGAGTTGAAATTGCCGGTCCTGGTATGATATGCTGTCTATCTTAATAACTGTATTAATGATGGCTGCTTTTTGAGGTTGTTTTGGGGGAGTGGTTTTGTTTGAGGGGGTTGTTTATTTGTTCTGTTTTATTGGTTTTCAAGACAGGATTTCTCTGTGTAGCCCTGGCTGTCCTAGAACTTACTCTGGGGGCTGGAGAGATGGCTCAGCGGTTAAGAGCACTAGCTGCTCTCCAAAGGTCCTGAGTTCAGTTCCCAGCAACCACATGGTGGCTCATAACCATCCATAATGTGATCTGATGCCCTCTTCTGGCTGCAGGTGTACATGCAGATAGAGCATTCATATACATAAAATAAGTAAATAAATCTTTTTAAAAAAAGAATTTACTGCCGGGCAGTGGTGGCGCACGCCTTTAATCCCAGCACTTGGGAGGCAGAGGCAGGCGGATCTTTGTGAGTTCGAGGCCAGCCTGGTCTACAAAGTGAGTCCAGGACAGCCAAGGATACACAGAGAAACCCTGTCTCGAAAAACCAAAAAAAAAAAAAAAAAAAAAGAACTTACTCTGTAGACCAGACTGGCCTTGAACTCACAGAAATCTGTCTGCCTCTGCCTCCCAAGTGATGGGATTAAAAGTGTGTGCTGCTGGGCTGGAGAGGTAGCTCAGAGGTTAAGAATATTGGCTGTTCTTCCAGAGATCCTGAGTTCAATTCCCAGCAACTACATGGTAGCTCATAACCATCTAAATTGAGATCTGGTGCCCTCTTCTGGCCTGTAGACTATATACAGAACACTGTATAATAAATGAATGAATGAATGAATGAATAGTAAGTGTGTACTACTACTGCTGCTGCTTTTTGAGATTTTAAAAGGTGTAAAACTTTAAATACTGGGTGTGGGTCTGGGGGGGTAACTCACTGGTAAAGTGCTTTCCTAACATGTATAGTAAGATCTTTGAGCTTTAATCCAGCATGGCCAACAAATTAATTTTGTAAAAAATAAGTTACCCTGCATGGTGGCACATGCCCATGATCCCATCTACTCAAGAGGCAGCATGGTAGTAGAGACCAGCCCAGGCATTTCTCTCATTTAGTGAGCATCCATCTCAAAATAAAATTTGAATGGGGGATAGGTGTGTAGCTCATTAGTAAAGGGCTTGCCTTGGCATGGGGGAGGCCCCAGGTTCAAGCCAAGACCACCTACCAACCCATCCCTAAAACTTTTATGTAGTGAGCCAATTATTTATTAAATGTAACCTGGACTGTAAGTTAGGAGCTACCTTTAGTTGTTCTTGGGTGGGTTACTTTGCCTTCCACTGGTTCAGGTTTTCACCGGAAAAGGACTAAGTAAAGGCTGATCCTACAACAGAAGGGCCTTCTGTGAAAATGGATGAACTGGAATAAACAGCAGGTTTTCAGGGCGGGTGACCACTTGAAATAGATGCTGAAGAACTTGAATCACGGTTTCGATTGCTGTTGGAATCCTCAAGAGTTTTGCCACAGCTATATCACACTCTCTGGAACTATCATAAATAAAATTCAGAAAATCCTTCAAAGTAAGCTGTCATCCAAAAATGGGAGTCTGATCATTTTTCACCACCCTCTTTTTAGGGTTCATTAATGTGCACTTGAGAAAGGATTTTGTGTCAGAACAGTTGACCAATCTCTTAGTAAATGGAGTTCAACTACCTACTCTTGGAGAGAATCAAAAGGTATATGTACAGTCCTGTGCTAATACATTAATATTTTAGACCTGCATGCCAAATTGTTATCATTGGGAGTGACCTTCACTGTATATTGAGATCGTGAGTGTAACTGGGAAGTAGATTTCTGGTGTTTTATAATTTTTTAATTTCACTCCAGAGTCATTTAAGGTTTATAACTGATACTTAATGCAAGTATTGCTGAATAGTATACTTGAATAGTAATTTGTATAAATTTATTTGATTCTTTATCGGTTGATATGCAACTAGAGCCATGGGAAAATCTAGTATATATGAATTATAATCTAGACTAATATTTAAGTCTAACTTACTAAGTGTTGGTATGATAAAATGTATGTGACCCATTTTTAAAATCTTTTTCTGTTTTAGGTTATAGTTGACTTTTCCTCTCCCAACATAGCTAAAGAGATGCATGTTGGCCACCTCAGGTCAACTATCATAGGAGAAAGTCTGAGCCGCCTCTTTGAATTTGCAGGGTACAATGTACTAAGGTGTGTTCTCTTGCTTTTGTTTGAAATAAAGAATGACAAATCTGATTTTTTTTACATTATTTATTTATTTATTGTGTATACAGTATTTGCTCTACATATATGCCTGGGCAGATCTCAATGTAGATGGCTGTGAGCCACCATGCGGTTGCTGGGAATTGAACTCAGGACCCTGGGAAGAACAGCCAGTGCTCCTAACCTCTGAGCCACCTCTCCAGCCCCAAATCTGATTTTTTAAGTATCTTTAACACCCTGGTTCAGAAGCTCAGTTATGTTTTGTAATAAGCTTTTAAAATATACCGTGGGGGGCTGGGAAGACGGCCTCTGCGTTAAAGAGCTATTGCTCTCGCTGAGGACCCACGCTCGGTCCCTAGTACCGCGTCATGTGGCTCACAGCTGTCTAGAACTCCTGCTCCAGGACATCCAATGTTCTTTTCTGGTCTCCACAGGTTCTGTGTGCATGTATACGAACCCACAATTATATACATATAAATAAAAATATATCCTGGTCCCCATCCCACATCTTTTTGAACTTAAGGCATTGTGTCTACCTGGATCGGTAGTTGAAGGCAGTTGTGAACTGTCATTCTAGGAACCAAATCCAAGTCCTCTGCAAAAGCTGTAGCGCTCTCAACTGCTGAGCCATCTGACCCTCCTCAACAGACCCTTCTTGAGAGTCTCATGTATAACAAGAACTTACCTCCTAGTAGTCAGAAAGGCCTAAGCAAGAAATGAAAATGTTGAGCTTTGTAGGCCATGGTATTAAGTTGATATTTTATTCTAACTGGTGGAGCAATCTGATCCAACAGATTGCTGTGGCAACAGTGAAGAAGCTAGGTAAGTAAAGGAAACATAAGATAACCAAGCTACCCTCCTCAGAGGTGGTCTCTAGTTTAGCATTAGCTAAAGGCAGAGAAGGAAGAATATTACCCGTTGGCATTTTGGAGCCATTTATCTTAAGTCCCCCACAGTAATTGATTGAAAGTTACATTTTCTTCCTTCTTTCTTTTATTATATGTACTTGTTTATTGGGAAATGATGCTTATAAAGGTCAGAGAACAATTTATGGGAGTTGGTTGTCTCCTTCCAAGGATCGAACTCATGTCTTAAAGCTTGGTGGCAGTGACTAACGTTAACTCAGCTCTAATGTTCTTAGCTAGCTATATAACACAATTCTATAGCACACTGATTACAAATTCATTCATTCATTAAGTCTTAAGTTCTCGTCATATTCAGACTGTTCTAGTTATACAGAATTGAATAAATGTAAAAGCCCTTGGCAGGGGACAATCCGGTTGAGGAAACTGGCACATAAACAACTTTTACTAAGGTGGTAGGTTGGCACTTAAATGTTAACAACTTCTAATGTAATGTATTGTTCATTTAATCTTTACAATTTTTTTTAATTCCTAACCTCTGATTGGTGTTAGGTTAAACCATGTAGGAGATTGGGGGACCCAGTTCGGCATGCTTATTGCTCACCTGCAAGATAAGTTTCCAGATTATCTGACAGTGTCACCTCCTATTGGGGATCTCCAGGCCTTTTATAAGGTTTGGCACCATTGCTGCATTATTGTTTGTCCGCCACCCATTTCCCATAGGAAGTTCAAAACCGTATTTGAAATTACTGTGTACTGAAACAAAATAAAGTGAAAGCTGGTAAAATTTTTGAATTATTTAACAAATGGGGCTGGAGAGACGGTTCAGTGGTTTAGAACACCTATTCCTCTTCCGGTGGGCCTGAGATATGTCCCCAGCACCCATAACCCATGGATCGGAATTGCTTCTAGCTGTAGCTGTAGGGATCTGATGTCTCTTCTGGCCACTGAACTCAAGTGCACAACCCACACACAGGAACATACGGATACATAATTTAAAATACCATCTTTAAAAGAAAAGACAAATGCTGACTAAATTTTACTTAACAAGTATAGAAGTTTTCCACATGTAGTGGATATCTTGAAAATGCTGTGTCATGTGAGTGAAAATAAAAGCTGATTCACGAAGTTCACTTACTTGAAAAACTGAATTGTAGCTGGATGTGGTGACACATGCCTTCAATACCAGCACTCAGGAAACAGAGGCAGGTGGATCTCTTAGTTCGAAGCCAGCCTGGTCTACGAAGCAAGTTCCAGGATAGCCAAGTCTACACAGAGAAACCCTGTCTGGAAAAACCAAAAGAAAAAACGCATTTTTAAAAAAGATTTATTTATTTATTATTATGAATATAATGCACTGAATTGAAGTATGTATGCCTGTATGCCAGAAGAGGGCACCAGATTTTTAGATCCATCTTACTTGTTTTTTGTGCTTAGAAGCAGCCACTCTGAGGTCTGTTACTTTTGGTTGTGGCTATAGAAATACCTGTCCTCCACCCTTTACCTGTCTTTGTTTGGTTTATTAAATTTATTATGTTAAAAACTGAATTCTACCATATTACCTGCTATACATTTTAGCATAAGTAGGTAAGAGCAGTTTGGTTTTGTATTTTCTTTGGGTTCTTCTGAAATGGGGTCTCTCTCCTTAGCCTGGGCTGACCTGGAACTCATTGTCTCCTAGGCTGGCCTTAAACTCATGGCAGTTTTCTGCCTCAGCCTCCTAAGTGCTGGGTTTATAAAGGAGCCACCACTCCTGACCAAAAGCACATGGTGGTGGTGATGATTTGGTTTTTAAAATTGATATTTTAAATATTTTGACATTTATTATGTGTGTGTGTTAGGAGTGAGTCATGCATCATGGTGTGTGTGTGGAGGTCCATGCACATCCTGCAAGAATCATTTCTCACGCAGTGGATCCTGGGGATTGAACTGTGGCTCAGCATCAAGCCCTTTGACCCACTGTGCCATCTCACCAGAGTAGTGTTTAAAAGATACGCATATGTCTGGGTATGGAGGCAAATGCCTGTAATCTCAGTACTGGGGAGGTTGGGGAGGTTGAATCGAGTTCAAAAGTCAATGTCAGCTGTAGTAGTGAGTTTGAGTCCAGCCCTGTCTTAAAGGACAAACAATGAGCCGGGCGGTGGTGGCGCACACCTTTAATTCCAGCACTTGGGAGGCAGAGGCAAGCGGATCTCTGTGAGTTCGAGGCCAGCCTGGTCTACAAAAGTGAGACCAGGACAGCCAGAGCTGTTACACAGAGAAACCCTGTCTCGAAAAACCAAAAAAAAAAGGACAAACAATGAAAGAATGGACAAATTAATGCACTGTAGTGATCAGTGATGGACTTGAGTGATCAGTTTTCTTTGACTGCTTGGTCCATACACAACTATTAATCATTCATCGATCTATGAGTTCTGCATTGTGCATACTTAACATCTTACTGTTTCGTTGTATGGTTACTTTTTTATTTTTATTTGTTTTTTTGTTGGGGGGGCGGTTGTTGGAGACAGGGTTTCTCTGTGTATATCTGGCTGTCCTAGACTCACTCCCTAGACCAGGCTGGCCTTGAACTCACAGAGATCAGCCCGCTTCTGCCTCCCGAGTGCTGGGATTGAAGGCATGTGCCACCACACCCGGCTATTTTTGTTTTTTGAGGACTCAGTTGTATGGTTACTTTTAACAAAGTTCTTCTGAGTTGGTGTAGCCAGTTTTTCTTATGACAAATGAGCCAAGAATCAGATCACTCAATTAAAAAGCAAACATTTGGTTTTGGTGTCTAGTAAAAATTTGAAAACTAGGCCGGGCGTGGTGGCGCACGCCTTTAATCCCAGCACTCGGGAGGCAGAGACAGGCGGATCCCTGTGAGTTCGAGGCCAGCCTGGTCTACAAGCGAGTCCAGGACAGCTAAAGGATATACAGAGAAACCCTGTCTCGAAAAACAAAAAAAAAAAAAAAAATGAAAACTAGCAAAATAACTATGAAATTAATAAATAATTGTGTTAGAATTGCCTTTGGATATAATGAAACAGATTTGCTAACATAAGTGACTTTGCAGTATATTGCTGAAATTTACTGCTTCAGTAAAAAGATCAGTTTTCCATTATTTCTTAAAGTTTTTTGTATTTTGAGTGTCTAGAGTGGGGGAAATGCTTACATGTTTAATGATACCCACCATAGCCAGAAGACAGCTTGAGGGAGTCAGTTTTCTCCTTCTAGCACATGGGTCCTAGGAACTGATTCATGAAGGGGCTTGATAGCAAGCTCCTTCACCAACTAAACCATCTTACCAGCCTTGGTTGTTGTTGAAAGATGTATTTGCCAAGAACCATCAGGAAGCATACCCTGAAATGACAGCATGTGCTACCAAGATAAAAAAATAAATAAAACACCAAAGGTTTTTTTGGTTTTGGTTTTTTGGTTTTTTGGTTTGTTTTGTTTTTTTGGTTTGTACACCAGGCTGACCTGTACGCTTGGCTTTCTGACTTCCTCTAGAATGACAGGTTTACAGGAACCACCTTGCTCAGCTGAGGGTTTTTGGGGGCTAGGGGAGTGTTTGTTTGTATCTTGTTTGGGTTGGTTTGGTTGTGGTTTTGCTTTTTTTTTTTTTTTTTTTTGGTTTTTTGAGACAGGGTTTCTCTGTATCGTTGGCTGTCCTGGACTCCCTTTGTA
>CAJQZJ010032904.1:2927235-2941418 GCA_907164525.1 Lophiomys imhausi
GAGCCATCTATCATGCTGAGAGCTAAGCCCAGAGCAGCAAGTGTTCCTAGCCCCCAGCCATCCTTCAGCCCTGAAGCCTGGTTCTTCAATGTGGAAGTGGAGCTTTAACTATTTACTTTAGTAAAAGGAACTATTACTTTTTAAGATAATAAAACAATTTCCATGGGATTTTGTCTGGGGGCTGTGGTGCAGAAGATTGGACACAAGGTCTTACCTACGCTGGCACAAAGAGGTCATGGTGATGAGTCCGAGATTCTTCTGCAGGAAGCAGTTTTAACCACCACCTATGTTGGGTCGCACTCTCCGATAGTTACTATGAAAATCAAAACTGGGACTTGATATCACGGCTAACACAGAAGTCAAATACACTGTTGAAGTTTGTTCCTGTCTCTTCTCGGGTCTAACAACTTTGCTTCTTTTTTTCTTTTTTTTGGTTTTGGTTTTTCGAGACAGGGTTTCTCTGAATAACAGAGCCCTGGCTGTCCTGGACACGCTTTGTAGACCAGGGTGGCCTCGAATTTAAAGAGATCCGTCTGCCTCTGCTTCTCGAGTGCTGGGATTACAGGCCTGCACCACCATGCCCGGCTGCCTTTTCTTTTTTTTTTTTTTTTTTTTTGGTTTTTCGAGACAGGGTTTCTCTGTGTAGCCCTGGCTGTCCTGGACTCAATTTGTAGACCAGGCTGGCCTCGAACTCGCAAAGATCCGCCTG
This sequence comes from Lophiomys imhausi, assembly GCA_907164525.1. Classification (NCBI taxonomy): domain Eukaryota; kingdom Metazoa; phylum Chordata; class Mammalia; order Rodentia; family Muridae; genus Lophiomys; species Lophiomys imhausi. Next base: position 2,927,945 of record CAJQZJ010032904.1, read on the forward strand.
CCTCTGCCTCCCAAGTGCTGGGATCAAAGGCGTGCGCCACCACTGCCCGGCCCGGCTGCCTTTTCATTGTAAGCACATGAACTCAGTTTTATTTCTTCTACTCCTTATTCCAGAGACCAAATGTTGCTATGGTTAAGCACATTGAGAGAGGCCTTATCTTCCTTCCAGAGGAAAATTATGGCTCCACCCAGAAAGCAAAGCATGTATGTTCATGTTCTATCTGCTGAATGGATGCTTCCATGGGATGCTGTGGTGTCAGTGTACAGCCTTGCCTTCATCTGACCTGTGCCCTGAAGTCACTCTTGGCAGTGACCATTTCCCAGGATTCTAGTAGATCATGAGGGGATAACCATATGATTTCTTTAACATCTCTTGAAATACTCAGGGTTGGTAAGAAAGCTTTGCAGGTAACCACTGTACTTGCTGCCAGGCCTGGAAACTTGAGTTCAGTCAGTCCCTGGGACCCACCTGGTAGGAGGTTAGTTCCAGTTCCCAAAAGGTATCCTCTGACCTCCACATTCACAGTGCAGGACATGGACTACCCACATTCTCTCTCTCTCTGCCACACACACACACAAAATACATGAGCTTAATTTAAAAAAATTTTTTTTCATAGAATGGCCAAGTATTTATGTCATCCAAGAACAAGCTAGGATTATGGTTCCAGGAGTGCTCTTTTACAATGTTAATGAAGGTTTGTTTTTGTTGTCGTTCCTTTATTGCTAGGATACGTGCAAGTAGACGATGGCAGAAAAATTGTGTTTGTGCCCGGGTGTTCCATACCATTAACCATCGTGAAATCGGATGGGGGTTACACTTACGACACTTCTGACCTGGCTGCTATCAAGCAGAGAATATTTGAAGAAAAAGCAGATAAAATTATTTATGTGGTAGACAATGGACAAGTAAGTTTGTAGATTTGTCTAGAGTCTGATTGCAGATGATTTTATTTAAATTAATTTCGACATGTATAGATACAGAAAAATTGTACTTTGGAAATACAAAAGCCATGTGGCTTTTGTTGTTGTGAGATAAGGTCTCATGTAGCCCTTTTGTCCTCTAACTTCAAAACCCACCTTTCTGGATGAAACTAAGATTTCGTAGAAACAAACTTTGCTGTTAGTCCCTTTTGTTTATTTTTGCTCTGGTGAGGATCAGGTCCTGTGTTTTGCCCAAGGTAGGCAAGTGCTCTGACACTAAAGTATCCTCCCTCCCTCCGTGACTCCTTAAACATTGAGACACTGGCTCTGAAGCACTGAGATCCCAGGGATGTATCAGTGTGCCTGTCCTCTTTTAAGACTCGAGTGTAGTCTTGCTTTTGGTGGTGTCATCTGGGGAATAGAATTTTTATAACAATACTTGCCTAGCAAGATTGTCATGTGTCACTGACCACAGAAGGCTTACATCTTTTTTTTTTTTAAGTAGTACACTAACACGCACCATTCTGTTTCTGCTCTTTATAGGCTACACATTTCCAGGCAATATTTGCTGCTGCTCAAATGATTGGTTGGTATGACCCTAAAGTAACTCGGGTGGCCCATGTTGGATTTGGTGTGGTGCTAGGAGAAGACAAGTAAGTGGGCAGCTGGTAATGCCAAGACTGGTCCCCACAAGCTGAGGAAGTGAGAGTCTCTACTACACTGATGTCCTGAGCCTCCTGTCCCCTGTTTCAGCTCTCCCAGAGGGTATATCCTCTTAAGGACAGGGTATGACGCCGAGAGAACACTAGACTACCATCCCAACAGATTAGATTACAGAGCTGTGGGCCCCGCCTCCCGTCTAGACTGAGTTCACACTCACTGCTTTCGTTTTTGTTTCAAAATATGAAGCTTAAAAAACTGACAGTTAATGATGTCTGTACTTTTGGTTTTTCTGTTTTCTAGCCATTTCCCTCCATTCTGTTCAGTTTGAAACATAGGGATAAATAAGGTGGGATGTTTATATTCGGTATTCATTAACTCAAAGGCACAAAAGTTTCTTTTAATGTGGCTGACTGGCTTTCTTTCTACCAGTAGTATTTTATTATATGAGTCAGTAAAGAATCTGCTGTCTGCCAAGAGTAGAAGCAAGTATGGTGGGGTTTTGTCTGTTTGTTTTAGTAATTTTTCTGACAGGGCAAAACATTTAAGCAGCAACTTCTATTCCAGGAAAGTGAGCTACTCAGAATTTAATTTGTATGAGGATGTACAGTACCTTTCCAAGGAAGTGAGCTAGTCAGATTTTAATTTGTATGTGGATGTACAGTACCCATGAAGTCCCAGTAGCGAATCAGGCTGCCAATGCTGGAGCGACAGGTAGTTGTGTGCTGCCTAGCATGAGTGCTGGGAACTGAACCCTGGTCTCCAGGAAGAGCAGCAGGTTTTCAGTGCTGGGCCATCTCTCCAATCCTGTAGGTCCATTTTTTATTTCACTACTAAAGTGTAGTAAGGCTAGAGTTCCTGTTGGGGGCGGGGAGCACAGGATGCTTTGAGTTGAGAGACACTGGAAAGTACTGTTTATCTGGCACACTTTCCTGGTAGCCAACTGGAATACCACCCTGTTACCTTGGCTATGTTGCCATATGTGGTAAATCTCTCAAACTTTCATTTTCAAGGATTTTTACATTGAAAAATCTAACTCGGAATTTTTTTGAAACTTTAAATTTCTTTTAGGAAGAAATTTAAAACACGTTCAGGTGAAACTGTGCGCCTTACAGACCTGCTGGGAGAAGGACTAAAACGCTCCATGGACAAGTTAAAGGAGAAAGAGAGAGACAAGGTAGAACAAGACTATATTGGCATATACAATATGAGATTACTTTGGGATCAGTGCACATAGGTTGGGCAACTTTGATCAGCCATGTTCCTGGGCATCACAGAGAACTCCTAAGTTTTCCCCTTTGCTGATGCGGCATTGTGGCTCTGCTTTTACGTAGCATATGTGAACACTTAGAAATTGTACTTTATGGAAGTAGAAAAGCCACGTGACCTTTGTGAGACAGATCTTATATAACCCAGGAAGGTATCAGACTTCCTGTACAGCCAAGGCTCGCCTTCAACTCTAGATGTTTGTGCCCCTAACCTCCCAGTGCTGGGATAAAGGTGTACCACCATGACTAGCTCTCCTCCCACACAGTGGTTTTATGCCATGTATAAAGTGTTTAAGTTAAACATCTCACAGTTGTTTATGGTAAAAACATTCAAGACCCCTTCCAGCTTTCTGAGATCTAGTATGTTCTCAGAGTACCTACCTGGAACTTTTCATTTTTACTATAATGTGCAGTAACTGTTTTTCCAGACCTCCACTAGGTCCCCCTGGTCGCATAGGTTGTTTTGGGTAGTGTGAACCTGTAGAGCTTTTGCAGCAGGCTCTCCCTTTTAGCCCATTCAGCTCAGTGTTCAGCCGTGTCTCTTAATTTCTTTCATCGGTATGTCATAGTTTTTGTGGTGTGGTAGGCAAGTTTGTATCATTGTGAATATCTTTTGCCTTTGTATTTTTGGTAATTCACCGAGTATCTGAGGCTAACCCTGAACTACTAATCTTCCACTTCATAGGTATTCTAAATGTTTCTTCAGCTACCATTTGTAAATGCAGTATTTTTCTTGGTTCCAGAGGGCTTAGAGACAGGAACATGCTAAGGGTTAGGCCCCTATAAAATGTGAATACCGTCGGTGGTTCTACACAAGTAGGTGCAGGGTTCTTGAGTGTCGGTAGGAAGGTAAAGCTGCTGGGAAGACTCCAGGCATCTGTCTTAGTGTGTGAGCTAGCAGTGTGTGAATTTATAGGTTCACCCATAGCCTCACCTAACAGGAGGCTCTCTGACATAGCTGATCTTGTTATTAGCAGAAGCACATTTATTTAATAATTTACAGTTTGTGTCCCCAACTACATTGAAATTAAGAAAATATTGAGCTAGGCATGGTGGCAAACGCCTTTAATTCCAGCACTTGAGAGGCAGAGGCAGGCGGATCTTTGTGAGTTTGAGGCCAGTCTGGTCTACAAAGAGGTCCAGGACAGCCAAGACTGTCCTGGACCTTACAGCCAAGACTGTCCTGGACCTTACACTACTCCCCAGATACAGGTACTGGCATGAGTTTGGTGTCTTACTGTTTTAATTAATGTTTTGTGTTGTGCACAAGTTGGCATGGCACTTGCCCCTTTAGGTCTTCATCATGTTGTCCAACTTGGACCTTTATTATTATTTTTACTGATTCTGTGAAACTTTGGATTGGAGGTGCACAGAAGAGTTTAGGGTGTAGTACAGGTAGATAATTTAAAACCTTCAAAAACAGTAAGCAAAGCCAGGTGTGGTATATCCACCTGTAATCCCAACTCTGAGGAGGCAGAAATATTAGTACATTTCAGGGTTTTGTTTGGAGGTGGGGGAGATAGGGTCTCATTGTAACCTAGTCTAGCCTTGAACTCTTTATGATTATAGGCATGACCCCTTCATCCATCCATAGCTGTAGTTTTTAAGTAAAGCCAATTTGTAAAATGAATTGTATTTGTAACAGAAAGTAACTGTTACAATCATTCTTGCAGATGGAAAGCCAAACCTGTAGCTAATGCCACTGTAAAGCTAGGACTCTTGGAGCCAGGCATACATAGTCTGTCTTCTGAGGCAAGAGCTCACTCTGTAGCCCAAGCTGGCTGTGACCTCAGGGGGATCCTCTTTCCCAGCCTGTTATGAGTGTAGAGCTAAAGAAAACAGGATAGTACTCAGTATGTAAATGATGATATTACTGCCTGGCAGGGGCTTTAATCCCACCACTGTGTGGGAAGCAGAGGTAGGCAGATCTCTGAATTTGAGCCCAGCCAGGTCTACAGAGTGAGTTCCAGAAAAGCCAGGGAAACGGAGAGAAACCCTGTCTCAAAAAAACAAAACAAACAAACAAAAAAAGGTATTGCCATTTTTAGCAAAGTATCCATGTCAGACATGGTAGCATAGGTAATCCCAGTGCTTGCCCTGAGACAAGAAGAACACAGATTTCAGGCCAGCTTAGCTTACATATAGCAAGATCATATCTGAATAAATAAACAAACAAAAAAGCTGTGTGGAGACAGTCTCCTGCCTCCAGGTCCTAGGTGCTGATATTATAGTCATGTGCCACTACTCCCAGTTTATACAGTGCTGGGGATAAAACCCATGGCCTTGTTAGGCAACCATTCTTCCAGCTGAACTGCATTCCCATAGGTTTTTAATTTGGGAAGATTATGTCAAATTGCTATTAACTATAGAGAATTTAAAGTTACAAGGTGTGCAAATTTACTTGCATTGATTGAGAAATTATCAGAAACAATCTTTAAGACAAAAGACTTAAAGAAGCCATGGTTCAAATTTTGATGAGAGTTCAGCACTGAACAAGCAAATTCAGTTATTTTTATTGCATTTTAAGATAAAACTTTAAAGACATGGCAATATTTTTAATAATAATAATAAATAACATTATTTAAGTACATGTTATTTAAATAATATGGAGTGCAAGAACCTGACTAAGGTTAGCCTTTTTTTTTTTTATTTTATGAGAAACCAGCTCACGTTTAATTGTGATATTTTAAAATTGTGCAAGTTTTTTTTTTAACATCTGCCCTCCCACCCCATATTTAGACTCTTAAAATGACACGAAAACATCACCAATCAGTCACAGGTTGAATGGTTTAATAAGTTTACCCCTTCAGTTCCTATATGAAGCACCCAGTATTCCTTAAACACCAGTCGGACCTGGCAGTGGGCAACAGTACATTTCATCTTCAGAGGTAAGGAGTCCAGACCCTCTGAGCATTCGTGACACAGTGGCACTTGTCCAGAACTGGCATCACCCCATAGTTGGGGAACATTAAATGTACCAATGAAAAAAAAGCTGTTTCCCCTTTAAGGGGAAGAAATAAAATGACTCCTCAAAACCCAACTATTTTGGCTGAGGTCTGTCTGTCCCATCTCTTCAGGCTCCCTTCCTTTTTTTCCTTTTTCCTTTCCTTTTCTGCAGCAGAGCAAGAGAGACAAAAACCTAACCTGAGTTACAGAAAACAAGACAGTGATGGCTCTTTACCTCCCACATCCAATGTATGTGCTTCACAGAAAACCAGTAACAACAAATTCACAAAATACAACAGTTAAAATCACAAAGCCCATTCATCCAGGGATGCTGGAAGACAGGAGGAAATGGGAGGGTAAATGACACGGGAAAAGAAGAAAAAAAAAAAAGTACTCAAATCAGTTCAGGCACAGGAGCTGCTAAGCTAAGCCTTTAATGGGAGCACTTGAGGGCAGGTAGATCTCTGAGTTCCAGGTCATCTGGTCCCAAGCAAACTTTTGGACCTACCTTGTCAGTATCAACTTCATTAGGCTCTTATCTGTGCAAGATTAAAGTCCTACCTGTCCAACTGGAAAATATGAAAGTCACATAGAGTTCATATAGAACTTTTATTCCAAAGAAGCTTGCCATAAAAGGATGAAAATAATCAAAATCTGATCATAGACCATTTAGAAGTAATATTCATCTGTTAGGCAGAATTAGAAGTAACTAAAAGATTCTTTAGTTGTAAAACATTTTTCTTTCTAAATCCTAAGTATTTATTATTAGAATCAAATAAAGGCAGCACAAATATGAGCAAAGATGTGACAGCAGTGGCGGGCTGTGTTCAGTAGGCACTTGACCCAAGGTAAAGAGGTGTGACTCCCAGCCAGGTGGTGGTGGCGCACGCCTTTAATCCCAGCACTTGGGAGGCAGAGGCAGGCGGATCACTGTGAGTTCGAGGCCAGCCTGGTCTACAAAGTGAGTCCAGGACAGCCAAGGATACACAGAGAAACCCTGTCTCGAAAAAAAACAAAAACAAAAACAAAAAAAAAGAGGTGTGACTCCTTTTCCTTATGAAAAGAAGGGCAACCGGGCCTGGTGGCACGCGCCTTTAATCCCAGCACTGGGGAGGCAGAGGCAGGCGGATCTCTGAGTTCGAGGCCAGCCTGGTCTACACAGTGAGTCCAGGACAGCCAGGGATACACAGAGAAACCCTGTCTCGAAAAACCCAAGAAGGGGGAGGGGACATTTTAATAGCCTAGACTCCAGTTTGTGATTATGTAGCAGAGGAATATGTTAAAGATTCTGAGTGAACATTGTATCACAGAGAAAGGTAAACAAAGCTAGAACTGTAACAGGGAATGGGTGACTGGAAAGAAGGACTTGTGAAACTTTTCTCAGACAGCAATTGAGTACAAACAGAAAAACCCACAGTTTGCAGCATAGTTAAATTTTATTAAAGAGCATCTCAAGCTCAGCATGGCAGTCTACATCTGTAATTTTTAACATTAAGGAATCTGAGACAGGAAGACCTTGACTTCAAGGCCAGCTGGAGCTAAATAGGAAGACCCTGTCTTAAAAACACATTTTCAGAATTAAAAAGACCAATATTTCAAGAAAAAGTCATTGCTTTAAGCAGAATGAGATTCAGATTCTTTATCAATGTATTAATGTTTGGGTGTTACATAAAACCTACCAGCATTTCAGTTATTGCTTCCTTGACCATAGACTTTCTTCAGGTCAGTCGTGGTGGCACATTGCCTGGAACTGTGGGAGGCAGGAGGGTTCCAGCCAACCAGGACTACACAGCAAGCAAGACTGGTGCTCAGAAAATGGGATGGGGCGAAACATCCTTTCCATTTGTTCAAATCCTTACAGCTTGCTCAGGCTTTCAGTTTCATTCTGTTTCATTCTTCATGTTATCAAACTATCCAGTCTCCCTAAGGATTTCTTTCTACCACGTTAAATCCTTTCTCACACTACCTCCTTCCCCCCGGTTTTTATTCCTTCCTTAGAAATACTGTTTAAGTAAGGAAAATCTTGGGATGTGGTTCTGTCAATAGATTGCTTGTCTAGCATGAGTGAAGCCCTAGGTGTGATCCCCAATACTACATGGCACATACCTACAGTCCCACCCAGCATTTAGTTGCTGGAGGCAGGAGGATCAGGAGTTCGAGGTCACATGACTCATTGAGGTGAGCCTGAGTTACTTGAACCCTGTCTGGAAAAACAATCTTAATTGTTCAAGTATTTTTTGATGAGAGTGTATGTTATAGTTTGGTATGCTATCTTGTTTTATAATTGGGCTTTTTTTTTTGAGTATTGTTTTTGACTTGGCATGCTGGCCAGGCTGGCCTTAATTTTGTGATGCTTTCTTAGCTTTTAAATTACTTGTTTAAACAATTAACAAATTTGTAAACCACCTAAGTTTTAGGTATTATGTGTCTATTGGTTATGAATAAGTATTCAATTTATTTTCTTGTAAAAATGCCCTAGAAATTACATTGCATCACTTAATATATGAAAAGCAATGGACAAACAAAGCATTCTACTGTAATCTGCATAGTGGGTAAAACATATAATTTCATGATCTTAAATACCTAACAGAGATAAATGTAAACCTGCCTGGCCAGGGACCCCAGGCAACCTGTTATTTTATCAACTAACTTAAAACCAACATATCATTTGCTTAAATACATGAACTACAAAAAGCATTTGTGCTAATTACTGTAATAGTTTCAGAGTGTATGTGTAGTTATTTATTTGTAAGCCAGTTTGAATAGAATTTCTTAGGGGATCCTACTATAGACCCAGTATGTAGCCTGTACACATTGATCTTATGATCTTATTTTAAAGATTATCACAAAATATAGAAAAACGTGATCAGTTTGTTAAATCTGAAGTCAAGGTCATGTGTTAAGACAGCTAAAGCTTTAAAATCTAAATTATTGGGTACGGCAGTCCCTGTACTAGCTAGGTTTTTAAAAGCCTCTCTTGTCAACCAACTGCTGGTAGTAGAGTTGAACCCTAGGGCCTCACATAGGTCAGAGTCCTGCTGTCTCCCACCCCACCCCTCCTTTAAGAACAGAACTCCAAATGACTGAATTTAGTAACAATTATTGCTTGCTACTTTCTTTTTTTTTTCTGACTAGTTGATATAGATAGGAAACATTTTAGGTCTAAAATTATCTGAATCATCTTTTGTGAGAGCATAAACCAGGGAAATCGGGTTATTTGCTAAAGCATGAGCAAGTTAGCAGTGGTTGTACCACTTACCAAAGTGCCTCCTACCCCAGCAACCATTAGTTGCCTACAGCTGCTGTGAGTGGGTGGGGCCTTGTAAGCTTTTCCACCACTTCCCTGTGCTCGGAAGAAGTGCTATGTATGTCCTGTTTAGGGGTCGAGCATTATTAGCCAGTCTCTGCAGTAACTGCCAGACTTTCAAAAGCCGCTAACAACACTAACCTATGGGCAGAAACCAGTATTTAGAAGGTAACTTAATGGACACACCCTCCCCTCACAGTGGGCTTTGCCCGGGTATGCAATACCAAACGTGGATCCCCTCTTGGGGAGTGAGCCTCATGTCAAAACACAAAGCAGTTTTCCCTATAACAGTCATGCTGCTGATCACCAGTGATCACATCTTACCTGGTCAGTAGTGAGCTTGCAGATCCACAGGTAATTAAGACTGTTGATGACAATTCAACCCCATCTGGCTACATTAGACCTGGCACCATCAATCTGGCAAGGAAAGTTCCAGGTCAGTTCTACCTTAGTTTCTCCATTTTTATTCTACCAGCTTTGATGATCTGTTTATTGAACCCATAAGTGTCTCAGTGGAAGAGTAAATCTGCTACAAGCTGGGGTATTGTATCAGAGCAGAAATATTTTGGGGTTTTCATATTGTTTCTCAGACACAGCCTCCCTCTGTAGCCCAGTTTCCTTCTTCCACCCCTGAAGTAGCTGAAGTGGATATGAGTCAGGGCTGTACTTCATAGTTCCTGAGTATATTGGAAAATAGACTAACCAACTGTAAAATAACTAAACCAACTGTAACCATAGTCCTCGCTGGGCATGGTGGGAAAGCCTTTAATCCCAGCACTCAGGAGGCAGGGGCAGGCGGATCTCTGTGGGTTCAAGGCCAGCCTGTTCTACAGGGTGAATCCAGGACAGCCAAAGAGACAAGAGAGAAACCATGTCTCAAAAAAAAACAAAAAAAGAAAATTTAAAAATAAAAATAGTTCTCAACATCATAGCTACTGAGTTTATCTTTCTACAGTGGCTATGTCATTCTACCTCATTTTCAGTGTTCATTGCTAGGAACTCCTTAGATGCTGCAGACTGTCTCCAACTTGTGAGAGCCTGGGCAAGTTCTCAAGTGTCCATTTTCCCAAAGGTCTTAACTGAAGAGGAGTTGAAAGCAGCTCAGACATCTGTGGCGTATGGCTGCATCAAGTATGCCGACCTTTCCCATAACCGTCTCAATGACTACATCTTCTCCTTTGACAAGATGCTGGATGACAGAGGAAACACAGCCGCTTACTTACTGTATGCCTTCACTAGGATCAGGTGACTTCTCAGATACTCTGGTTTGGAATCAAGTGATGACTGTTCCAAAATGCTGTTTTTATGGTTTTAGTTTTATAAGGCAGGGTAATCTCTTCAGTTTTTGATCCAGGGTCTTGATTATGTATATATGTGTATATGTGTGTCCCACGCTAGCTTTTGGCTTGTGGTACTCTCCTCCTCCTAAGTGCTGGGGATGCAGGTCAGCTCTACCACACTGGGCTGCAACTGTTTTAATTGCTGATATTTTCTGATCAGTCCTAATAAATTATGTGGTTTTGTGTGTGCCTGACCCAAGGGTACTTACCTGATATTTCAGGTCGATTTCACGTCTGGCCAGTATTGATGAAAAGATGCTACAGAAAGCTGCCCAGGAAACCAAGATAGTTTTGGACCATGAGAAGGAATGGAAACTAGGCCGGTGCATTTTACGATTCCCTGAGATTTTACAGAAGATTTTAGACGATTTATTCCTCCACACGCTCTGCGATTATATTTATGAGCTGGCAACTACTTTCACAGAGTTCTACGATAGCTGTTACTGTGTGGAGAAAGATCGGCAGACTGGTAAGTGTCTCATCCACTGTCCATCTTGGGGAAGAGGTGCCACCAAGACATTTGCCTAGAAACACAAGCTGTGGCATAGTGAGGAAGAGTTTGAAATGGGGCCAGTCAAAACAGAAACAGAATTCTGCCCATTCTGTCTGTTTCTCCACCTTTGGACAGTACCTTAGGAACAAAATGAGAAGGCCATTGGAATAGGACATTTCCAGTACAAGCGGGTGTGTCAGTGTTGTTGATATGGAAACAACCCCTGTTGAAACTGCAATTTAATTAATACTGCAGTTATTAGTAAGTATAAACTGTAAGATTAGGCCAGCGGTGTAGCCAAAGGCTTAGCAGAGGAGCAGGCGGCCTGGGCCGTTTGTGTCCCTTAACTGGTTGCCTGATTTATCCTAGAGAAAGAGCCCCAGGACCAAGGGTGTCCTACACCACCTGTAACCTAAACTCTGTTAATTAATATAAGTTGTTATATTAGGCCAGTAGAATCACTAGCAGTTTGGCTTGAGCTTCGCCTGGGTTCAAGGGGAGTCCGGGAATCTGGAAGTCCAAAGGCCTGGGACTGCTTGGACTGAGGGCCTATAAGTTGCTGCAGTCTTTTCTCCAATAATTAAATACACCAAGACCTTTTTAATGTTTTAACGCTTAGCCCTTAGCTGGGAAGACTCTCAGTTAGCTACTCTAAGTTAACCCGAATCACCTAATCCCAAATTGCCATGTGCCTGTGATTACCTTCCAGCATTCTCCAGACGTCTGTCTCCTTCTGTGCCTCCTGGCGGAAAGAGAAGGACTCTCTGTGCTCAGGATTCCTGTCTAATCTCAGGAAGTCCCGCCTTCCTATACTCTTTCTGCCCAGCTAATTGGCCATAAGCAACTTTTATTAACCAATCAAGAGAATGCCTCAGAAGGGGCAGTAACCAGATCTCGGCATTGAATGCAGCCTATCAGAAGCAATGATATTAGACCTTCCCCAGCACCCTATCATTGATGTTTATGTTAACAAGGCAAGCCTGAGAACAGAAACAGTCCACGGGTGAGTGTCCATCAGCAGTGTGGTGTGCAGTCTCTTCACACGGGGCTTAGGGAAGCACTGCTTCATGAGAGATGCAAACATTCTACTTGCAGGTTTCATGTAAACAACTGAAGAAATGTTCTGTTTCTGTAGTTGAAGGTAACCCTTGTTAGGGCCCAAAAATGTCTATAGGTTGGGCAGCTTACTTTTCAGAAAATTTTAAAGTAACCAGTTATTTAATGACTTCCAAACTGGGAAACGAGTTAACTCTTTTTTCCTTCTTCTTCTTCTTCCCAGGGAAAATACTGAAGGTGAACATGTGGCGAATACTCTTGTGTGAAGCGGTGGCTGCTGTCATGGCCAAAGGGTTTGATGTGCTGGGGATAAAACCCGTGCAAAGGATGTGATTTTACCGAGCGGCCAGCAGCACTGCTTGCTTTTTAAACAATCATGTGGACACAAAAGTAGTAAAGGGATTTTCACAACTCTCTATGTGAAATGGGTTTCTTTGTCTCTAAAAGAATTGATTCTAAGAAGAAAATTACTTTCATAAATATGCTTTGTTTGGTGAGCATTAGACTAAAAGATTCAGGTACCAGAGTTGGAGGGTGTAGGGATATGTTTTCAGGAATTTCAGTTAGATGAGGAATTCCAACTTACTTGGCCCTAAGAATTTCACTGTCCTCTCCGCTCCCACTCTTCTTTGTTGAAACTTACAACTACGTATGGCTCGTGCTCAAATTACATTTTATAAAAGATGACATTGGCAGTACAACAGATCTTGGTTAAGGAGACAAGAAAGCAGTCAGCCGCAGATTAATTCTAGTTTTAGTTGTGTAAAAAAAAAAAAGTCATCCCTGGGTTGAGTGTATTTTCCACAGAATAAAACTGGATTTCTTTTAACAAGGCAAGTAGAGACTGGTAGTGCCAGTAGGAGGGCAGTTCGGGAGGCGTCGTAACCATGTGACTTGTAGCTACTGTAAACAGCCGCACCTGATCTGTCCTTATATCGCTGCTTCTCCAACAGCCATGAGGCAGCCACGCAGTCCTCCTCCGTGAGCTGACTGCCCAGACTGTGACACATACAGAGCAGACCTCAGCTCTGCATTTGGTGGCATGTAGGGAAAACAGTGAAAGAACAGGATGTGGATCTAATGGTCGTCCTCACTTTAGATGGAGGCTTGTCTCTCCATTGCCTGCCCATGACTATGTTCAGCTTTGCTGAATAATAAATACAGTAGCACAGCTTATAGAAATATAAAAATTAATTCACATGATTTTCCTTAAGGATGGATTCCACCCAGCCTGTTTTTAGTACACTAGTCTTGGAGACAACAATACCAGTTTACCTTCAGAAAACCCTTAACTGCTTTCATTTAACTATTACTTGTCTTCATTTGACCATTTAGGGGGCAAAGAATTTATTGGATAATAGAAAAAGAACGAAAATTCTATTATAGTGATAAGACACCATGATCAAGGCAACTTATAAGAAATTTAGTTAGGGCTTACAATTTTAGAGTGTCAGCATCTATGGGCAGAGTGAAGACAGCTCACA
>CAJQZJ010032904.1:2955898-2989319 GCA_907164525.1 Lophiomys imhausi
GAAGAAGAAGAAGAAGAAGAAGAAGAAGAAGAAGAAGAAGAAGAAGAAGAAGAAGAAGAAGGCTAAAATAACCAAAGAACATACATTCTGGACAACCAAGGAGATTGGGTCTCAACATTCAGGAGCACTAGCTGCTTTTCCAGAGGGTCAGTTTGATTCCTAGCAGCTCACATGTGTCCATAACTCTAGTGCTGTGGGATTCAACACCCTCTTCTGGACTCCAGGCAAACAAATGGTACACAGACACATATGAAGCAAAACACCTATATTCATAAAAATAAAAACAAATTAAAGGCCTAGCGGTGGTGGTGAATATCTTTAATCCCAGCACATGGGAGGCAGAAGCAGGTGGATCTCTGAGTTTGAAGCCAGCCTGGTCTAACAGAGTGAGTTCTGGGACAGCAGGGGCTACACACAGAAACCCTGTCTCAAAAAAATAAATAAATAAAAATAAAAGTAAAATTAAAAATAATCAATGAGAAGTCAGGCATGGCGGGATGCTGGTCTTTAATCCCAGCACTTGGGAGACAAAGGCAGGTGGATCTCTGTGAATTCAAGGACAGTATGATCTACATAGGGATTTCCAGAACAACCAAACCTACATAGGGAGACTCTTATCTCAAAAACAGGAAAAAAAAAAAGTCAATGAGATTGAAACAGTAATAAAATATTTCCTAACAAAGAAAAGCCCAGGAGCCTGAAGAGTATCTAGATTTTTCTACATTATCCTGACCTGAGAACTCTGCTCCCTTAGACCTTTCTTTATTTCCCTGGGATGACTGTCTCTACCTGCCCTAGGAATGCAGGAGGCAAAAGATGTTTCTTTCCTCACTTTAGCACCTTCAAGGATATCACTCAAAGATCCCCTTCGGGCTGTGAGATTTCTGCCCCCTGAGGACATCGGAGACAGTGATGGGAGCACATCCGGAGATGTATGTGCTGGGATATATAAGCAGATTCCGAAGATGATCAGACAAGGCAAAGCGAAATTGGTTATCCTCCCCAACAACTGCCCAGCTTTGAGGAAGTCTGAAATAGAATACCATGCCACGTTGGCTAAGACCGGTGTCCATCATTACAGTGGCAATAATATCGAATTGGGCGCAGCATGCGGAAAATACTACAGAGTATGTACACTGGCTATCATTGACCCAGGTGATTCCGATATTATTAGAAGCATGCCAGAACAGGCTGGTGAAAAGTAAACCAGGAAAGTTTTCTTTAATGAAGTTTTGCCAGAGCTCCTTTCAAAAAATAAAATAAAATTTAAAAATAAAAAAAAGAAGAGCCACACCAGTGTTCTTCAAATTGTTTCATGAGATGGAAATGGAAGGAACATGACCAAACTTACTCTGCAAAGTCCGTTTCACCCAGACACCAAGACTAGACAAGGCTGCAACAAAGGAAGAAAATTGGTGTGTTAGTTGGGGTTTCTATTGCAATGATAAAACACCATCACTAAAAGCAAGTCTGGGAGGAAAGGGTTAATTTGGCTTAGCCTTCCACATCACAGTCCACCACTGAAAGTAATCCAGGACAGGAACTCAAACAGGGCAGGAACCTGGAGGCAGGAGCTGATGCAGAGGCCATGGAGGGTGCTGCTCACTCACTGGCTTGCTCCCCATGGCTTGCTCAGCCTGCTTTCTTATAGAACCGAGGACCACCAGCCCAGGGGTGACACCACCCACAAAGGGCTGGGCCCTCCCATATCAATCACTAATCAGAAAAATGCCCAATGGAACTGCCTACAATCCAATCTTATAGAAGACATTTCTCAGTTGAGTCCTTCCTCTCAACTGACTTGTGTCAAGTTCCCATAAAACTACCCAACACAATTGACCTCTGGTCAACTTGATACGCAAACACAACAAACTTTTGCTTTTTGTTCATCCCCAATATGGCATATTAACAAAATCACAATATAAAACATTCCTACTGGGTTGGAGAGATGGCTCAGAGGTTAAGAGCACTGGCTGCTCTTCCAGAGGTCCTGCGTTCAATTCCCAGCAACCACATGGTGGCTCACAACCATCTATGGTGGGATCTGGTGCCTTCTTTCTGGCCTGCAGGCATACATGCAGGCAGAACACTGTATACATAATAAATAAATCTTTAAAAAGAAAAAGAAAGAAAGAAAGAAAACAAAAAACCACATTCCTGACTTGTAAAACTCCCAGTCTAAAAATTCTAACACTTGGGGCTGGAAAGATGGCTCAGCGGTTAAGATACTGGCTGTTCTTCTAAAGGACCCAGGTTCAAATCCCAGTACCCACATGACAGCTTGAAACTGTAATGGCTGGGCTCAGTGGCACATGTCTTGGAGGCAGAGGTAGGCGGATCTCTGTGAGTTCAAGCCAGTTGGGTCTACAGAATGAGTCCAGGACAGCCAGGGCTATTACACAGAGAAACTCTGTCTCAAAAAACCTAAAACAAACAAACAAAAAAACCCAAAACTTGGTTTTGTCTTCTAAAATTATGATTATACTTTATTTTTATATTGAAAAAACAGTTTAAAATATTTAAATTTATAAAACTATAGGATAATATCCTTGTTAATATACAATCTTGATAAATAATAAAGACTACCACTAAAACATACTGAGCTTAAATGCCTGATCTTCCTATGCTTCACTTTATTAACTATTCTTTTTTTTTTTTTTTGGTTTTTCGATACAGGGTTTCTCTGTGTAGCCTTGGCTGTCCTCGACTCACTTTGTAGACCAGGCTGGACTTGAACTCACAGAGATCCGCCTGCCTCTACCTCCCGAGTGCTGGGATTAAAGGCATGCGCCACCATGCCCGGCTTATTAACTATTCTTGTTTACATCAATAAATTTAGGACTTGGATGCTCCAGTTCACGATTATATTGTTCTCTAGGCAAAGATAGCTACGTGACAATTTGACTATTGATGTTTAAGACTCCAAGATAAAATTTCTGTCTCTAATCGGACTTAAAAACATATGTTGTAGGTTTTTCAAATTAGAGTCCATGACTCCTGGAACACTATATGTCTTTCAATTCCTGAATCCACGGTACTCCCTTGGGCATTAAAACATGCTGGCTGCTTTCTGCTTCTCTGTGTTCCCTAGTAGTCAATAAAGCATAGAAAAGCTTGACAGGCAATTGGCCTTAGATATTAATACTGTGTACCATGTATCATTTGGAAATGTCATTAAATCCTGACAACTTCCACCACATTACAGCATTAAAAATTACAATATTAAAAGAAAAAGATAATAAACACAACAGCTTGTGGGACCTATTCAAGCTAATGGAGACAGATTTAAGAATGTATTATGCTTGGCCTCCCTGTTTTTACTAACATTATTAGGAAAGCTTTTTTTTTTTTTAATAAACCGGGGCCATCCAGTATCCAAGGAAACATCACCTCTATTCCATCTTGCTTCCTCCCTACCTGCTGTTGCTTGAGTTTACATTGATTTCATAAACAAGAACTGCGCCGCTGCTGAAATATCAGATCGTTGCGATGACCTTCTCTTACACTGAGAAAGCGTGTCCCAGTATTTTCAATTGTTAATTCTGTGCCAGCAAAGAGCTAAATGCTGGCAGAATTTTGGTTTTGTCCTTTCTATGGCCCATCACTGGTTCTCTATTCGTAAATGCCTGTCCTTCCTCTCTTGCCAAAGGGCAGCCCTTAAGAGAGGGGTCAGGCAGTGTCTTGCTGCTGATGGAATCAGACTGGAACGCGCGGCTTTTGTGTAATAAGGAACTGAGGGCCCAGAGCTGGGGCCGGAAGTACAGGATGGAACTTCCAGGGGGGCAGTGATGCAGAAACTCAGGAGACTCCAAAAGACATGGAAGAAAACAGAATAAAGAGAAACAAAGCTAGAAGGAGGCATTAAGAACCATGTGGAGGGGCTGGAGCGATGGCTCAGTGGTTAGGAGCACTGGCTGCTCTTCCAGAGGTCCTGAGTTCAATTCCCAGCACCCACATGTTGGCTCACAACCATCTATAATGAGATCTGGTGCCCTCTTCTGGTGTGCAGGCTGTACATATACAGCATTCATATACATAAAAATAAATAAATCTTTAAAAAAAAAAAAAGAACCATGTGGAGACTGATGCTGGCCTATGACCTATCCCCACAACACAGCCATCAATACCATACAAGCCTAATGGATAGGCCATCTGGGTAATGGGTAAGCCTCTGTCGTATTAATTAATATATAGGCTGTTTGGATTATACTTCCTGCTATAATTTATCCTCAGTTTCTGATGCATTTAAGGAGTAGACTAATAAAAGAAATAATATTTCAATTGTTATTCCTTTTTTTTTGAGACAAGATTTCTCTGACTATCTGGACTCGTTTTATAGACCAGACTGGCCTTAAACTCACAGAGTTCTGCCTCCCAAGTGCTGGGATTAAATGTGTACGCCACCACACCCGGCCCTATTTGCTATTCCTTTATCAAAAAATAATATATATACATATGGGGGTCTGAAAAGATATTTTAATATTGGGAAGCACAAATTATAAGGGTTGGAGGATATAAAAAGCTTTGATAATATTAAGCGATTTAAGATATATTTAAAAAAAGACTTAAAAGTGCTTTGGATCTCTTCCCCTCACTGGTGTATGAAGATTATCTAGAGCTTTGACATTGACCGATGAAATTATTTTTTTTTAAAACATTCATTCATTTATTTATTATGTATACAGTATTTGCTCTACGATCTCAATGTAGATGGCTGTGAGCCACCATGTGGTTGCTGGGAATTGAACTCAGGACCTTGGGAAGAACAGCCAGTGCTCTTAACCTCTGAGCCACCTCTCCAGCCCATGAAATTATTTTTTTAATTATGTTTATTAATTACTTCAAATTACATCTCCATCACAGCCCCCTCCCCCCATACCTGACCAATGAAATTCTGATAAGCTGATGAAACAGTCTGGTTACTGTTCAGTCACAAGCTCAAGATTTAAATTCCCTCTGGCTGTCTTCTGAATATAGACTTAAAATACTTCTCATGCTAAAAACATCTCTGTCCAATGTAAAAAAATATTAAATTACTTACTAGTATTTATATTATGGTTAATTGGTTCGGCGGCTGTTAATCTTTAAACAGCCATTATAAATGAGCACACAGACACCACATGGATTTTAACAAGCCTAGGCCTGAGTTGAGCAATCTTGGCCACCTAAGCTAGCTCTTAATTCTATTACTCAAATATCACCCCAGATATACATACGTCCCCTTGGACTGCCATTCTCCACACTATGCCAATGTTCCTGGCCATGTGGAATCAGGTTCTTTTTCTAACCCATGGTGTGTGTCTTCTTCTTCCTCCTGCTGCTGGCTGGAATGGTTTAATCCTATGTCTAAAGTGCAGGCTTCCTGTTCTAATCCCAGGAAGTCCCACCTTTCTCTGTCTTTGCCCAATCTCAGGCCCCAGCATTTTATTTAACCAATCAGAGTCAATGTAAGTAACAGACAGCAAGCAGGACCAATTAATTAACATTTAGAATGCTTAACACTACCCCAACAGTCCAATCTCTAGCCCTATAACTGAAGAAAAAAAAATTATGCCTTTTAACTCAAAGTTAAAACTATAGTTTTTACTACGTCTCAAAGGTATACATCTATTCCTGCTGTCTTACAGACACCTGTTAACTACTTTTTCTAAAATATGGATTTCAATAAATGGTAATACTAATATACTTCCTTTTGTAAACTAAAGATTCTTATAAGCTTCACGAAATCAAAGGAGTCATAGGACTTGGATTCACCTACCACAGATCAAATGGGCTCTAGACAAGTACATCTACCTGTTCCTGAAAATGGGAATTTGCCTTTGATCTTGGGATTCCTCACCTTCCCCAATTACTAGACAATTCTAATTTCTGTCCCTAGTCTTTCTCTCAGCAGATTCTCACCTGGCTGAAAGACTCTATCCAGGGATCGCCTGTGGACTGCAAGCTGCTGAGCTCTGGACTTCCTGAAAGCTGATGTGAAACACTCCAACCGATATGGTTGCTCCCTCTCTTTCAGCTGGACAGACCAATCAGATGCTTCTAATAAATGTCCCATTGCCCAGCCTTTGACCAGCCTTCCAGCCTTCCTGGGCCTGATAACAATGTCCTAATGTCAGCCAGAAGGAGTTACAGAAGAGAATACATTTTCCATTATCCCACCTAACAGGCTGACATGCTACCTCAGAAGGAGCTCCCAGGCATAAGGGACAAATGGGTACCTATATTGTCAACTGGCTCTCATCACCAGCCTAACTGGGCCATTAGCTCTGTTTCTTCTGGTTAAACAGATACTCCTGGCCTTATACTATGGACCTTGTCTTATTAATGCCTTTATGTCTTTTTTTTTTTTTTGGTTTTTGAGACTGGGTTTCTCTATGTATTCCTGAATGTCCTGGACTCACTCTGTAGACCAGGCTGGCCTTGAACTCACACAAATCCACCTGCCTCTGCCTCCCGAGTGCTGGGATGAAAGGCATGCACCACCATGTCCGGCCTTTGTGTCCTTTGTATAAAAAAATATCTATTGTCAAACTTATGGTCCTAAGAACTCACAATAGGGGCTGGAGAGATGGCTCAGTGGTTAAGAGCACTGTCTGCTCTTCCAGAGGTCTGGAGTTCAATTCCCAGCAACCACATGGTGGCTCATAACCATCTATACTGGAATCTGATGCCCTCTTCTGGTATATAGGGGTACATGCAGATAGAGCTCTCATATATGTAAAATAAATAAATAAATCTTTTAAAAAAAAGACTCACAATAACCCCACAGATCTGGGGAAGGTGCAGAGTCAAAGATTTGACTCTAGTTTAACTTGTGGGGGTGGGGGAATGTTGAAACCTACTTAAGTTTTTAACATAACTATAGCCCCTCTGCAGAACCCTACTTCAGCCTTTAGCATAACTAAGGCTTCTCTGCTGAGGCCTGTTGCAGCTTTTAGCACACCTGCAGCCATTTTTGTCTTTGGTCTCCATCTTAATCATAAAGTAAAATTAAGTTCAAGTTCTCAGGCTCTGCATGTCTGACAAAAAAATTAACTTTTGTTAACTGTTCTGCTTGAATTAATGATATATGCTCTGCTTATGCAAAACCACAATACCCTGCCATATTCCTCTGCCTAGAATGATGAGGGACCTGAAAGCCCCTAAGTCCCCTCCTGCCTCAAATCTCAGCCAATCAGCTTAAAATGCTTTGTTTAGATGCCTAGGCATGATGTACCTGGTATAGAATTGGTGCCTCTTGTTTGGTTAAACAAAATGTACCTGAAATAGAGTTGATTGTTTTGATTTTTTTTTCCTGTTCGGTTATGATTTTTTTCCTTTAAAAACTCACTTTGAGAAGTCGGACGTGATGGTGCATGCCTTTACTTCCAGCACTCTGGAGGCAGGCAGATCTCTGTGAGTTGGAGGCGAGCCTGGTCTACAGAGAGTCTAGGACAGCAAGGGTTACACAGAGAAACCCTGTCTTAAAAAACAAAGAAACAAACAACAACCACAACAGCAACAAAAACTCACTTTAAGAATGGGGTCCCTGCCGGGCGGTGGTGGCGCACGCCTTTAATCCCAGCACTTGGGAGGCAGAGGCAGGCGGATCTTTGTGAGTTCGAGGCCAGCCTGGTCTACAAAGCGAGTCCAGGACAGCCAGAGATATTCAGAGAAACCCTGTCTCGAAAAACCAAAAAAAAAAAAAAAAAAAGAATGGGGTCCCTGACCGGTCAGTCTTGGTTACGCATTCAATAAACTTCCATCAATCTGAGTCTGGTGTTCGAGTGGTCAATGTGCAGCTATTCCTGACCCCTTAACAATATATATAAAATTTCATGTAAATATATATATATATAAATATATACCAAATATATATATATAGATAAATGATAGATACAGAGGGAGGGAAAGAATTTCATGTAGTTATATATATAATATTTACATATATATAACTGACACCATGAACCCACTGTTATGAAATTATACATAAATATGTTAATTATTATATATATATTTTTTAAAGTAATTTCCTAGCCAAAGGCAGGGAGCCAAACCCAAATACATTTCTTTTTTTTTAATTTTTTTATTGTTATGTATACAGTATTAGCTCTACATATATGCTCGGGCAGATCTCAATGTAGATGGCTGTGAGCCACCATGTGGTTGCTGGGAATTAAACTCAGGACCTTGGGAAGAACAGCCAGTGCTCTTAACCTCTGAGCCACCTATCCAGCCCTATTATATATTTTTTGAGACAAGGTTTCCCTGTGTAGCAGTCCTGGCTGTCCTGGACTCACTCTGTAGACCAGGCTGACCTTGAACTCACAGAGATCCGCCTGCCTCTGTCTCCCAAGCGCTGAGATTAAAGGTGTGTGCCAACACGCCTGGCAATATATATTAATTTTTAAAACAGAAAACAGCTTTTTTGTTTGTTTCTTTGAGACAGGATTTATCTGTATATTATCCCCACAGAGATACCCCCAGCAATTACAGAGAGCTGTGAACTGCCATATGGGTGACTGATTTGAACCTGAGTCCTTTGGAAGAGCAGCCAGTGCTCTTAACCGCTGAACCATCTCCCTAGACCCAGAAAATAGCTTTTAAAAAAATTTATTTATTTTTATTTGCACTGTTGCTTTACCTGAACGCATGTGTGTGTGAGGGTGTCAGATCTTGGAGTTACAGACAGTTGTGAACTGCCATGTGGGTGCTGGGAATTGAACCCATGTCCTCTAGAAGAGCAGTCAGTGCTCTTGGCTGATGAGTCATCTCTCCAGCCCCCAAAACAGCTGTTAAAAACACTAGGATAAGCTAATCAATATGGTGAACAATCCCTACCATGACAACTTTTAATATACTGAAGAGAGGCAGTTTGATGGTGGCGCACACCTTTAATCTCAGCATTTGGGAGCCAGAGGCAGGCAAATCTGTGAGTTCAAGGCCAGCCTGGTCTACTGAGAGAGTTCCATGACTCCAGGACAACAAAAGCTACACAGAGAAACTCTGTCTCAAAAAATTAAAAAAAAAAAAACAAAAACATACTGACGAGAGAAGTTAGAGAAGACACTGGAAGGTGGAAAGATCTCCCATGCTACCAATCAGTAGAATTAGTGGTTTGAAAACTAGATGTTTTACTAAAGGTAATCTACAGAGTCAATGCAATCCTCATCAGAATCCTAATGACATTCTTCATGGAACTAGAAAATTCATTTCTAAAATTAGGGCAAAATAAAAAAAGGTCTGAATAATGAAAGTAATCCTCAGCAGAAAGAGCAATGCTTGGGGGTGTATGTAAAACCCAGACTCAAGAAACTATACTGCAGAGCCACAGTACCAAAAGGCCCCAAACCAGACCTGTAGTTCAGTGGAAGAGAAGACATGAAGGCTCAGTGAGTTATGCTTGCCACCCAAGCATTAGGACCTGAGTTCCATCCCTAAGCCCAGGTTAAAGATCCAGGTGTGGTGGTGCATAATTGTGATCCCACAACCGAGGAGATGAAGACAAGCAGTTACCCAGGGTCCGCCACCCAGCCAGCGTAACCTCAGCAGTGAGTCCTAGACAAAGCAAGGTGGACAGTGCCTGAGGAACATCATGTATGTTGGCCTCCACAAGCATGCACATGCACTCACATGAACACAAACATACAGAATATGCACCTATACCCCACGAAGACATGACTGTTAAGTCATTGTTTCAGTGCTGATGAAAGTGCTGACTTATGCAGGGCAGTGGTGGTGCACACATTTAATCCCAGCCCTCAGGAGGAGAGGCAGCCAGATCTCTCTGAGTCCGTGAATTCAAGGGCAGCCTGGTCTACAAAGTGAGTCTAAGACAGCCAGGGTTCTGATACACAGAGAAACCCTATATCTACCCCCTCAAAAAAATTATTACTTGTAACAAGTTGTTTTGGTCGAGTACTGGCAGGCACTATTCATGCTGTACTCCCAATAGTTAGGTCCACCTCTGATTTCAGTTGCTGTGGGGCTGAACAACCACCATCGTGAAAGCAGCCCCTCCCCTCACATGCCTCGGGATCACTACATCACCATGGAGCTTGCTGAAGCACAAATGGAAGCCATTTGAAGGTGGAAAATACTGCCCAGAAGTCATTCCCAATTTTAAAGGAAGGGTAAATGGTATTAACCTCCCCGCCCCAGAGCCAACACCCCCCACTCCCATTTTGTTTTGATTTTCAAGGCAGGGTTTCTCTGTGTATCCCTGGATATCCTGGAATTTTCTCTGTAGACCAGGCTGGCCTTGAACTCACAGAGATCCACCTGCCTCTGCCTCCTGAGTGCTGGGATTAAAGGCGTGCTCTCCACTGTCCAGCTATCAGCACGTCATTTCTTTGGCTGCTTTCCACCCCATTCCTAAGAGAACCAGTTGTACCACAACCACTCACACTGTTTATCTGCTTCTTAATATCCTTTCTAACTGCCCTGTCCTCATTCTCCTAGCTCTATGTATGCTTTTTTTTTTTTTTTTTTTCAAGACAGGGTTTGTCTGTGTATCCCTGACTGCCCTGGACTTGATTCATACACCAGGCTGGTCTTGAACTCTCAAGAGATCCGCCTGCCTCTGCCTCCTGAGTGTGTGTGGGGGGGATTAAAGGCGTGGGCCACCACACCCGCCTCTACATATGCTTCTTGATATGATCACCTCCATCAGGACTTGTGTGAACTCGTCTTCCCTTCAGAGTCTATAGATTTTTTTCTGAAAAACAGAATCCGTAGGAAATGATGGCACATGTATACACACACACACATACACACACACACACACACACACACACACACACACACACAAATATTTTTTATGCAATTATGGGCACTGGCAAATCTGAAATCTTCAAAACCAACATCCTTCTTCAAAAGTTATTGGATAAGATAAGAACCAGTGTGCCAGGTCAGGGGTTACTGGGTAGCATAATTCTCTCTTCCTTCGGAAAGGTCAGCCTTTTATTTTATTCAGGCCTTCAACTGACCAAATGAAACTCACCCACAGAGTGAAGGACAATCTGTTTTATGCAAACAATTTAAATATTAACCCCATCCAAAAATTTCCCAGAAACACCCAGAGCAATATTTGATTAAGTATCTGGGCACCGCATAGCCAAGTCAAGTAGACAAAAAACTAATCAATACAAAGTCAGATTGGAGAAAACACAACCAAGACAGCAAATGCAGCTCGTTTTAGAAAACACAATTCCATATAATAAGAGCATTTCCCGTGAACCAGGTATCCCAGGGATCATGCATTTCGTCCTCTGGTACCTTGTCTGTATCCTACTGCAGACTCGTGGGCCCCATCAAGACCATATACTCCCCAGGGGGAACCAGCCCTGTCATTGTTGTCTGTGGATGTGAGACAGGAGACTAACAGTGCGCACATCTGGAGATTAATATCCTCTCCCTGACTCAACGTTCCAGTCCTTAGGTGCATGCATTTCGCCTCTCTGCATCTGGTACTTGATTCTACTGACAGACAGGTCAGAAGGGGTGCTTAGATCACCTACGTGGCAATCTGAATGAAGAGAGGCCCCAAAGCCACCAACAGCAGTGGAAAGGGACTTGCTTGCGGTCGCTGTCCCTGGTACTGACTGGACGCTAAAGCCTGGGCTACCACATCTCACTTTCTGTCGCTGTTGCTTCCTCCTTTTCCCCAAGATTTGAGAGAGAGAGAGTGGGTTTTTAAAGCAAAGACGCAACTTGGAAGGTAAACATGCCATTTCCTTTCATGCTGAAGTAAATACCATATGATTTAGGTTACATACAAGCTTCTTGCGGCCACACGGGCAAGCAAGGGACATAAGGGCTGAGTGGATGCACGCATCCCCTCTCCTGCCATAGGCTGGGAGGTCGAGGGGAACAACATGGAGTCCCCGGGAATGCAGAGAACACCAGAGGAGAAAGAAGGCAAAGGGTTACAAGTGGGCAGGCTACACCATCAGCGTGCAGGTGGAGCAGGGGGGCTTCCGGGGGTACAGGGTCTGCAAAACGGCTGTGATGCAATCACGCAAGTCATCACGTCAAAGCGTGGATCTGGGGATGTGCGCACTGCGGACCCCTGCATTCTGCTGCGGCTAATCCTGCAGGCAGCAGCTGCCACCAGTTTGTCCCTCCTACGCAGCAACCACCGGGGGTCTCTGGCGATCACCGACCACCACAGTAGTTTCTAAGAACTGCGCGGGCCATGACACCTGCGGGTGGCCGCAGCAGCTGGGGCTGGAGTGGCAGTAAGGGAAGCGGCAAGGGAGGCGACTCAGGGTCCAAAGGTGGCTACGGGAGTCGCTCGCATGGCCACGGAGGGGGCCGTCACCGGGGACGCCACGGCGACAGAGATCGGGATCGGGATCGGGATAGGGATCGGGACTGGGATCGCGATTGGGATTGGGATCGCGATCGCGGCCAGCGGCGCGGTGGCCAGGGCAAGGGCAAGGGCAAGAACAAGAACCGCCGCAAGAAGGGTATCACTGTGACGGTGGAGCCACATCGGCACGAGGGAGTGTTCATCTACCGCGGTGCGGAGGATGCGCTGGTCACTCTGAACATGGTGCCTGGAGTCTCGGTGTACGGCGAGAAGCGCGTCACCATGGTGGAGAACGAAGAGAAGAAGGAGTACCGCATGTGGAACCCTTTCCGCTCCAAACTGGCAGCTGCCATCCTGGGAGGGGTAGACCAGATCTACATCAAGCCCAAGTCCAGAGTGCTGTACCTGGGTGCCGCTTCCGGAACCACTGTCTCTCACGTCTCTGACATCATTGGCCCCGAAGGCCTGGTCTACGCGGTTGAATTCTCCAACCGCGCCGGCCGCGATCTGGTCAACGTGGCCAAGAATCGCACCAACATCATCCCGGTACTGGAAGATGCCCGGCATCCGCTCAGGTACCGTATGCTCATCGGAATGGTAGATGTGATCTTCGCCGACGTGGCCCAGCCGGACCAGTCCCGCATCTTGGCGCTGAACGCCCACACCTTTCTGCGCAACGGAGGCCATTTTATCATTTCCATCAAGGCCAACTGCATCGACTCCACAGCGTCTGCTGAGGCCGTGTTCGCGTCTGAGGTGAAGAAGCTGCAACAGGAAAACTTGAAGCCGCAGGAGCAGCTGACCCTGGAGCCCTATGAAAGGGATCACGCTGTGGTCATCGGGGTCTACCGGCCCCATTCCAAGAGCGGCAAGAGCAGCAGCAGCAGCAGCAGCAAGTAGCAGCAGCAGAAGCAGCCGCAGAAGCCAAGGAAAGTGCCTCCCCCACCCCCCGACCCCCGCACTGCCATGAGACTGTGTTGTGTCTTTGTGCCTGTCCTATTGTGTGGCTTTCCTATTAAATGAAATAAACAATTCCCAAATGCACCATGAGACCAGGGTGGGTGTTACAGACGCACCAATTCATTCTCCAGTCTCGGTGGGCTAATACAGATGGTATATGGGCCCTTCAAGGAACAACATGGGAGTGAGGTGGCTCCACAGGGTCCCATTTTTACACTCGAATCTTCTAATCACAGGGGCAGGGGGAAAAGGGCCTGCTGGTGATCTTTGAAGTATTTCCTGGGGAAATGAGGAGGCACTGTCTGTTCTTGTTAGTCAAGTCACATGACCAAGGCTGAGTCCAGGGAAAGATATTGGATGCTGGCCTATCCGACCTGTCTGATTCAAAGCCAGACTCTTCCCTGTGTGTTTTGTTTTCTGAAACACAATCTTCCTTTTTTAGCCGTAGCTCACCTAGCACTTCAATCCTTCTGCCTCTACTTCCCAAGTATGTGGGAATTACAGATGTGTACCGCAAAACCCAACTCAAACCCAGAGATTCAGCCATGATGTTTTTCCCCTTCATTTTTTCTGCAGTCACTGTAACATTTAATCATCATCTCTCCAGCTTGAAGGAGGCTTTGTTACCATTTCCGTGAAGCAATGAGGCTTCCCAAGGTGAATACCAGTTGCTCAAATTTACATAGGTGGGAGAATCTCATTGTCATTTTTTGGCATCCTTTTTGCTGTCTTGGTTCTGCCTTTTCCCACCTGGTGCTCGCACACGCGCGAACACGTGTGCGCACGCACACACCCACACACAGCAGGGATCTGAGGCCTCCTTAGGTTCTTTCTCCCCATCTCCTTGGTTGGGCTCCTTCTAAGGTTCCACAACAGCAAAAGAAGGCAAGGAAATGGATGGGGTACTGGGCATGACATACCTAAGGTGACATCACTAAGGGCCTTCAAAACTGTCAGCAAAGAGACTTCCAGGGACTATATCTCTCAGAATGTAATTTGGGCTCAGTGCATTAGACTCTGGTTCTCAGAACTAACCCATCCTAGCCCTGGAAGGGTGAAGCAGAAAGATGGAATTTTAGGCCAGCCTGGACTACATGGTAAAATTTGTCACAAATACAAACAAATACAAATGAGCAGGAGAACAAGCAATGGCAGCGTTGACGATGGCCCAAAGCCTAGTACCCCTGCCCCAAGCCCCACTGCCAATTCCCAAGATCACCAACATCAAGGAATGCAGCATTCGGAGAGAGGGTTTGACTTCTTAGTGATGTACTCAGGATGGGGCTGGCAAGACGGTTCAGCATGTAAGGGGCTTGCTGCTAACCCTACCGACTCGAGTTCAATCTCCAGGATCCACATGGGAGAAGGTATGAACCAACACCCCCCCAAGACTGTCCTCTGACCTCCACAAGTATGCATGGCACATGAGGATGTGCACACATATATACAATAACTTCTAAAAAATAATAATAAAAAGGCACTTGAATATGTGCTCAGGGAATGATCTGGCTTGGTCCGCTTTGTTCCAGAGCATACCTCCTTGAACAACAAAGTGTTGTTGTTCAAGGGTCACATAAACACAGGATATAAAGTATCACATCCTCACCCGTACACCAAAACCCAGGGGAAGTCATAGGGCTATTCCTCTCTTCAGCAATTGAGAGCTGAGGCCCCAAGTGAGAGGTCTCACCTAACTAAGACTTCTCCTACCACCCAAAAGGCTCACAGCCAGACATCAAAGTCCATCAGTCTTGACTCCAAAATCGATTCTCACTAATGTCTGTGCTGGTCCTGTTGCTTCACAAAGCACTCCCTCCAATCCTCAATCAAGTGGCTGGGGTGAGGTATGTGGAGGCTGGAAATGGAATCTCAGGGAATAGGGGAAGATGAAGATGGCAGCAGAGAAAGGGACTGCGGGGCCGCCTTCCTCAGAGCCAGAGCAGCCGGGATAATGAGCTCTTGATTCTTGCTGTCATTTAGGATAGGGCACAGAGCAAGGAACTCAGCTGTTTTCCTTGCCGTGAGCCTGTCCCTTACTCCTGACAAACCGTTACACGGGCTGCTCCTGAAGATGCTGGAAATGGAGCCCGTTGAGGATGAAGTGACATGAAATCCATCTAAAGAATCTCTGTGAGTCCAGATATGGTGGCTTGCTCCAGTAGTCTGTTTCTCAGGTAGCTAAGGCAGAATCATTTGAATCTAGGAGTTCAAGGTGAGCTTGGTAAACAGGGAGATACTGTTAAAGGGAAAGCAATCCCAACACAATTCAGATTGGTTGTGAGTCAAAGGAGGGGCGTGCTAAGAACTGAGATGTACAGGAATGAGAACAGAGGCATTACAGAAGGGAGGCTGGAGCCAGATTTTAGAGGAGGGCAGGGAAAAGATGAGACTAACTCCAGTTGGAGGTAATCCTGAAGCATCCTAGAGATAACAGAGACACTGGGAACCAGATTTATTCAGAGCCAGATCTACCTAGCAACCATCTGCCTGGTTTCCCAGAAAGGTTTGTGTCTGGGGCCCTTGGTGTATCTGTCTACTCAAGCCATGGTGACAAATCCCTATGCCACAGGGCCCAAGCCTAGATGCTTACTTAATGGAACAACCAGTGTCGAAGAAATGAATGTTAGAGATAATGAAAGGCTTTATTCATGGCCAAAGAATGGAGGAGAGGCAACTGTGCTCACAGATCAGCTCTTCTCTCCCAGGAGAAGAGAGGTTCTCCAGATAGGAACAATGGGGTAAAGACAGGCAGGTAAGGCGGGGAGGGCGACTATTCATTACTTCCCTAGGAATATAATATGCAGAGATCACCCAGGAGCTTGGATGCCACCTCTTTTCACCCTTGTCATGGTCTACTGCTCAGTCTTAGAAGCTGTGGGTGTACTTAGCCCTGATAGGGTGTGGGGGTGAGGAGAAAGTAGAGGGGGAAGGAGAAAAAGGGGGGAGGGAACGAGGGGGGTAGATAATGAGGCAAATCTCTGCCAAGCTAAGGTTACCCAAATGATCAACATGTACACACACAGAGCTGAAAAGAGTGTAACATAAAGCTTAAGGCAAAAAAGACGACAGACATAATGTGAAGACAGGTGGCAATCCTTCTCAACTGGTCCAAGTCCCCACTAGACATCTGTATGGCCAAGAGAAGAGTTCATTTCTTCTGCAAAAGTGACACTCCCCACCCTTGCCTCATAGTCCATAACATACAGCCCAAACCACATCATCATAACCCACACAGCAGAGGTAGTAGGAAACTGTGACTTCCAAAAGTAGCAATTTTTAAAATATTTTAAAAATTACATGTATGAGGGCAGGGTGCGGTGGTGCATGCCTTTAATCCCGGCACTCGGGAGGAGGAGGGAGGCGGATCTCTGTGTGTTCGAGTTTGAGGCCAGCCTGGTCTACAAAGCAAGTCCAGGACAGCCAGGGCTACACAGAGAAACCCTGTCTCAAAAAACAAAAAAGAAAAAAAAAGTGTGGTTTTCTGGAACCCTCTGGACCTAGAGTTACAGAAGGTCGGGAGGTGCCTGCCAGGGATGCTGGGGATTGAACTAGGGTCCCTTGCAAGGGCAGTGTATACACTGAATCATCTCTCCATCTCCTCTCAAATTAGCTTTTTTGTTTTGTTTTGTTTTTGTGTTTTTTTTTTTTTTGAGACAGGGTTTCCCTGTATAATAGCCCTGGCTGTCCAGGACTCATTTTATAGACCAGGCTAGCCTTGAACTCACAGAGAGCTGCCTGCTTCTACCTCCCCAGTGCTGAGATTAAAGGTGTGTGCCACCACACTCAGCCATATTGGTAATCTTTAAGGCAAATGAAGTGCAGTGCAGGTACAGAGTTTATATAGGTCCCGTCCCCTTTCCCTTAGCACCAAGGGAGACTTGTTAGGAAGGGTTTTCCTAAAAACTGTTTCTGACAAGCTGCCCTGATATCTGAATTGGTTTTGTGGGGGATCTAATTAGGAGATATTATGGGATGAGATTTGTAGTGGTTTGAATGATGAATGCCCTGCCCCCCCATATTGTTTGAATGCTTGGTCCCCAGAAGCACTGTTTGGGGAGATGGCCCAACCTTGTTGGAGGAAGTACATCACTGGGGACAGGCTTTGAAAATTCATAGCCTTATCCCACATAGTCTTCGCTCCCTCTGCTTTGTGCCTGAGGTTGAAAATATGGCCTCACGGCTTCCGGCTCTGGCAACATGCTGTCAGGCCTCCGCATTGATTCACCCCAACATCCCCCAGCATTAGACTCTCCCCCTGGAACTGTAAGCCAAAATAAACTTGGGCATGCAGTCACTTTTGGTTATGGTGTTTTATTCCACCAACAGAAAAGTCATGAATACAAGTTTTTTTTTTTCTGAAATAACACACAGGCCCGGTATCTTAAACAACAGGACTATTTGGTCAGTTCTGAAGGCTACAAATCCAGGCAAAGCATGGGTCAAATCTGGCTTCTGAGGAGAGCTCTACCCCAATGAGGATGAACCACCTTAGTGTTTCTCACAGAAAGAACAGTCTTTGGTGTTTCTTCCTACAGGATTAGAGCCCCTACCTCATGACTTCCTTGATCTTTTTTTTTTTTTTTTAAAGATTTATTTTATTTATTTTATGCATATGTGTGCTCTGTCTACATGTACACCTGCATTCCAGAAGAGGGCACCAGATCACATTGTGGATGGTTGTGAGCCACCATGTGGTTGCTGGGAATTGAACTCAGGACCTTTGGAAGAGCACTAAGCAGTGCTCTTAAACGCTGAGCCATCTCTCCAGCCCCGACTTCCTTGATCTTTTATTACCTCCCGGAGGCTCTTTCTATGGTTACTTTGGGAACTAGGCCTTCAACTTACAGATTTGGGGAAATACATGTTAGTGTATAATGCTAGAACATTAAAATATCAGCCTTACCGAAGTGTGAGAATAGGCTGAGGAGACCAAGACCATCAAGGAACTGGGGGTATGGTTGGTGCCTTCTTCATCCTTTTCATCCTAATGTGAACAGAAGATGAGGTCAACAAGACAGATGAGAAGCAGAGCTCAAAAAGCTGAGCAGTAACCGGGCGGTGGTGGCGCACGCCTTTAATCCCAGCACTGGGGAGGCAGAGGCAGGCGGATCTTTGTGAGTTCAAGGCCAGCCTGGTCTACAAAGCGAGTCCAGGACAGCCAGAGCTGTTAAACAGAGAAACCCTGTCTCGAAAAACCAAAAAAAAAAAAAAAAAGCTGAGCAGTGCATGCCTTTAACCCCAGCACTCGAGAAGCAGAAGCAGGTGGATCTCTGTGAGGAGAGGCTCTGGGGGGTGGGGAGGAAAAGGGAGGGGGGAGGGACAGGAAGTGGGGGAGAGAGAGCTCACAGTGCCAGAGGTTGCCATCACTATGAGGACCATGGACATGATACCTGCTTTGACCAGGTGTCAGATATAAAGCCTGGAAAAACCATAGTCCATGAAATTGGTACTTTCCAATCCTAAATTCATCTGGTGAGTGCATTTGGATACCACCTATATTCATATTCACGATGTTATTTCTCAGATGTAAAACATTTACTTGAATTTTGTATTTTTGGTTTTGTTTGTTTTGTTTTGTTTTTGAAACAGAGTTTCTTTGTGTAGTCCTGACAGTCCTGAAACTCAGTTTGTAGACCAGGTCTGCCTCCCCAGTGCTGGGATGAAAGGCGTGTGCCACCACCTCCAGCTACTTGAATGTTAAAGTATGATTTTTATTTATGTATATACTTATTCATTTTTGGTTTCTCTGTGTATCTCTGGTTGCCTTGGAGTCACTTTGTAGACCAGGCTAGCCTTGAACTCAGAGATCCTCTTGCCTCTGCCTCTTACGCCAGGTTTAAAAGTATGATTTTTAATTTTTTTGTTTGAGACAGGGTTTCTCTATGTATCCGTGGCTGTCCTGGACTCATTTTGTAGACCAGGCTGGTCTTGAACACACAGTGGTCTGCCTGCCTCTGCCTCCCAAGTGCTGGGATTAAAGGTGTGTGCCCCCATGCCTGACAATTACAGACAGCTGTGAACTGCCATGTGGGTGCTGGGATTTGAATCTGGGTCCTTTGGAAGAGCAGCCAGTGATCTTAACCACTGAGCCATCTCTCCAGCCCTAAATTAATTTTTTTTTAAATGCTGAAACCCAACACTGAACTTGATGGATTGCTACACAATGAACACAGTAGTTACAAACACACCTAGTGCTTGCATAGCCCAAAGCAAGAGCACATCCTACCCCTGGTGGTGCTGTTCTTGGTGGTTAGGGTCTAGGCTGGGAATTCCCAGGTTCTTGACCTTATTTAAGAAAGAAGTAAAAACCCAGATTGAAAAGAGGAAGAAAAAAAATTTTAAGTGAAACAATAGTACTGATGAGAACACACACCAAGACTGACAGCAAGAGGGGGTGGATGTTGGACTTGGGGGAGGAGTGTAGGGTAGGTGAATAATTATCAAAATATATTTGCATGCATGTACTAAATTAGAAAAATATATGCTAGCTATTGTGCACTCAAAAGCAGGTTGCTCCCTGGAGTTTAAGGGAAGAAGGGACCGGTTACTGAGGGCCATAATTTGGATAGCTCTTTAACAGACTGCTTACATTAGGCAGTAAGTTATGACCCAGGAGCTATCCAACAGTGGGAGGGATATCAGGATTAAGGCATGTCTTGCTTTCTCCTACCCAGTTTTAGGACATGTTGCTGGGAACTATCTCAGTGCAAAGAGGGTGACTGGAGACTCAACTGCAGGCCTGTTGCTCTGCTCTGGTCTCAATTCTACTCTATTCTGGACCAATGTGATTTACTTGCCCCCTTGGGTCTACCTGCACATTGGCTTCCACTTTCCTCTGGATACCAACTCCATCTGTGTGAGATGAGCCGATCTTGTACATTTCAACATCTTATTCTGTTTTTTTGTATTTTAGTCTAAAGCTGTTATTTCTGCTGTGTGTTTTCAGATTCATGAGCAATCTCAGGGACAAGGAGCCCCAGTCCACCTTCATGGAAAGCATCTTCTTGGAGAGCATCCATTTAAGTCACCGTCCTGGCCAGTTTTATGCCAACTTGACACAAGCTGGAGTCCCAGAGAAAGTAATTTCAATTGAAAAAAAAAATGTCTCCATGAAAAGGGGGCTGTAGCTGGGCGTGGTGGCCCATGCCTTTAATCCCAGCAGGCAGATCTGTGAGTTAGGACATGTTGCTGGGAACTATCTCAGTGCAAAGAGGGTGGATACAAAGAAACCCTGTCTCAAAAAACCAAAAAGTGAAAAGGAAAAGGGGCCTAGCTAGCCAGAAATGGTAGTACATTCCCAGCACTCAAGAGGCAGAGGCAGGCACGTCTCTGATTTCAAGGCCAGCCTGGTCTACAGAGTACAGGATAGCCAGGGCTGTTACATAGAGAAACCCGGTCCGGAGGGGGGAGGGTAGGGGAGAGGTAGTGGCTGTAAGGCATACAGGCCTGTGGGGCTTTTTCTTAATTAGCAATTGATACTGAGGGTCCAAATCATTATGGGCAGTGTCCTGGGCTGGTTGTGGGTGCTATAAGAAAACAGGT
Organism: Lophiomys imhausi; assembly: GCA_907164525.1. Taxonomy (NCBI): domain Eukaryota; kingdom Metazoa; phylum Chordata; class Mammalia; order Rodentia; family Muridae; genus Lophiomys; species Lophiomys imhausi. Next base: position 2,976,693 of record CAJQZJ010032904.1, read on the forward strand.
TGAGCAAGCCTGTAAAATGTATTATTGATAGTTAATATTGATACGTATGATTAGGGCAGCAGTTAATCCTTAGACCCACATTTATAAATGAACAGAGACCTGTTGGATTTTAATAAGCCTCAATGCACTAGAGCTAGGCAGATCTTAACCCTCTAAGTTAGCTTTCTACCTCCCAGCCAAAACCCAGTAGTACTTGACACGCTCCTTTTGGTCCAGTTCTCTGAACAAGCTGCTTCCAGCCACATGTGCGATTGCGTCTCTCCTTCCTCCTCTCTCTCCCACGTGATCCTCTGCTACCCACAATTCCTCAAACCTAAGATCCGCCTACCTCTTTTCTGCCCAGTCACAGGCATATAAGCATTTTTTATTAACCAATCAAATTTAAATTAGGTAGAGCAAGGTTTACACAACAAAGACAGGTGAGAATGTGCTCGTTTAGGGTGTAACCAGATTTTAGGAAGCAGTAATTAAAATACATTAGCAGCATAAGATAAACCACAACACAAGACAGTAAGCACTCCTTGTCCTCTGTGTCAGCACCTCCCTCCAGTTTCCTGCCTGGACTTCTTTCCAAGATAAACAATGAAATGAAAGGGTTTTTTTGGAGACAGGTTTTCTCTATATAGCCCTGGCTGTCCTGAAGTCACTTTATAGACCAGACTGGCTTTGAACTTGCAGAGATCCACCTGCCTCTGCCTCCCAAGTGCTGGGATTAAAGGTGTGTGCCACCACACCTGGCAATTACAGACAGCTGTGAACTGCCATGTGAGTGCTGGGATTTGAACCTGGATCCTTTGGAAGAGCAGCCAGTGCTCTTAACCACTGAGCCATCTCTCCAGCCCCCCCCCCCCCTTTTTAATGAAATGGAAGTTTAAGCAAAATACGCTCTTTCCTCTCCAACTTGCTTTGACCATGGTGTTTCATCACAGCAATAGTAACCTTAAGACATGCACATAATGTGCCAAACTCCATTTTTGTCATGTACTTTACCAGTGGCCCCCAAACCTGCATTTTGACAGTGTTTCACAGGACTAGGTTAACCAAACCATTACTTGATAGCCTTCTTCTGGAAGATTGGCAATTTGTCTAACCAGGGGAAGAGAAGTTAGGCGAGGCTCAGAGAGGAAATTGTGAGGCTGGAGAGTTGGCTCAGCAGCTAAGGGCACTGCTTTTCTAGAGGTCCCTGGTTTGATTCCTAGCACCCACATGGTAGCTCACAATGGTCTGTTAACTTCAGTCCCAGGGGATCCAGCTAGGGGAACACCTTCTTCTGGCCTACTCAAACACCAGACACACACAATGCACAGAGAAACTGGGTAGATGATTAGTTCTTTACTGCACATACTTGTTTTCTTTACCAAGCAAACCCTCCCACAGACTAGCCCATGCTGCCATGCACAGCAGTATGTGACCGTTGATTTTTCTTTTCTTTTTTTGTTTTTCAAAACAGTGTTTCTCTGTGTAACAAACTGCCCTGGCTGTCCTGGACTCACTTTGTAGACCAAGTTGGTCTTGAACTCACAGAGATCAACCTGCCTATGCCTCCCAAGTGCTGGGATTAAAGGTGTGTGACACCACACCCAGCCACTACAGACAGCTGTGAACTGCCATGTGGGTGCTGGGATTCAAACCCAGGTCCTTTGGAAGAACAGCCACTGCTCTTAACCGCTAAGCCATCTCTCCAGCACACCCCTCCATCCCACGTACAGTGTTGAACTTGCTTTTGAGGGGGAGTGGTTTTCTGAGACAAAGTTTCTCTGTGTAATGGCCCTGGCTGTCCTGGACTCATTCTGTAGACCAGGCTAGCCTTGAACTCAGTGATCTGCCTGCCCCTACCTCCCAAGAGCTGGGATTAAAGGCTGAACTTGCTCTTTAGTAGCTATTTCCAAGTGCTAATTACTTTGCACATGAGCCCCAATTAACTCTCAAATGCAACAACCTTACCATCCTCTCCCAGTCACAGTCTCATTCATCTTTCTCATCTTCCCTGCTCACTGGATTTTAACAAAGGTTGTTTTACATAATTCAATCATTCCTATACACCTGGAGTCAAGACGGTGGCATCAATGTGAGCATTTTCTTTTCCTCAAACAGCCTTTGACTACTAAAATTAAGATTAAGACGGCTGGAGCGCTGGCTCAGCAGTTAAGAGTACTTACTGCTCTTGTAGAGCAGTTCACAGCACTCAGATGGTGCTCACAACCATCTCTGACTCCAGTTCCTGGAAGTCCAATAGTTTCTGGCCTCCCTGGGTACCAGGCATGCACATGGTACACATGCATATACACAAAATGCAACCTTTTCAAAATAAGATTTGGTTTAGAATAAACTTCCTCAAATTGTGTCACCAAGGTATCATAGATGTCCTGACACTTCAGGTCCATCCCGTCAGATGTACATACGACATAGAAAAATGGTCTCGTTTCAGAGTAAGAAAAGCTTTTGTATCTGTGTGAGTCTTTAACAGTATACTACCTTACTTAAGCAGACTAGATACATAAGGACACTTTTTTTTTTCAAGACAGGGTTTCTCTGTGTATCCCTGGCTGTCAAGGAACTCACTCTGTAGACCAGGCTGGCCTCAAACTCAAGAGACTCACCTGCCTCTGCCTCCCGAGTGCTGGGATTAAACATAAAGACACTTTATAGTCAATTCATTGAACATATTTATTGAATACTTTCTCAGTACTAAGTATTGGAGATGCAGGAGTTAACAAATCCTAACAATTTTGCTCTCATGCAGCTTATGCTCTACCAGTTAATGGCCAAAAGAATCAAACTTCATGCTGAATCAGAGTGGAAATGCAGCTGCTCCATACTATAAAATGAAACAATCAAGAGTCATATGTAGTAAATAAGAGAATTTATTTGGAAAGTAGGCTATAAAAAGCATGATTCTAACACTTAGAATATTAACAAATTAGAAAAAGCTAGAAACCACAGAAAAGGTAGATACCCCAAGCCCGGTTTAAAGGCTACACAGTACAAACAAGTAGAACCCAAGATTCTCACATGCAAGTAAGCATTAAGGGAAAAAGTATGGGAATATTTACAGAGCAGGCAACATTCTTTAAATTTACATTAAGAAACTGTACATAAATGGAAAAATAAATTAGATAATTTACAAGTGTTTTATAGGTTACAATAGGCTATAACTTAGTCTTATGCATAAAGTTTATAGTACATCATACATTTTTACATAAGATTTAATATTAGAAGAATCTAAACATAAACAAAGCTTGGAGCTGACAAGAATAATGCAACCAACAGAGAGTAAGGCAGCTTGAACTGAAGTGACATGTTATGTAAAAGATGCTCTAAACTGGGACAGAAAAAAACCTAGGAATGATTTAATCAGACTGGGCAGAATTATGAAGAATGCCTTTCAACTTCAGTTACAATGCCAGGAATTTGCTTAGCTCAAACATACTGGGTAAAGGTGACAAAGTACCTGAACCTCACCCACTGCAAGGCCAGGGATTCCAGGTGGGATTAGGAGACTTCAACACTGAGTTGAAGTCTATAAGGGTTCATTCAGAAAAAAGTCCAATTTCCAAATGGCACAGTAGCAGGGCTAAGTACTGACTGAGTTACTGTGACATCCCAATGACACCCAGTCATGAGGACACTCAGGTCATCCCAAAGAACCAAAACAATCACAATTTGAAATTACTTTACATCAAATAAGGATACTTCAAAGTTACATAAAAATGAAAATGCTTTCTGGGGAAGTTACATTCTTCACCAGTTTGCTTAAACATAAAATTAATCGCAGCTGCAGCAAAAAGACAGAGACTCTAAAACCAAATACTTTTGTTTAGAAAACAAATTAGTTTGTGAATGAAGATCAGATTCCCAAGCACAGTGCTGAGAGCCAGCAGCAAGACTCCAGCTCATGCTGACTCTTAGGACATTGAGCTCGGACACAGGTCTATCCCATTAAGCTCAGAACAGAGATTTTGGGTCTTCTGCCTGCCTCATTAGGTAGGACTGTAATCCATTTCAATCTACTTGTAGGTAACCCCATTTTAGTTTTGTAAATGTTACTGGAAATTGTGTGTTGGACAAATACAATAATTGCAGAGGGGCTTTGTGTTTACCCACACACAATGATCAGAAATAAAAACAGGCCAAAGAGGAGCTACTAAAAACTCCAAATATAGCTAATATTTTGACATCTCTGAATTTAGAGGGGTATTTTCCTCTTTTACCAATGAATAGTAGTAATAATCCCTATATAATTTTGAGGTTAATAGTTAAAATTCAGGTACTTTTTTAAAAAGATTTATTATATTTATTTTATGCATATGTGTGCTCTATCTGCATGTACACCTGCATTCCAGAAGAGGGCACCAGATCACATTGTGGATGGTTGTGAGCCACCATGTGGTTGCTGGGAATTGAATTCAGGACCTTTGGAAGAGCACTAGGCAGTGCTCTTAACCGCTGAGCCATCTCTCCAGCCCCAAAATTCAGGTACTTTACAGATGAATGTACATAATACTTTCCAGTAACTATCATAGGCAGTAAGGAAGAGAATAGCATTTTTCTGGTTTTATCAACCTGTACTAATGAAAGGCAGTGGAATTATTAAGATACTACAAAAGCACTAAAAATTAGCTCTAGAACATGATAGCATCTGAAAATGTCTAAGTCACCCTAAGCACTTCCAGGAATGAAGGAATTGTGATCAGACTCTTGACAACTGTGTCATTTCTCATGGCAGTCACTGAATTCCCAGTTTACAAATAAAGATATAACATTTAAAGAACCTGGGCCAATAACCAGACCACCACCAAACATTATCAAAGCAGAATTCCACATGAACTGAATATATAAGACAGCACAGTGTGATCAATACGGTATGTTTTAATTTTGCAAGTAGGAAAAGAAACAGCAGAAAAACCTGGGACAATCAATCTTTCTGCTGCTGTTTTGAACTATCACAATACTTTAAAACAAAAATTCATGTTTTACTAACACTGAGACAATTCCCATTACAAATTGCAAAACAAAAAGTAGTTCTGTAAAATAATGAGATGCAGGTGTGGTGCCATATGCCTTTATTAACAGCACTGGGGATGCAGACATAGGATCTCTGTGACTGAGGCCAACTTGGTCTACATAGAAAGTTCCAGGACAGCCAGTACATGGAGAGACCCTGTCTCAAAAAGCAAAAACCAAACCAAACCAAACGAGATTATCCGATGACACAGATGAAGCTAACTGCCCTGTATCACTGTCAGAATGAAGTGCACTCACTAACACAGGAGCTTAAACAGAAAAAAAAAAAATTTAAAGGCAATCACCTTAAAATCAGAGTATTAAAAAGCAAGCAAACAAACCCCCCCCAAAACTCTATTATTTTGTTTACATATACAAAACTGAAGTTGAATGCAAAGTAATGCACACTCATTTTCATTATGCTTTATCAGCTTGTTTTTTACATAACTTAGGATAATTTCTGAATTATATTCAAAAAATGCAACACTAACAAAGATAAAGTGCTGAACAAAAGAAGATACAAATAACCTAAATATGAAAAGAACTTTGTTTCTAGCAAAGTGATTTTTATAAAGGACATTTAGGAACTATGGCCAGGCCAATTTTCCACCCAAGAATGTAATCCCAAACAGCATTTTTTTTTTTTTTTTTTGGTTTTTCGAGACAGGGTTTCTCTGTGTAACAGCTCTGGCTGTCCTGGACTTGCTTTGTAGACCAGGCTGGCCTCAAACTCAGAGATCTGCCTGCCTCTGCCTCCTGAGTGCTGGGATTAAAGGCGTGCGCCACCACGTCTGGCCCAAACAGCATTCTTTAGGATGGGTACCTAATACCCAGCCATCCATTTGGAGCTTCTGAAGAGTCCAGCATTTGCAAATACTGAGAACCCCTTAAGGAGCTGGCTTTCAATTATCATGCATGCCTCTGACCTTGGAAATGACTTTATCCAAAGGAGGAATCCACTCACTCACCCATCTACTTAGAGTAGCTGAGAAAGGAACTACCACGCTCTCCTGTGTGCCCCCTGTGTGTGAAGTCTGGAGAGCTCTAGTTAAAAGGCAACATTTTGGTGGAGGGGTGGTGTTTTAGATTTGTGTGTACGTATTTTACCACCAAAACCATGGCTGACAATACTCTTAGCATTTGAAAATTATCAGAATTTTTACAAAGAAGAGTCTCTGTGTGTATAAAAGACAACAATGAGATAAAAAGTGTTTCTTGGTAATTCTTCAGATTTAACCACAAAAACTCAAACTCCCTAAATTAAGCCCCTGGAATTAATTTTGCTCCCATGGAGAAAACACACTGGCTTGGAGATTGGTAACTACTAGGATGTGTCACAGGAGTTTTATCACTATCAGTTATTAGAAAAATCCCATACACAAGAGATAACACGATGTAATATACAATATTTTTGGAATAGTAACAGCTTGACTGTATAAAATAGACTGGCCCAAATAAATGGTCTTACCTCTATTTAAAAAAGAAGTTCCTGTTTCCCCATCTCATTCTTTTAAAAGCCCGTATTTATAAAGTTTTCATGGACACACAACAGTGCTCTTTTTAAAGTGGTTCTAGCACACCTTTAATCTCAGCATGCAGGAGGCAGGTGGATTTGAGTTCAAGGCTTGCCTGGTCTACATAGCCAGTTCCAGGCCACCAGAACTACATAGTTGAGGCTCTGTCTCAAACAAAAATAACAGAAGTGGTTTTAGAAAAACACTTTTAACACATGGGCCACTATTTATATGTGCCTATGAAATCTAAAATGTAGTCAGTCCAAAACTGAGATGTGCCATTAATTATAAGATATACATCAGCTGAAGACTAAGTAATATAATCAAACGAAAACAAAACACATCTCCCAGTTAATTTTTTGCACTGGTTTTACTGTTAGGTATCCTGGCAAAATTTTTTAAATGCACTAAAATGGTTGTGCGTGGTGGTGTACACCTTTAATCCCAGCACTCAGGAGGCAGAGGCAGGCAGATCTCTGTGCGTTCAAGGCCAGCCAGGGATACACAGAGAAATCCTGTCTCGAAAACCCAAAAAGTACTAAAACGACTTTCACCTATTTCTTGTTAGCTTTTAATGTGTTTACTAGAAAATATAAAATCATACATAGTTTACATTTTACTTCTATTAAATGGCACTGTTTAAGAATACAGACCTTATGCCAGACGTGGTGGCACACACCTTTAATCCCAGCACTCGGCAGGCAGAGGCAAGCAGATCTCTGTGAGTTTGAGGCCAGGCTGGTCTACAGAGTGAGTCCAGGACAGCCAGGCTGTTAACAGAGAAACCCTGTTAAAAAAATCAAAACAAAACAGAAAAAGAACACAGACCTTCAATTAGGTTGATTGATACCAGAAGCAAACCTATTTATGACATCATGCTTACAGGGAATTTCTCAAGAGCAATATAAAGTAGATGAGAATCTTGGCAGCCTTTACCAATCGAGCTTTTTTTGTTTGTTTGTTTTGAGACAGGGTTTCTTTGTGTAACAATGCTGGCTGTCCTGGAACTCAGTAGACCAGGGTGGCCTGGAATTCAGAGATCCACCTGCCTCTGCCTCCTGAGTGTTAGGATTAAAGGCGTGCGCCAACACGCCTTGCTTGTGTTATTAACTCATAACTATAGATTACACTTGAAAAAAGGTAAATGTATGAGCTAGTTGGTTCACTTTACATAGACCTTAATAGGTAATTTCAGTTCCAAATGGCAAAATGTTAGTTCTGTGTTAACCAAAGTATAGTGATTAAATTAACAAGAGCACTCTTAAAGATAGCCCTAAACCTATAGTTGCTGATGTACAGAATTTCCACAGGTAGATAATGTGCAGTTTCTGTCATTCATTTATTTTCTTATCTGCACAAACACTCAAGTCAATAACCTTTATAATAAAGCGAAGTGTCATTCCAGCTGGAACAATCTGCCATTGCTATGCAAACACTGAGTGACATCATCGTAGACTTTTAGAATGTTTTCTGAGTGGGTTGATTTCAAAGTTCCAAGCAGCCTACTGGACAAACACTATCTTCATATGCTTCCCTCCCCCAGATACTATTTGTATGTTTATATCTTTAGATAAAGAAAACTGAACTTTAAACACTTGCATACAAAATCTGAAAATTACAGAGACCAGTCTTTATCAAGCACCTCTTGACAGTTCGCTGGAAACTGTTCACTACTGAACACTGGGGTCTCAAAAACAATACTTAAATACTCTTTCAAATGTAAACAATCTCTAACCTCTATAAGGTTATTTTCAGAAATATTAGGAATTAATACAGGCCCATTTCCCTTACAAACTCAACTTTATAGAACTACTGGCCTCCAAAATGTTACTGCCTAAGTAAAATCTGAGAGATTTAACATTATAAAAACAGGAATTTAGGCCGGGCATGGTGGCGTATGCCTTTATTCCTAGCACTTAGGAGGCAGAGGCAGACGGACATCTGTGAGTTCAAGGCCAGCCTCGGCTATAAAGGGAGTCCAATGACAGCCATGGCTATTACACAGAGAAACTTACAGAGAAACCCTGTCTCAGGGGAAAAACAAAAACAAACGAAAACCAGGAATTCAAACCCAAGGGTAAGTTCCAAAGCAGAAAGACAGACAAATTCGGGATCTGCAATGCTTTTATGACTAAAAAACATGAACAGTAATGCATTTGTAATTCAGCAACACTGCCCCAGAGACTCAAAGTTTCAAACTATATTTTTAGACATCTGATTCTGTCCAGTGCTACTGTTTATAGCAGGGTAAAATCAGCTCTCACACTTCAGACCTAGTGAGAAGAAATAAATGTGTTTGGGCCTGTAATATACATGGCAGAGGAAAAAGCACATGTCACTCACTCTAACCATATTCCATTTGAACAGTCCAAGGACTTAAGACAAACTCTAAAGTATGTGACTATGTCCCCATTTTAAAAAATAGTAAACATTTTAACACATATACTGACTAATGCATGAAATAAAGAAAATGCAGAACCACCAAATATGTGCAAAAAATTTTAGGGATTCAATAGAAAAATCCAGGCTCATCTTTAAACACAGTATTTCAACTCATCATCATCTGAGAAAAAATTGTACTTATGGCCAGAGGTCATATGGACATGCTTTTTTGAGGATATTATAAAACTACCATAGTTAATAATAATTGCCTTAACATTTGTAAGTCACAGAAAATTATCTTTGATTGCCAGTATAATAAATTATGAGAGTATGTTACTTCCTGCTCACTAGTAATCAATCATACATAGAACAGACTCAAATAAATATTTAGAATCAATTATTTTGCATAAGCAACATTTCTGAGATTTTAAGATCTGTGTTTGAGCATACAGTACAATGTTGGCTGCATCAAATAAACAGAAAATCATTGAGAAAAGTTCAACAATCAAGAGGCTGTGTTGCATTTCAGATGGAACACTGGCTATATGTACACACAAAGGACATCAATAGGGAATACTTCCCATCACAGGTCTTTCCATGCTGCAAGGTTCGTGAGCTTACTGTTCTGACAAAATCAACCCCAATGGCATTACTCTTTATCCTTTGGTTCCCAGTGACAAATAATGAATGCAATCTCTGGATCAGTTCCTCCTGGATGGCATTTATTAGTATAGATCTCCGATGTTTTAGCTGAAATTTGGCAGTCCAAGAAGTGCACCAACAGCTCCAAAGTATCCCTGCATGATTTTTAAATTAATGTGTTAAGAACACATATTAAACATAGCCTTCTTCACATGAATACATGAAAGAGTACATCTCATGAAAACACAAAATTCCAGCACTCGGGAGGCAGAGGGAGGTGGATTTCTGCGCATTTGAGGCCAGCCTGCTCTACAAGTTCAGGACACCCAAGGCTATTACACAGAGAAATCCTGTCTCAAAAAAACAAAAACCAAAGTTTTCATACCTCATGCTCTAGAAACAACGCTTTCAATTGACCTTTTGACCAGTAATCCAAAGCATATGCCAGAAGTTTCATAGAGAGAGTATTGACACGTAAAAAGTTTCCAACAAAGACAACTCTGTTTATTTTCTGCAAGAAAAGAAGAAAATGACTTTTAAGGGCATTAAAATATTTAAGAATGTGGGTGTCATTCTTGAGTACCTACTAATTTCTGCATGGAGTTCTAGAATTCTGATTATTCATGAATTAGTAATTTACCAAGATTTGTGTATAATATCAAGAGTGAACTCGGATATCAAATATGGACTTCAGTGTTGATGTCATGTCAACATGATCTTGGACTACACCACGAGCCAGAGCATGTTGAGTCTGGGGTGCTGTGCACATGTGTGTAAGGTGCAGCAACTGCCTGCAGATCTAACACTGCTCTAAAAGTAAGATGTACTTATGTTATAGACATGCAACCTGTTCCCTACATAGATTGGACAGTGCCAATGACTGAGGGAGGGGAGCATGAAAGATAAGTAACACGGAAGTTAAGAAAGAAGAGGGGGCTGGAAAGATGGCTCAGCAGCTGACAGCCCTGGCTGCTCTTCCAGAGGTCCTGAGTTCAACTCCACATGGTGGCTCACAACCCTCCACAATATGATGCCCTCTTCCGGCTGCAGGTGTGCATGCAGATAGAGCACCCATACATAAAATAAATAAATACATCTTTAAGAAAGACAGAGCAGAGGAACAGGTGCCATAAACCAACTAAAACACAGTTTGGGAGCTGGAGAGATAGTTCAGTGGTTAGGAGCAAGAGCTGATCTCACAGAGGACCAGGGTTTTATTGCCTAGAACCACCTTGGCTTTCACAATCATCTATAACTCTAGTCCCAGGAAATCCAATGCCCTCTTTGTCCTCCACAGCACTGCATGTAAATGTTGTACAGACACACGTGCAAGAAAAATAGCCACACACATAAAATTAAAGTAACTGTTTAGGTTGGAGAGGCGCCTCAGAATTTATGAGTATTTACTACTGATGGCAAGACCCAGGGAGCCTCTTGTCTGCTAGGGATTCAAATTCAGGTCTCATGCCTGCACAGCAGTCGCTGAGTCATTTCCCCAGCCCTCCATGTTCTTCTTAAGGCAAGCAGCACACATCATTCAAACAGCATGTGAAGAGAAGTCTTAATGCCCTCATAGCCCTGTACAATGCTGCTTGATCCATATGCAACAAGGCAGCACTGTAAAGAAGCCGAGGGCAGGAAGAAATCAGCCAAGTATCTCACTGATTAAATACTCCACTGATTACAAACAAGAATCAACAATGCTTATTTCAATAGTTATCTCAAAGTGTTTTATTCTAGACTTACATTTCACTCCCATGTAAGTGTATACGCATTTCTGCAAACATTTTGAAAATAAGTACTTATTTGTCATGTGTCTGGCCCCAAGTTGGTTTCTTTTTGTTTTGTAGGGCTGGGGACTGAATACTAAGGGCCTTGCACTATTTTTCTCACATTTTTTTTCTTCTTTTTATTGGTTTTTTTGAAGCAGAGGCTGACTGTGTAGCTGGAACTCTCTCTGTAGACCAGGCTGCCCTTGAACTCTAATCTTTCCCTGTCTCTGCCTTTGTGTGCTGTATTGGTCATGAAAAAAACAGAAAACAAAAACAAAAAACCTTAACAGAATAACTGAGTAAACAGAATACTTACTTTACCTGTTTGGGAATGTAGTGATTATTATTTTAAATTTTTAAAAATCTAAGACACAGTCTACCTATGTAACCCCAAATGGCCCAGTATTCGCTATGTACCTCAGGTTAGCCTCAAAATCACAGAAATCTGGACCCGAGTGCTGAAATTAAAGGATACACCAACAGGCCCAGTTTTTTTTTTTTTGTAAAATTAGAAGTTCTTGGATTTTAGCCGGATGTAGTGGTGCATGCCTTTAATTGCGGCATTTGGGAGACAAAGACACAGGTGGATTTCTGTTGAGTTCTAGGCCAGCCTGGAGTCCAGGACAGCTAGGGCCATTACGCAGAGAAACCTTGTCTCAAAAAAACCGAACAGTTCTTGGATTTCTTACCTCATTAACAGCACACATTCGTGCCACGGAACCAATGTTATTGGTGATAGTAACTAAAGTAGCTCTTGCCAGATCCTCTTTACTAACAGCTTCTCGCTTCTCCTTATAAATCATATTCCCAAAACTGGAAACAAACAAAAAAAAGACAAACCAAATCTAGTGGCAATAATTAACAATTCACATTAGCTTACATATGTATAATAGCTCTATAAAGTTAGGGCCTAAGAGCATGAGCACACAGGGATCATCTCAAAACAAAAATTTATAAGGAATAAGGAGCAATTTAAAAAGAATTAAGTTAGGCTGGGGGTGGTGGCGCATGCCTTTAATCCCAGCACTCAGGAGGCAGAGGCAGGCGGATCTCTGTGAGTTCAAGGCCAGCCTGGTCTACAAAGTGAGTCCAGGACAGTCAAGGATACACAGAGAAACCCTGTCTCGAAAAACCTAAAAAAAAATAAAATAAAAAACAAAACAAAACAAAAAAAAAGCAGAAAGTGGAACAGGACAGAGTAATGGAGGTGAACAAGATGAAAATAAATATAATTACAAATGAAACCCCACCAGGCACGGTGGCGCATGCCTTTAATCCCAGCTTTTATTTTTTAAGGTTTATTTATTATGTAT
>CAJQZJ010032904.1:2989329-3008934 GCA_907164525.1 Lophiomys imhausi
TAATCCCAGCTTTTATTTTTTAAGGTTTATTTATTATGTATGCAGTGTTCTGCCTGCATGCCAGAAGACAGCACCAGATCTCACTATATAGATGGTTATGAGCCACCATGTAGTTGCTGGGAAATAGATCTCAGGACCTCCGTAAGAGGAGTTGGCTCTTAAACTCTGAACCATTTCTCTAGCCCCGTTTTGGCTTTTTGAGACAGGTTCTTACTATGTGGCCCTGGACAGGCCTGAAACTCCTTTTGTAGATCTGGTTAGCCTCAAAAACTCAGAGACCCACCTGCCTCTACCTCCTGAATGATGGGACTGAAGTTGTTATGCCACCATGCCCTGCTGAGAAGTTTCTTTTTGTTCTACAGTGATCAAATCACTGGCCTTGGGCATACCAGGTAAGTGTTCCTCCACTAAGAAACAGCACAAGCAAAAGACAGTTACTACACACAGGGTAACTTCTTAATGAATTTTGTTTGCTGACTGTCCTGGAACTTGCTCTGTACATGAGGCTGACCTCAAACTCAGAGATCAGTCTTCCTTTCCCGCCCAAGTGCTGGGATTAAGGACATGCATCATCACTGCCCTGAATTTTTTTACTTTTAAATGTCAATGTTCAAAACTTGGCTCTAAACAGAGAAAGGAAATCACCCTTAAACTCCATGGTACACTATTTTCCAAAAACTAAACAGACAACTTGAACAATGTAACTTACCTAGATGCCACAGCCCAACCTGGCAGACCAAATCTTTCATAATCTCCTCCATAAATATCTCGGACCAGTCTATCAGCTTGGGTGCTGTCACCTTTGGATGCCATTTCAAGAGCCTCTTCAAAGCTTTCACAGCCAGTCAGTAAACTGCATAAACCAAGAAAGGTGCCCCCTCCAAGGCTAAATAAAGAAAAATAAGACAAGCTTAAGTTACATTTACATGTTATTTTCTTTCCCGAAATAAAATGACACGTTCATTTACTGAATAAACACAGAGGAAAAACATGGTAAGAGCTAAATACCAACACAACAAAAGACAAGAAAAACTATTTAGTAAAACCAAGCCTGTCATATCAAATGCTAAATCTGCTGGGGAAAAAAATCCCATGTCATCTAATAGGCTATTCTCTGTAACTGCTAAAATACACTCCCATATGTGCATCAAGACAAATACTAATAGGCCGGTGAGACAGTGCTATTTAATACATAGTATTGCTACTATGTAAGCACTAGAGAAGCTGAGGCAAGACCTTGAGCTCCAGGTCAGCCTGTGTAATGCAGACTCAAAAAAAACGGGGACAGTGTGTGAAAAATACCATACGAACCGGGCGTGGTCGTGCACACCTTTAATCCCAGCACTGAGAGGCAGAGGCAGGTGGATCTCTGTGAGTTCAAGGCCAATCTGGTCTACAAAGTGAGTCCAGAACAGTCAAGGATACACAGAGAAACCCTGTCTTAAAAAAACCTAAAAAAAAAAAAAAAGAAAAATACCACACTAACAAGGAATTTGCGGTTTAAATTCTCAATAAATGACTTCATGAAAGGTTTACTTAGTTGCCCAATCAAGCTGAACTCCATTCTGTTATCATGGATGATCGTCAAATATGAACCAAATACCTAGAGGAAGTACATATAGATATGTATACATACATATAACAAGTTTATTTGGTACTATTCCTATATCCTTTTGGATGTGTTCATAAAATCTAATTGTGTGGGTCTAGTCTATAAATGCAAAATCTTTGCTTACCACTCTTACCTAAATTTCTATTTTTCATTGATGGAGTGATGTTATGCATTCTAAATGTTAATTAATTGGTCCTGCTTGCTGTCTGTTACTTTGTTTTCTAATCATTGTCCTCGTTGAATAAATGTTGAGTCCTGAGGCTGGGCAAAGACAGAGGTAGGCGGGACTAAGGCTGCTTCTGAAGCAGAGAGGTTTATGGGTAGAAGGAAACCTCCAAGATAAGCAGTTTGAGCAGGAAACACCATGGGTTAGAGAAAATAACATCATTCCATGTGGCCTGAAACATTGCCCTAGCATGGAGAACAGCAGTTCAAAGGGACCGTGTGTGTGTGTGTGTGTATGTGTATATATATGGGACCATATTTGGGGAATAGAATTATAAGCTAGTTTAAATGGGCTAAAATTGCTCAATCCAGGCCAAGTCTTATTAAAATCCATGTGGTGTCTGTGTACTCATTTATAATGGTGGGTTAAGGATCAACAACCGCCCAACCAATTAAATATAACCTAAAGACTGGTTAATAATTTAATTAACTCTTTCTACATTTTATAGTTAATCAAAACAAGAAATGTTTGTGCATTATTATTTGGTAAAGATAGTATGCAAACGTGAGCTTTGAGAGTACTAATACTTGAAATATTTCAACAGAGTATCACTTTAATAATGACTTTCAGGGTTGGAGAGATGGCTCAGCGGTTACAAGCACTCACTGGCTGTTCTTCCAAAGGACTCTGGTTTAAATCCCAGTATTCACATGGCAGTTTGAAACTGTAATGGCTAGGCATGGTGGTACACACCTAATCCCAGCACTTGGGAAGCAGAGGCAGGAGGACCTCTGTGAGTTCAAGTCTACAGAGTGAGTTCTAATACAGCTAGTACTGTTACACAGAGAAACCCTGTCTCAAAAACCCTTAAAAACAAAACAAAAATTAAATCATTGTGGAAATTCTTTTTTTTTTTATAATGCTTGATCTTTTTTTTTAAAATTTATATTTATTTAACGTATATGAGTTGCTCTATCTGCATGTACACCTGCAGCCAGAAGAGGGCATCAGATCACATTGTGGATGGTTGAGGGCCACCATGTGGTTGCTGGGAATTGAACTCAGGACCTTTGGAAGAGCACTAGCTAGTGCTCTTAACCGCTGAGCCATCTCTCCAGCCCCCTCATTGTGGAAATTCTGATGCCAACTGATATTGCCCATTAGTAAACATTTAAGACTTTTTTTAGTTCTTTTCAAGACAGGGTTCGTTTGTGTAACCCTGGCTGTCCTGGACTCACTTTGGAGACCAGACTAGCCTGGAACTCACAGAGATTCACCTGGCTCTCTGTCTCTCAAGTGCTGAGATTAAAGGTGTGTGCCATGACGCCCGGCTAACATTTGAGACTTTAGTTTTAAGTAATTACGTAACAATCTTACAAAAAGAGATCTGCAATATTTTAACTTACACATCTATGTTCTTTTAAAAGACATTACCTTTTTTGTGTTTGAGTGTTTTGCTTGCATGTATTTCTGTTTGTTTTGAGACTGAGTTTCTCTGTGTAGCAACCCTGGTTGTCCTAGACTCACTTTGTAGATCAGGCTGGCCTTGAACTCACAGAGATCGCCTGCCTCTGCCTCCCGAGTGCTGGGATTAAAGGCATGCTCCACCACTCCTGGCAATTACAGACAGTTGTGAACTACTCTGTGGGTGCTGGGATTTGAACTTGGGTTCTCCGGGAAGAGCATCCAGTGCTCTTTTTAAAATTTTTAATTTATTTTTTATTACTTCAAGTTACATCTCCATCACCATGCCCTCTTTCCACCCCTCCCGGTTCCACTCTCCCAGCCTCCCCACTCTCCAATGTGGAGTGTCCCTACATATCAGCCCCGTTCAGTTCATCAGTCATATGAGGGCTAAGAGCTTCTTCTTGCACTGGGGGCCTACATGGTAGCTACACTAGGGTAAAGTGTCCCACTAACAGCTAACAAAGTCTGCAGCCAGTTCTCTTAACTGCTGAGTCAACTCTCCAGCCCCACGTGTATGTCCTTACACCATTGTGTGTGGCTAGTGCCAGGAGAGGCTAGAACCCCTGGTACTGGAGTTAAGAACGGCTGTGGTGTTGAAACTGAGCCTGGGTTTTCTGCAAGTGAATAGCAAATGCTCCTAACTGCTGAGCCATCTTACCAGTCCTCTATATTTTGCTGTTGCACAAATATGTATTAGTTTTCTGGTTAAAAAAAAAAAAAACAAAAAAAAAAAAGCCGGGCATAGTGGCGCACGCCTTTAATCCCAGCACTTGGGAGGCAGAGGCAGGCGGATCTCTATGAGTTCGAGGCCAGCCTGGTCTACAAAGCGAGTCCAGGACAGCCAGGGCTGTTACACAGAGAAACCCTGTCTCGAAAAACCAAAAAAAAAAAAAAGAAACTAGCAATATACTGATAGAGCTGGGGATCAATTCAGTGCAGCATACTTACCTAGCAACAGTATGAAAGCCTATGTTTGATCTCTAGCACCAACCCAAACAAATACACCTCATAACTGTGTGTATAAAACACAATGAATGATATAATCAAACCAAAAAATATTACTACCTTGTCCCAGTCACTCTTTTATAGTTGTCTTTGGAATGGACTGCTAAAATACTGACTCCTGAGCCAATATTCACTACCAGCAGTGGATAAGGATCATCCAGGTTAAAAGGCATCTTTTGGCATTGCTCAGGTTCTGAGGCATTAGCAAAATAGTAGCACTCTGCCTGTCCATTGAAACTGACAGAATCTATATACAGCAAGCCCTTTACAAGGCAGTCAAGCTCGTCCAGTTTGTGCAGGTGGAGGTTTCCAATCTGAAAGAAAAAAAGAAAAAGCCAGAATTTTTTAAAGGTCAAATATATTTAGTTTAATTATATTGTAGTTCTCATAGATTTTTTTTTAAATAAAACTTTGGTATTATTTAAGACACTGCAGATTTTATTTGTTCAGGGTCAAAATCTATCAAGGATTTATTTCACTTATTCCCCCAGTTCTCACCACCTCTGAGGTAATTTAGATTCCAGTGGATGAAGAGGGAGGAGGCAGGGATCAAAGAGACATTTAGGGGACAGAGATGGTTCAGCAGTTAACACTGTTCTTCCAGAGGACCAGAGTTCAATTCCAGCACCCACATGGCAGCAACAGCTCCAGGGAACTTGATGCCTTCTTTCTGGCTATTGTGGTCACTGGACAGCTACATGATGCAGACTTACATGCAGGCAAAACACCATGTAAATAAATAAAACTAACTACCACCAATTTAAGAAAAAAAAATATTTTGTGGACAGAGACCTGGGATGGCAGACACCTGCTACACACAGGACAGTTGCATAAATTTTAAAAATCACTTTATCTCTGCATTCGCTATTCTGGCACATTAATTTTATCTACCAATGCACACAGACATGAAGTACTGCTCACATTCAGTGTAGATATTAATTTGCTAGGGCGGCATTCCAAACTCTGAAATTACATGTGATAAAACTCCAAATACAGAAACACAATAAATACCCCTTCAACAGTTCTCTTGTCTTATAACCTCAAGGATAAGAGGTGCACAATAACATAACTTGTTTCAGGAGATGAGATAGCTAATATGCATATGAAATCCCCAAATATACAAAAAACGCCCCAAACAAAACAAAATGCCGGAGGTGAGGGGTTGGGCGGTGATACACGCCTTTAATCCCAGCACTCAGGAGGCAGAGGTAGGCAGATTTCTGAATTCTAGGCTAGCCTGGTCTACAGAGCTAGTTCCAGACAGCCAGGGCCACACAGAGAAACCGTGTCTTGAAAATGAAAACAAATAAAAAACCAAACCAAACAAAACCTCCATAACAGTGAAACTAGCAGGTTCACTGGGGTCTCCTTAGCACAGCTCTGCACAACACGCACCACATTCTATCAACACACTGAAATCAGAGCATGGCAGACTGCTCAGAAAGTTGTTAAAAAATGTTCCAAGTCAAAATCTAGTCACACGCATTCACTTCTTCAGGGAAAAGGAATATTCTAGATCATCACTTCTCAACATGAAGGTCTCAACCCTTTAGGGAGGGGGATGTCACACTACCCTTTCACAGGGGTCACCTAAGACCATTGGAAAACTCAAGTATTTACATTATGATTTATAACAGTAGCACAATTACAATTATGAAGTAGCAACAAAAATGATTTTTTGGTTGGGGGTCATATGAGGAATTGTATTAAAGGGTCACAGAATTAGGAAGGTGGAGAACCACAGGACTAGATAGAACTTGTATTTAAAACGGAATATTCACATTAATATCTGGTTTTTAAGTAACAGATACCTACTGTGCGAAAATCTTTCTCAAACTTGTAAGCACCACCTCCTGTAGCACTCAGCACCGTTTGTAAGGTCGAGAAGTTTTTATCCCTTCCCATTTGGATAAAAGTGGGCAGGTCCTGGGTTGGAAATCTGATAAAGTGCAAGTTCCCTCTTCGTCCAAAAAGTGTTAAATCCTTCAGCTCAAGGTGTACATCCCGAATGCCAGTAGATCCATATGCAACATTAGAAGTCAAATATTTCCGAATACTTTTTAAACTCTCAACTTCCTCTTGTTCTTCCTCTGCTGTGATGTCGATAGGTTCAAAATATGAGAGCTTTACTAGAGTTCCCCCAATGTCCATGCCAAACCATGGGAAAGCTGCGAATAAAAAAAAAAATTAGCCACACATATTTAATTCTGCTGTTTTGTATAGAATTTACTGTTATAAGAGAAAGAACCATTTGTTGGAATGAAAAGAGAAGCTGTTGGTGGGGGGAAGAGGGTGGAAGGGTGGGACAAGAAGGGGGAATAGGGAAGGGTTTGCGACTGAGATGTAACTTGAAAAAAAATAAAGTACTTATTAAAAAAAAAAAATTAGCCACAAACTTCATTTACTCTGAATCATGCACTCAGTTAATACTTAATGACCAAGACTTACCTTCCACTGTCACCTTTTCCTTCAGTTTTATCTGTATACTTTCTAAAATCTTAAATGATACTGAGACAATACCCAGAACCTTGTAATTATTTTATCTGACAGGTACCCCTATTCATTCATTAAATTTACCGTGTGACTCAGCTGACAAGAATTTGAACACTTTGTTTTCCGAGACAAGGTGTCTCTGTAAAGCCTTGGCTGTCCAGGAACTCACTCTGCAGACCAGGCTGGCCTCAACTCAGATACCTGTCACCACTGCCCAGCTAAGAAGAATTTAAATCAATCAATTATCACTAGGATTTGATTTTTTATTTTGCTTTGTGAAGACTTACTTATTTTATGTGTATGAGTGTATTGCCTTTGGGTATGTTGGATCCTCTGGAACAGACAGTTGTACCTCCTTCCATGTGGGTGCTGGGAATTGAACCCAGGTCCTTTGGAAGAGCAACCATTGCTCTTAACCACTGAACCATCTCTCCAGCCCACCTTTGTGTATGTATGTGCCTGATAACCAAGAAGGTCAGAAGAGGGCATCAGATCCCCGGTATAAATAGTTGTAAACTACTGTGTGAGTGCTGGGTATTGGACCCAGGTCCTCTACAGCCCCTCTATAAAAATTTTAATGTAATAAAACCAGGGGCAGAGGAGAGGGCTCAGTGGCCAAAAAAGCTTGCTGCCAAAGTAGAAGGCTCTCAGGACTTCCAAATGAGTGTAAAAGAATGACATATAACATTCAGTGAGCAGCTGTAACCTCAGTGCCAAGGGGAAATAGGAAGAAGAGTGTATCAAACAAAACAAGGTAGAAGGCCAAAGGACCAACACTGGACCTCAATGTGCGCTTGCCTACTTCCTTACAACAAAGCTGCGCACACATACACATACATAGAAAAACAAAACAAAACAAAAATCGGGAAGTCTACAGAATAAGTTCCAGGATAGCAAGGGCTACACAGATAAACCCTGTGTGTGTGTGTGTGTGTGTGGGGGGGGTGAATCTAGAATTTCTTGAGAAATTAATTCATGGTCTACAGAGACTTGCTCAAAGGGGGGTGAATTCATGTGTAAAATTATGGGTCATTTCCCTACCCCATCCCCACTAATGCTTCCAATGCAATACCAACAGGAGACATTTTATTCAGTGTTAGAACAAATCCTTTTTTGCATTTCATGGTTTTTAAAAATTGTTTTTGTTCTTCCTCCCTCCCTCTCTCTCTTGAGGTTGGATCTCAGGCTGTAACTTAGACTGACCTGGAATTATATATTTATAGCCCAAGTTGGCTTTGAACTTGCAGCAATCCTGATTCAACAGTGTTGGCATTACGGGTGTGAGTCAAGACCTAGCTATACTACTTTTTAAAAATGGGAACAGATAGCCGGGCGTGGTGGCTCATGCCTTTAATCCCAGCACTCGGAAGGCAGGAGGATCTCTGTGAGTTCAAGGCCAGCCTGGTCTACAGAGTGAGTCCAGAACAGTCAAGGATACACAGAAAAACCATGTCTCGAAAAAAAAAAAAACCTAAAAAAAAAGGAACAGATGACAATGGTCAAGGGAACTTGAATTTGTTCTAAGTCCTTCAAAAATAATGTTATTATGACGTTTTGGTGGGGATTTAGAAAATAAATGTTTCTGGCATTAACCTAAACAAAAGAAGTTCTATTTAAGTGATGCTTAATTCTAGATTTCATGGTTTAGAAAAACAGGAATCATTTTACAAAAATTCAAAATCCACTAAAAGCCAGTATTTGCATATTCTCTCCCCAACCCTCTTTTGTTTCGTTAATTCAAGTAAGCCCAGGACCTTGGTGGACGTTAGGCAAACACTCTATTTCTGAGCTGCATCTTCAGCCCTTTGCAGACTTTCTCAGGCTCATGTTAACACACACACACACACACACACACACACACACACACACACACACTCTGAGAGTACAAACTACAAGTTCAAAGTTTATTCATTTTCCAGCCAGAATACTCTATTTACAGATTTACAAATATCAGAATACTTACATTCTTGAATATAAACTTCCAATTAGAATCTAACATTTCTAACTTTTTTCTTTTTTTCAAGACAGGGATTCTCTGTGTAATAGCTGTGGTTGTCCTGGACTCACTTTGTAGACCAAGCTGGCCTCACAGAAATCTGCCTGCCTCTGCCTCCCAAGAGCTGGGATTAATAAAGGCGTGTGCCACCATGCCCAGATCCTTTCTTATATTTAAACTCATAGAAGCTTGTCTGAGCAACTACATTTGAAATGTGTGTATACTAGAGGAAAAGAAGTCACCAACTGTTTGGCTGATCTCTGAGGAAGTCACATGAAGCTGAGGAGCGGGAACGAGCCACGTGGCAGAAACAGTATAGAATGAATGGGGTAGTTAAGTTACAAGCTAGTCAAGAAACAAGCCAAAGCTATTGGCCTAAGAGTCGTTATTCCGGGAGCTGGGGCATGGGTGGAAAAACATGAGCTTACAGAAAATATCCAACTACAAGTCTCTTTTGAAGATACTGTAGAGAGTAAAATACTGTTCTTCTTTAAAAAGGGGAGGAGCCAGGCTAGAGAGAAGGCTCAGTGGTTAAAAACACTGGCTACTCTTTCAGAGGACCTGGGTTTGGGTTCAATTCCCAGCATGTATGGCAGCTCACAAGTGTCTGTAACTCCAGTTGTAGGGGATCTGACATCTTCACACAGACACACATGCAGGCAAAACAGCAATGAATGCTCATGAAACAAAAATACATTATTAAAAAAAAAAGTCAACTTTTCTAAAGCTGTGACTGGGTACTAAAGTTTTTTATTATAAGTTATGAACAGCCAATTGCAAAACACATACACTGGCTACTCTAAATGTGAGCTATGAAAGTGGACATAGGTATTAAAGGTAACCAAAAATTTCTTTGTAGCAAATAGTTGACACATGGTTATACCTTAACACCAACCCTCATTTATTTGAACTTTTACTATTGATTATATTTTTTTAGAGAAAGAAAAAGTTATGAATAACATGAAAATAATAAGGGCAGTCATACACGCAGGCAAAACACCATACACATAAATAATACTTTGGGGATGGAGAGAAAATGGCTCAGAGGTTAAGAGCACTGTCTGCTCTTTGCAAGGACCTGAACTGAATTCCCAACACCCACATGGGAGCTCACAGCTGTCTGTAACTGCAGTTCCGGGGGATTTGACACCATCACACAGACATAAAGTCAGGCAAAACACCAAAGCACATGAAATAAAATAATAAAGCCAGGGCTTTTGAGACAGCTTAGTGGTTAAGAGCATCATGCACAGCTTTTGGGAGTTTGGCTCCCAGAACCCAGGTCCAGCAGGTCAGAACTGCTAATAATTCCAGCTCCTGGGGATCTGAGACCCACTTCCAGCCTCTAACTGCACTACACTTACATCTACATATACACACAATTTAAAATAACTTTTGAATAATTTATGTTTTAAAAAATCTATAGCTTTTAAAGGGTTCCTTGGGCAAGCTGCTTGTACCAAAAGACCAAGCATGCCCTACTAAAAAAAGAAAACTTAGATGTGGTGGAGCACACTTTTAATCCCAGCACTCAGGAGGCAGAGGCAGGTGGAGCTCTGTGAGTTCAGCCTGATTTACATAGTTAGGTCCACACAGAGAAATCCTGTCTGGAAGAAAAAAAAAAAAAAAGAAAACTTCTACACAGGCTCATAAATAAAGTGCCATGAGCAGCCTGATCTATATACACAGCAAGTTCCATAACAGTCAGAACTACACAATAGCACTGCTAAGGAAAGCTGCATGTTTCTCTCCTACAGCATATTAATGTTTTCATTGGTCCACAATGACTTTCTTTAAAAAAAAAAAAAATCAGGAAAATAATTGACTGAAAGGAACTTACTCTGCCAATTAAAGGAGGGGGTTACCAGCCCTGCTTGTTACATTTATTTGCGTTTATGTAGATGTGTAGGGCATGCCAGTCACAGGTTGAATGTAGAGATCAGAGGACAACCTTTAGGAGTCTGCTCTCTCTCCATGTAGGCCCCAAGTACTGCGCTCTGGTCATCTACTGTTAAGTGGTCTTGCCAGCCCAACACCCACCTTCTGCAGAGATCTTTTTAAAGCAGCACGGTTCAGGGATTCATTTCCTTAAGCCAAGAAATAATCACTATTCAGGGGCTGGAGAGATGACTCAGCTGTCAGGAGCAGGTATTGCTTTTCCAGAGAGGACTTGAGTTTGGATTCCCAGCACCCACTTCAAGTGGCTTAACAACCCAGTTCAATACTGGTCTGACACCTCTGACCTCCTCAGATGCTAGCACTCACATACACACAACTACATACACACAAAATAAACAAACAAAATCACATTCAAAAGACATGAGGGATGGGCTGGAGAGATGGCTCAGAGGTTAAGAACACTGCCTGTTCTTCCAAAGGTCCTGAGTTCAATTCCCAGCAACCGCATGGTGGCTCACAACCATCTACAAAATGAGATCTGGTGCCCTCTTCTGGAGTGAATGTATACATGCAGGCAGAACACTGTATACACAATAAATAAAATCTTTAAAAAAAAAAAAAGACATGAGGGAGGCAGCAAGAACACAGAAGACAAACTTTCAATTATGAGCCACTCATAATTTAGCAAATGGTCTAATTACCAACTTTTGAATTCTCTAGTACATTAAAATGGGTAGCATATACATTAGTAATTCCAATGTTTGGTGTTCAAGAATAAAAGAATTTCACCCTTCTCAATGATCATTACAAATAAAGCCCTGGCCTGGCATGGTTGTGAACACTTTTAATCTCAGCACTGAAGGTGGAGGCAGAGGCAGGCAGATCTCTGTGATTTCAAGGCCAGCCTGGTCAACAAAATGAGTCCAGGACAGCCAGAGATACACAAACCCTGTCTCGAAAAACCAAAAAGAAAAAAGAAAGAACAAATAAAGGCCTGGATTTTCAGAAACAGACTAAGAAAATACCCATCTTCATACCTTTAGCATTAAAATTCCCTGGGAAGAATTTGAGTATTTTGGTTTTGTTTAGGAAATTCTTCATTTGCAATGTGTGTTACATTAGCAACTATTACCTCCTAATGTACTTTACTATCTACTGGAAGTGACAATTTTTTTTCTCCAGACAGGGTTTCTCTGTAACAGAGCCCTGGCTGTCCAGGACTCACTCTGTAAATGGGGCTAACCTCAGCCTCGTACGCATAAAGATCCAGCTGCCTCCTTCTCCTCCTGAGTGCTGGGATTAAAGAAGTGCACCACAATGCCAAGCCCTGACAATTCTTACCATTAATAAAACTATAGCTGGGTGTGGTGGCCCACACCTTTAATCCCAGCACTTGGGAGGCAGAGGCAGGCGGATCTCTGAGTTCAAGGCCAGACTGGTCTACAAAGAGGCCAGACTGGTCTACAAAGAGTGCAAGACAGCCAGGGCTGTTACACAGAGAAACAATGTCTTGAAAAACCAAAAACAAAACAACAAAAAAGGAATAAATCTATAATTTATTATAGATTATAATAAATCTTACTATTAATAAATAACAGGCCGGGCGGTGGTGGCACACGCCTTTAATCCCAGCACTCGGGAGGCAGAGGCAGGAGGATCTCTGTGAGTTCGAGGCCAGCCTGGTCTACAAAGAGAGTCCAGGACAGCCAGGCTGTTACACAGAGAAACCCTGTCTCGAAAAACCAATAAATAAATAAATGCACCAAATTATACAGAAGCACATGATATATAAACAAAATTTTCTACTTGGTTTTGGCACTTACTCTCAAAATCTGTGTTATATTTATTGTATTTATCACCTTTTATCATCACCTTGCTAATCCAACTACACAGCACACACATAGGTAAAACATAAACTGAAAAACCTAAAGTTCAGTCCTGGTGGCACACATGTTTAAACGTAACTCTTGGAAGCCAAAGGCAGGCAGAGTTCCAGGCTAGCCTACAATATGCAGAGAAACCTTGCCTCAGAAAAATTAAAAATCATGTAGGAAAGGTGAGGTGAGGGTGGACCTTGAGCAACATACAGTGCATACATCCTTAAAATGCTCAAAAACTAAAGTCTTTGAATTGCATTTAAAAAAAAAAAAAGAGAGGTCAAGTCCCCCAAGGGAGAAAAAACCTGACTCTCACTTTTTTCTTCCCTGGAAATTAAAAAGTGACTTTTTCTTTTTTTTGTTTTTCAAAAGAGGGTTTCTTTTTGTATATCCCTGGCTGTCCTGGAACTCTCTCTGTAGACCAGGCTGGCCTTGAACTCACAGAGATCTACCGCCTCTGCTGGGATTAAAGACTTGCGACATCAAGGCCCAGCAACCAATGGAAATTCTACAACAAGCAGAGAATATGAGTTCACTGGAGAAAGATGTCAAGTGTTCCCCATTACTGTGTTAAGATGCATTAGGCTTTGTGTGTATGTGTTCTTGAGTCAGGGTCTCACTCTATACAAGTTGGGATGACACATGTGAGCTACCATGCTAGCCTAAGGTGCATTAATTTAACCCAGACAATGTAAACTTAGTCACTGATTCACAGACTTCCTTTTTTGAGACAGGGTCTCACCACATAACTCCAGTTGACCTCAGAACTAGGAGAGATCACCAGTCTCTGCTCACTGAGTGTTGGGATTAAAAGTGTGCACCACACTCTGGTTCAGACTTCTTGGACAAAGAAATCAACGTTAAGCCTGGCAAGTGGTGGCTCACGCCTTTAATCCCAGCACTTGGGAGGCAGAGGCGGGTGGATCTCTGTGTTTTAGGCCAACCTGGTCTACAGATTGAGTTCCAGGACAGTCAGAGTTTCAGAGAAACCCTGTCTCAAAAAAATAAAATTAAATTAAAAAAAATAAATAAAAACATTAAAGAAAGAGAAACTATTGTTAATGCTTTCTATAAGCAGATGACCTAAAATTAAAAGAAAAAAAGCCAGCCGGGCAGTGGTGGCGCACGCCTTTAATCCCAGCACTTGGGAGGCAGAGGCAGGCGGATCTTTGCGAGTTCGAGGCCAGCCTGGTCTACAAATTGAGTCCAGGACAGCCAGGGCTACACAGAGAAACCCTGTCTCGAAAAACAAAAAAAAACAAAAAAAAAACAAAAAAAAAAAAAAGCCTTGTGTTTCTCAAGTATTTAGACTACGCCCTGTAGGTAAGAGGAGAAACAAGACGGCACTTTCTTTGAGTCAGTAGGAGGGCACTAAAAGTTACCTAAGCGAAGTTCAATTTCCTCATCTTCAAACACCAAAACCTCTCACATTTAACTAACCTGAACTACTTTGGAACCTGTGAGGTTTATGGGAACCCTTACAGGGCACAAGCAGG
The DNA here is from genome assembly GCA_907164525.1 of Lophiomys imhausi. Classification (NCBI taxonomy): domain Eukaryota; kingdom Metazoa; phylum Chordata; class Mammalia; order Rodentia; family Muridae; genus Lophiomys; species Lophiomys imhausi. Next base: position 3,003,341 of record CAJQZJ010032904.1, read on the forward strand.
AAAGGTGTTCATGCCCCCCACCCCCTTTATAGCTGACCTCTTAGAGCAGTTGGAAGGATAGCAGGAAACCCTAGAAACCGTAAACCTTTAAGATAGGAGGAGCACATATCCCCAAATCCCTCCGTTGCAGAGAATCAAAGACCAACATTCACAACGACTGAGCCAATAAATAAGCTAACTGCAAGAATAAAAGGCTTTTAAAAGACAACTCATGAAACTTGATGTGTCTCTTACAGCAAGGTTATTATGTCTGCAGTATATGCACGCACAATTACACGGAAAGCTAAAGGTATTCACCACGGTATTAATGAGGTTCGGGGGGAGGAGGGTAGCTGAAATACAGGTGTTTTAACCTTTCTGCTTGTTTAGCTGCTTTTTTAAAGACACGAACCTGCTGATACTCTAAACTGCCTAGGCAGATCACACGCATATGCGTTTAAAAGCTGCAACCGGGGCACAACTCCCAGGAACCCACCTGGACTTCAAGGACACAAGCAGGAAACCCCAGAAATCAGTTTAAAAAAGAAAAGGACTCGGGGATACCAACCCCCAGGTGACAGCCAAGACCAACCCTTTTCAAGAGGGTAGCCGTGCTCCCGTTTGGTAAAAACACCCGGGTCAAAACTCTCCCGTGGACCTCCTAGATCTCCGGGGCAAGTGTGAGCAGTGGGATGGGGAGAGGCACAAGCTCGCCCAGCATGCATCGGGGTGGGGAAGTCCGCCGCCTGCAACCCGGGGCTGCAGCGATCTCTTCCTTCCCTCCCCGGCGGGCGCCCGCAAACACTCGCGAGCTCAAAGCGGGCCGCTCCGCCCGAGGCTCCTAGGGCCATCTTCCCAACCCGCGGGTCCCAGTTCCCATCTTACAGGGTTTTTTGGCATCCTTGATCTTCATGGCGTCGGCCTAAGGCTCGAGGGGTAGCCTCGGGTGCAGACCTCAGCGGACAGCGATGAACACTCCTGAGCTGCCTGGGCCGCGAGGGGAGGCCCGGCCGGTTCCTCCCCTCAGGCCGGGCGGGGCGGGCCTAGGGCGGGGCGGCGGCGCCTGAGGCGACGGGCGGCCCACGGGAAGGCCCCGCAACCCGGCAAGGGGCGGCCGGGACCGAGCGAGCAGGGGAAGGCCGCGGGCCTCGCCGCTCCGTGGCCCCCCGCAGCCGCTCCAAACAAAGGGCCCCGGTCCCCCGAGCCGCCGCCACCTCTACCGCCGCCGCCGCACTGAAAAACAGCCCGCCCAGGCCCAGCGCCCACGTGACTCAAGCCCCCTCGCCTCACTCTCCGCGGGACTGCTAGGAGTTGTAGTTCTCCGCAGAGTGAGGCTCCACTCTCTTACAGAAGATGCACAGACGGACTACAAAGCCCAGGATGCCTCGCGACCCCCATTTCTAGGCGCCCCCCCTCCGCTTCCGGAGATCGCCTCAGAGTGGTCCCAGCGAGGAGGGGCGGGGCTTCAGTCACGCCAGCAAGGAGGCTACCAATGGTGGCGGCCGTGGGCGGGCCAGGCAATTCCCGGGCTCTGGTCTCGGCGCGAGGGGTTATGAACTCTTTGAGCACAGTCGTGGCCGTCACGCAGTCGCAGATTCCTCATCCCCCCCCCCCACCCAAAGGACCAGGTTCAAATCCCAGCACCATATGGCAGTTCACAGCTATCTCTAATGGCCGGGCGTGGTGGCGCACGCCTTTAATCCCAGCACTCGGGAGGCAGAGGCAGGCAGATCTCTGTGAGTTCAAGGCCAGCCTGGTCTACACATTGAGTCCAGGACAGCCAAGGCTGTTACACAGAGAAAACCCTGTCTTGAGTGCAGACCACTGAGTTAGTTACCCAGGAAGGAACCCACTGAAGGAGGACCTTGAATATTGGGGTTGTCATGCCATTAATGATGGTAACAGATACAGCAGGATCTGGACAGTCAAAACACTTGAAAGCGTCATGCAGTCGTGACACAACGCTTTTAATCCTTGCACTCCAGAGGCAGAGGCAGGCAGATCTCTGTAAGTTCAAGACCAGCCTGGTCTAAAGAGCAAGTTCCAGGACACCCAGGGCTACAAAGAAATCCTGTCGTGAGTTCGAGGCCAGCCTGGTCTACAAAGTGAGTCTAGGACAGCCAGAGCTGTTATACAGAGAAACCCTGTCTCGAAAAACCAAAAAAAAAAAAAAAAGAAATCCTGTCTTGAAAAAGACAAACCTAAAAACAAGACAACAACAAAAAGCACTTGAAACACATGCTCTTTACTGGTGCTCCTTGTTCCTCACAGGCTCTCTCTAGTCTCCTCATTATAAAGAGTAAAATGACTTTCAGAGAAGAAAATTAGCGGTACTCAGAACAAACTCGGGACATCCTTTTCTCTACACCTCTGTGGTTTGAAATCATCCATCGGAAAAGGAAGAGATGGTATCGAGGACCTAGCTGCTCCTCCACTTTTATCTCTTAGATGGCAAAGAATTCAGTGGTTGTCAACATACGGCTTTGTGGGATCGTTAGTTCTCTGTGTTTGCCCGCGAGGAAATGGTCCTGGAAGATAGCATTCCAAGAAGTATTGCAACCAGTGAGCTTTGCCGCCCCGTCTCTACAGATGCTATGGTTTGGGTATGGTTGCTCTAAACCAAACCTCACACTGAGCCTTTATTTCTCAATGGAGTAGCGTGAGAAGGTGGGGCCTTTGGTAATGGTAACACCACCCCTGAGGAATGGATTAATGCCTTTCTCTAGAGACTACAATACATTTCATGGGACCGGGTTAGATCTTATGGGGATTGAGTTGGGTCTGGCAGGTCTGGTTTTATTACTGAGAACTAGAAGCTATAATGGTAAATTAGCCCTGGTGTTCTGGCTTATTTCACATTCACTGGTCCTTCACATTTCATAGCCCATGAAGTGTTTGTCAGAATGCCCCTGCCTCCAAAGCTGTATGCTAAACACACTCTAACATACCAAGTCTCAACTCTTTTAATATAGGAAACATAAACCTACCGAAACAGTTGATAAGCAAGGGTAATCTTAAAAAAAAAAAACAGCCAATGGTGGCAGGTGCTTTTAATCCCAGCCATAATCCACAGGCAGAGGCAGGTAGATCACTTTGAGTTAAAGGCCAGCCTGGTCTATAGAGTGAGTTCTAGGATAGCCAGGGATACACAGAAAAACCATGTCTTGGGGAGGGGGTTAGAAAAGAAAGAAAAGAAACTTCAGGAAAGCTGGGTGTGGTGGGGTACTTCTTGTTTGTTTGGTTTTGGTTTTGGTTTTTTCGAGACAGGGTTTCTCTGTAAAGCCCTGGCTGTCCTGGACTCACTTTGTAGACCAGGCTAGCCTTGAACTCACAGAGATCCACCTGCCTCTGCCTCCCGAGTACTGGGATTAAAGGCGAGCGCCACCACGCCTGGCAGGTGGGGTACTTCTTTAATCCCAGCATTCTGAAGGCAGAGGCAGGTGGATCTCTCTGAGTTCCAGGGCAGCCTGGGCTACCGAGACAGTTCAGGACAGCCAAGGATACACAGAGGAAACCCTGTCTCAAAAACAAAACAAAACAAAAATAATCACATATTTTGGACTGGAGAGATGGCTCAGCAGTTAAGAGCACTGGGTGCTCTTCCAAAGAATCCTGTTTCAAATCCCAGCATCCACATAACAGTTCACAGCAGTCTATAATTGCTGGGCGTGGTGGCACCCGCCTTTAATCCCAGCGCTTGGGAGGCAGAGGCAGGCGGATCACTGTGAGTTCAAGGCTAACTTGGGCTACCAAGTGAGTCCAGGACAGCCAGGGATACACAGAAAAACCCAGTCTCAACCAAAAAAAAAAAAGAAAAAAAAAGAAGAAACTTCAAGAGGACCAATGAGTTAACTAAGTGGCAGAAAGACTAGGCCTGATGACCTGAGTTTAATTCCTGGGCCCCACATGGTAGGAGAGAACTGACTCCAACAGGCTGTCCCACTGTGACACAAACACCCCCCCCACAAACATTCAAAACTATAAATAAGTAATACATGTGAGTTTTTTTTTTTTCATAAGAAATGTCATGAGTCTTGTCTCTTGGGGCCAAACACCAATGCTAGTTATTTTAATCACTTATGTCTTTGGAGGAAAGAAAAGAACTATAAAGTTCAGAACCCAAAAACTTGTAAAGGTCTGCTCAGGCTCCATAATAACCCAGGAGATAAAATTAAGCTACCACCATTCCCTAACCTAGTGTGAAGGTCACACTCCAAGGAAAAGACTGCCAATTAGATTTTACTCAAATACTCTTCTGTCTAGGATATTTTTTCTGATGTTTGCTCATACTTCCCAGAATAGATAAAAGTCTATCATACCCTGGCCAGAAGAACTCAAGAAATTATTCTCCAGAATAAAACATGAGAGCCTCAGAAACACCTTAGAGGACTGGGCGAGGTGGTCCATGTTTTTAATCCCAGCACTCTATAGGCAGAAGCAGGGAGATCTCAGTGAATCTACCCATCCTAATCTACACTGTGAAACCGTATCTCAAACAACAAACCCTCTGCAAAACCCCCTGTGATCTCCTTTAGGTTTCTTAGCAAACCTTTGAAGGCAACAGCGTCTGGGAATGGGAGGAGGGATAGACAGGAGGAGCATTTCCGATGTGGGCCTCCAGCCTAACTCCAGGTTCAAGAACAGATCTTGTCTCCCAGGAAGAGGCTAGAGGATCCATGATATCTGTGACCATCCACCTCACAAGCGCGCGCGCGCGCACACACACACACACACACACACACACACACACACACACACACAAAGAAGCTCTAACTCGGAATTCAGATCTTGTCAGTCCAAAGGAAACTCCAAATCCAAAACTCCAAAAGGCAGTCCAAATATCCAGAAACAGCTCAACCTGAACAAAAGGAGGATTTCTGGCAGTTAGGTAAAAGTCAGCATTGCACAGGAACTTGTGAGTAAAGTTTCTGCCTGCCAAAAGGAGTCACTTCTCTTACCTAAGGCAAAGGGACATATGGCTCTCAAATAACATATACCTGGGGTGCCTGGCAGTGCCTCAAAGTCCATGCTAGTCTCCAGGCTCCCTCAATCCCTATTTACAAGTTGTTATACATTTCAGTACCTCCATGGCCAGTCTCCTGAGCCTCCTTTTCCCTCAACTGCACACACACACACACACACACACACACACACACACACACACACTGCCCTCCAGACAGGGTTTCTCTGTGTAGCCCTGGCTATCCTGGAACTCACTCTGTAGACTAGGCTAGCCTTGAACTCACAAGAGATCTGCCTGCCTCTGCCTCCCAAGTGCTGGGATTAAAAGCGTGCTCCACCGCTCAGCTCAAGATTTCTTTCGTTTCTGCTACTTGAGGTTCCCTGGGGTAGGAGTTTATTGAAACCAATTGTGAGGATGTTTTTGTTTAATCCCAGGTGGGCTGCTTAAGACACAGGTATAAAGCATTAATGGTCTCTTGAGCTAGCAGGGGCGTGGCTTAACCAGCTGAGCAAGTTTAACTCTGAGATCTTGGGAGAGAGGAATAAAAAGCCAGAGCCCTGAGGAGAAGGGGGGGTCTACAAAGGAGGGGGGAAAAGCCAGAGCCCCAAGGAGAAGGGGGCTACAAAGAGAGAGAGAGAGAGAGAGAGAGAGA
>CAJQZJ010032904.1:3008944-3030677 GCA_907164525.1 Lophiomys imhausi
AGAGAGAAGAGAGAAGAGAGAAGAGAGAAGGAGCTCCACAAAGAAGTAAGCTCCATAAAGACGCAAAAGAGAATGGGCTTTACAAAGAAGAGTAAAGAGGCTCTACAAAGAAGAAAGAGAAAAAGTGGCTCTACAAGGAAGTAGAAGAGAAGGGGCTACAAAGAAAAGGGGGCTCTACCAAGAAGAGAAAGGGCTACAAGGTAGAAAATGGAGAATGCTGCTCTCCCGGTTGCTGGTGCTCCCCCACACTGCTGCTTGTTTTTCCTGCTGCTGTCTCCTGGTTTGCTGGACGTCTAATGAGACTGGTATTACCGCCAAAGAATCCAATGACCCTAGTCAGCAGGAAGTAGCTCAAAGAGACCTACGTCCCTTTTCCCTCTAACCTTCTTTCTCTCCCACCTAGGGTTGGGGGATTGAAGGGAACAAGGGGTGGAAGGGAGGTAGAGATATTCACAATAAATTAAGTACAGTAAAATAAAGCAGAATGGATATATTGGATAATTAAAAAGCTTTGTCTACAGTTCCCTAGAATCTGCTTTTGTTATTGTTTTGTTGGTTTTTGAGACAGTCTTACTGCATAGCCTTGGCTAGTCTGGAGCTCACTGTGTAGATCAGTCTGGCCTGGAACTCACTTCGATCTGCCTGCATGAGCCTCCTGGGTGCTGGGATTAATGATGTGCACCACCACACCCAGGCAGCATTTTTGGTTTTTCTGAAGCAGTGTGTAATGTATTCGGTCTGGTTTTTCGTTAAGATTTTACTAGTAGCCGGGCAGTGGTGGTGCACCCCTTTAATCCCAGCACTCGGGAGGCAGAGTCAGGCGGATCTCTGTGAGTTCGAGGCCAGCCTGGTCTACAAAGCGAGTCCAGGACAGCCAAGCTGTTACACAGAGAAACCCTGTCTCAAAAAACCAAAAAAAAAAAAAAATTTCACTAGTGGGCCAGGCTTGGTGGTGCAAGCCTTTAATCCCAGAATTTGGGAGGAAGAGGCAGGTGGATCTCTGTGAGTTAGAGGGCAGCCTGGTCTTGAAAGCAAGCCTAGGGCAGCCAGGGGATCTCTGTGTCTGAGGCAAACCTGGTCTATAGAGCAAGTTCCAGGTCAACCAAGGCTACACAGAGAAACCTTGTCTCAAAAAACAAACAAACAAACAAACAGACAAATGACCCAAAAAAAGGAGATTTTACTAGTGCTCCTAGGAATGTCAGAAGCCTCACCCATAAAATCTCACCCAGTTTCTGCTTAACATGATCTGAACAAGAACAATAGACATGCAAAGTAGACGGAAGAAAAGCCCACAAGGCCTCAACCTTATACAACGAATTGCAGGCAACTAAGGAATGCTGAGAGCAGGAGAAAAAGTCTTCCCCAGGGAAAGTACATCGATTGGTTCTCTCATATGAAATGGTCAGCCCTGAAAACATACAGACTAGTAACATTACACAGACTGAGCAGGTTATATATTTGGACTATATGTGTATATACATATCTCCATGTAACAGTAATTCATGCAAAAAGAGGCCATTAAGGCAGATCTCTGTGAGTTCAAGGCTAGCCTGGTCTACAAAGTGAGTCCAGGACAGCCAAGGATACACAGAGAAACCCTATCTCGAAAAACCAAAAGACAAGGAAGGGCATATAGGAGAGTTTGGAGGGAGGGAAGAGAAGGGGAAAATGATGTAACTGTATTATAATCTCAACAGTAAAAGAAAATTTCACTATTGCAATTGAAACTGACATGTCTTCGTGCCTTTGATTTCTCTCTTTCTTCAGCCCTCGTCGACTTTTGGCCTGCATCCCTCCCCACAGTGGTGCCTGATTAATTGTATGTTCTCTTTTCTAGCATGGCTTTGAAACTATTCCCAGCAGATTGAGTGTGGGAGCTGGAAATAGTACCTAAATGGACCAAGAGATTGCTTTCCTGTCTCAAGATTTCTTGTCTAGGAAACTTCATAAATCTAGCCCATCTTGCAAAGGGAGAGAGGAAGGCTCACACACCCTCGTTTTGCTTTTTCTGAGTGGGTATCCACAGAGACAGGCAGTGGATTGTACTTATTGATGCTATAAAGTCACACACATACACACACATACTTCCAGGTGCCTTAGATCAAACTGACATGGCCATGAGCATTCTGTCGTCAGCCTTTGGAGGCATAAACTCAAATCAACATTGTAGTGTCCTTAGTATTATGAACACCAGCACCATCAAGTGTCTTTTTTTTTTTTTTTTTTTTTTTTGAGACAGGGTTTCTCTGTGTAGCTCTAGCTGTCCTGGACTCACTTTGTAGACCAGGCTGGCCTCGAACTCACAGTGATCCGTCTGCCTCTGCCTCCCAAGTGCTGGGATTAAAGGTGTGGGTCACCATGCCAGGCTCAAGTGTCATTTTTTAAAGATTTATTTTGAGTGTTTTGTCTGATTGTATGTCTGTGTGCCACTGCAGTCCCTGGTGCCCACAGAGGTCAGAAGAGAGAGTCAGATCCCCTGGAACTGGAGTTACAGATGGTTGTGAGTCATCACGTAGGTGCTAGGAATCCAACCTGGGACCTCTGGAAGAGCAGCCAGTGCTATTACCCTCTGAGCAATCTCTCCAGCCCCCTCATCATCACCATCTTGACAGCAAAAGCACAAAAATTTCTAGTGACAAATATGAATCCAACTTTAACCTTGTGCCACTCTAGGGAATTTCCTTAGGAGAGAAAAGTAAAAAAGAGAAACAGTAACAAAGTTGACAAATCAAAACAACAAGAATGGACTGTAATGTGATATGAAGGGAACCTTGTGTGCTAAGGGTATCTGGGACCATGGGAGGGAGGCTGGCTTTATTTTCAATTGAAAGGACAAGGAACACTTCTTTGAAGTGGTAGGGGTTTTGCTGTTGTTGTTTGGTTGGTTTTTTGTTTTATTTTTGTATTCCTGTATTCCTGACTGTCCTGGACTCAATTTGTAGACCAGGCTGGCCTCGAACTCACAGAGATCTGCCTGCCTTTGCCTCCCGAGGGGTGGGATTAAACGCTTGCGCCACCACGCCCGGCTGAAGTGGTGTTTTAACTGGGACCCATGAATCTTCCTGGGGAAGTATGTACCTCGTTCTAGAAGTGGGTTTAGTTTGATCAATAGAAGAGCCAGTGTGGAGAGAGTTCAGGGTAATGAGCAAAAAGACTGAAGGTGAACTCAGACAGCTGAGCATGCAGGGCCTCAAGGGTCACTGAAAGGTTTCAAGGACAGGGACAAGGCTCCTGCTTTGTGAAGAATGTGGGATTTGAGATGGGCTTTGACTGGTAAAGGAAAGTTTTTTTGTTTTTTGTTTTTGTTTTGCTTTTTTTTTTTTTACTGTCAGGCTTCCCTGGCACTGTCCTGTCTTGCATGTAATCAGCCACCACAGCTGGGGAGCTCTAGAAACACAGCCAGGAATGTAGGGTCTTGAACTCATGAAAGCCCCATAGATGGTGAGTTGTTCTGATCAGAAAATTCATTTAGCAAATGCTATTGAGTTCCTAAGATGCCTCAGGCACTGTTCTAAGAGGTAGGGATAAGGTCCTGCACCGGGCAAAGACCTGCCTCCTGTAGCTTATGTTCCACTGAAGACAGGCAACAAGTGTGCATATCTGTAGCCTTTCTTCAGACTGTGTGAGTGTCACAAAAACAAGACAGGTGGAGGGTTCCGAGTGGCTGGGGCTACTCTGATACCCAATGGCTGCTGTAGATGGACTAGATGAGGTAGATGAGGCAGAGAGAAGGAGGCATGGAGGGTAGGTGTAGGGTTTGAGCTTTGGGCTAGGTGGTGGAAGTGGAGATAAAGTGGGAACACCAGGGGTCCCTTTGGACTTGTTGAACCCCAGAGCCTCTGCTTGCCTCCAGTTGGATATGCCACCTGGGTTTTGTTGCCGAAGTCAGCTTGCTCCAGCATCTGAGGCCCCCAGCCTGATGGCACACCCAGATGAGTCCTTCTCAATATTTCCTTATGTGGCAAGGAAGAACCTCTCCAGTTTCTCCCCTGCTTGCTGTTTCCCACCTCCTGATTCTTCAGTCCCAGCAAGTCCAGTCACATCACCCTCCCACCTTCTTGGTTCTCTTAAAGCCCTTTCTCACTAGTGGTTCTAGCACCATTCCCTCTGCCCCCTAAGACAGAACGTCAGGAGTCAATCTGGACTCTTCCTGTGCCTCACAGTACACTCCTGACCAGGTCCCCTTGCTGTCATCCAGATACCTCTCCCTGACTGTTCAAGTCTCATCCTTTTACCACAGCTCCATCCAACACCTCTCTCACTCAAAGCCTCCCCTGTCTTTCTGAGCCACACTCCCTAATTCTAGAGAAGCTTCCCAAAAGCAAGTTCAACGATTCTTTTCAGGACCTCATCTCTCCCTGCTACATTGGTTTCAACAGAAAAACTGAGCCCCTTAGCTAGGCTCTAAAACCAGTCACAAGTGATGTCTGTGGATAACTGGAGCTGTTTGGATTGCCTCTGCTTATCCTGCATTCCATGTCTCGCTGAGGCAAGAGCCACTTCCTGCACACAAGTGCTTGCTGCTGTCTGATGCCCTCACCCTCTTTGCGGTAGAAGGCTCTCTTTTCCTATTTCTTCTGTATCCTTGCTTTTACTTAAAAACCCAATGAAGTATCCCCCCACCCCACCCATTCTCAGCCTTCCTGTCTAATGAGTTACCTTTTGCACCTCACCATGTGTCTCTTACTCTTCTCACTGTCTGACAGCAACCCGTTTGCTAGTCTGTTGCCTTCACTCCCTGATTGGGATTGTAATTTACTTGGCTTGCCTTTTCCACACCTTCAATGGGGTCTAACCTGGACTAGAAGCTTTCAAATCATTAATTAGAACAGGTTTGACCCAAGTCTCTCAGAATCAACCTGGGAACTCTCATCCTTGTAAAAACAGTGATTAATGACAACAAAAGCTGGTTAACACCTTGGTTCAGAGTGAGTCACTTCATTTTATGAGGTTGGTATTGAAGGGAGTCAGACCAGGAGCCATCCAGTACCTGCTATCATTGTGTTTGATCACACGCAGCTGTAATTAGAGTTGACCCTCTTCCTGGGCCCACGCTGCCTCACCCTTATCTCCCATTAGTCAAGGCTTCCTCTAAGTTAGAGTAGAGGGAGCTACTTAAGAACCATACATGAACAGGCAGCATTAGGTATCTATAAAGTTGGTATAAAGTGTCCAAGGAATGCGTGTGGTGGAATGACTCCTTGTGTGTAAATACTTTTGCTGTTGTTTTTCCAGATGGGGTTTCTGTATCAATGGTTGTCTTGGACTCACTTTGTAAGCCAGGCTAGCCCTGAACTCACAGAGATCCTCCTTCCTCTGCCTCCTGAGTGCTAGGGTTAAAGGTGTGTGCCACCACCATCCAGCTAGATTTTGAATTTATTATCCTCAAAGAGTTGCTATGAAACCTGAGATCAGAGTCTGTGGTGGTGGCACACCTTCGTTCCCAGCACTCGGGAGGCAGAGGCAGTCAGATTTCTGAGTTCAAGTCCAGCCTGGTCTACAGAGTGACAGCCAGGGCTACACAGAGAAAAACCCTGTCAAGGAAAAACTTAGAAAGACCAAGGAATGGTGGGACATGCTTTTAATCCAAGTACTTGGGAAGCAGAGGCAGGTGAATCTCTGTGAGTTCAAGGCTAGCCTGGTCTACAAAGTGAGTCCAGGACAGCAAAGATCACACAGAGAAACCTTGTCTAGAAAAACAAACAAAAAAAAAAAGAAAGAAAGAAAGGCAAACAGACAGACAGAAAGAAAGAAACCTGAGATCAGGGCTGGAGAGATGGCTCAGAGGTTAAGAGCACTGACTATTCTTCCAAAAGTCCTGAGTTCAGTTCCCAGCAACCACAGTATGGCTCACAACCATCTCTAATGAGATCTGGTGCCCTCTTCTGGAGTATAGTCATATGTACAGGCAGAATATTGTACATATAATAAATAAATAATCATTAAGAAAAAGAAAGAAGGGATCAGAGTGGCTTCTGAGGGATAATTACAGGATTGCAATTGATAATGTCAGGAGGATAAAGAAAGATAGGATATCTTCACTGTAAACAAGTTAACAGTCTTGCTTCAGGGACCAGAAAAACAAACTAACCAACCTCAAAAGAAATAATGAAGCCCAAGTTTAACAGTAAATTTTTATTTATCAAGCATATATTTATTAATAATTAACAATTGCCTATAAAGTTCCTAAATCCTAAAACACAAACCCTAACTCTAAAACCTAATCTATAACACCCTAAGACCTATAAGACAAACATTTAACACTAACCTAAGGTTTCTCAAAAGGATATTTTCCTTGGGGTGTGGATCTTTATGGATGGCTATCCTTCATCAAATCGTTCAGTCTCAAAGTCTCTGAATTTCGTTCATCAGATCTTAAGACAGTTTATCAAGCAGGAATTGCCTTTGTGGTCTTTTACCAGATGAAAAGTTTATTAGGCTCATTCAGATGCTTTAGGCCTGCAAGGGTCTTGCTTCAGTGTTCTGTCCAATCCGAAGCCCCTGGGCTCCGAGGGGAGACAACTCTCTGCCTAGACACTCCAGAATCTCAGGGAGAATCCGTCTCCAGACCCAAGGCTGGTTGACATAAGAGGGTGAAGCCTCCTGGTGAGACTGTGATACAAGTTTCTCTGCCAGGCGAGGAGGATGTGAGACAGGAAGAGGAGCCAAGCACTCTGTCCATGTGAATCTTGACTTAAATATCTTCACCTGTCGTAATGAATTGGCAACATGATTTTCGGCAGAAGCTTTCAAGCACTTCCAAATCATGCCCCTGGGCTCTGTCCCTTCAAAGCTTTTTGCAGAGGGCCAAGGAACAACTGGCTGTCCTGAGATTGGGTGATCTGGGGGCAGGTGCCTCAGGGCATGTCTCCACCCATAGTCCTATGATCAAAGAAGTCATCTGTCCTTGGTGGGGTTCCCAAGGACATGTCACATCCGAAGTAAGTCTTTTACCTTAAAGTCCAGGCTTTTGCTTTTCCAAGTTCCCTATGCTATTAAATGCTGTCACTAACTTCACCACATCCAAGGTCGTATCCATTCGAGTTAATTACTCTTGGTTCATTGTTATTTTTAACCAAGTCTATATATGAAAGAAATATTATCTTGGTTACAGCAAATCCTTGCTTCTCACTTGGGAGGGGTTTCAGTGAGACTAGACCCCTGTTTCTTCCCATGACTTCATGATTTCAGGGCCTGCGTCAGTCTGACTGCCTTACTCAGTTTAGGGTTTGTTTGTTGGTTTTTCGAGACAGGGTTTCTCTGTGTATCCCTCGCTGTCCTGGACTCTCTCTGTAGACCAGGCTGGCCTTGAACTCACAGAGATCCACCTGCCTCTGCCTTCCCAAGCGCTGGGATTAAAGGCGTGCGCCACCAGTGCCCAGCTAAAACCAAGATTCTTAGTAAATGCAGCTTTGTATTGATTTACATTTTTAACCAGGATGTCACAGCCCCAGGCTTGGACCAGTAACAAATGGCTCACTGATATGCCTCCCTTGATAGCACTGAGAGTATAGGCTTTTGGCTCTTTTACAAGTCCCTGGGCCTTGCAACCCAAATATGGAAAAGGAGAATTCCTATTCTGCCTGCCTGTCTGTCTATCTAATGAGCTGGAGCCAACCAGCCTTTCTGATTCATCTCCCCTTGCTCACACTACTCAAGGAAAAAGGCCAGCTTCCCATATCTCCCAGCATGCCTCATGGCCCTGGCCCTTGCTCACCCCATGAAACTTTCAGCTGTACCCTTTCCAGAGTTCTCTCAAAAGTCTTAAATCAGTCCTTCTCCCTCTGTGTGTGTGTGTGTGAACATACATGTAGGTGCCCACAAAGGCCAGAAGAGTGTAGGACTTCATGGAGCTGGAGTGACAGGTGTTTGTGAGCCACCTGACATGGGTGCTGGGAGCCTAACTCAGGTACTCTTCGTCTTCTTGGAGAGCAGTTTGCACTCTTACCTGTTGAGCCACCTCTTTAGACTTTTTAATTTATCTCTTTATTTAATTTTGAATATTGACCAATCATCATCTGTTAGGTACTATTATGTGAGCTTAGGGATTGGCAGGATTTCTGTTTCAAAAGGACCTGCAGATAAAGCAAATGATCGTAGCTTATGCTAAATGCTGTTAACAATGTTGGCAAGGCGGTAAGGTGGCAGGGAGAGGGATTGACTTCCATTTGAGAGAACCCTGGAAAGGGTTCAGCAGAATGCTTCATGGGGCCAGCAAGTGCCAGGGCTCCGAGGCATGCTGGGAGAAATGAGAAGTCGGCCTTTATGCCTGAGTAGATTGAGCAAGAGGAGATGAATCAGAAAGGCTGGTAGGCTCCAGCTGACACAGGGCCTAGAAAGATTCCAAGAAGAGCTTAGATTCCATTGTAAAAGCAATTCAAAGCCACTAGAGGGTTTTACGTGGACTGTAAAGTTGTTTATAAGCCATATAAGAAGATTTTGGACTTTGTCCAAGGAACAGCAACCCCAGCAAACATTTGAGAAAGTTTACTCTGGCTATGGTAAAGACAGCAGCTTAGGCAGGAGAGAGAAACAGAGCCAGGCAGGGAGAAGACAAGGAAGTAAGGAGGATTGCATTCATGCCAGATCACCGCTGCCTCATCACAGAGTTCTCAACACCTCTCACAGCGATGCTCCTCAGCACAGATATTAGGTGTTGGTTTAAGTTTGCTTTAAATTAACATTCAACTAGCTAAATTGTCCAGCTTAACTCAACCAGACTGTTCACCCACAGTGCTGATCCTTCCCCTGGTGTGGACTTCTGGCTTCCTAATCTTGTTTGCTTCTTAGCTGTTTACTTCATGCCTGCTGATGCTTCAGAAGAAAGGATGAATGAATTTCCAACACGCTTGGAGTGATCCCTATCTGGAATCACACAAGTGGCTCAGCCCCATTGGGAATTTCTGCTTTCAGAATTACCAGCCAAAGACTCTGTTGCACAAGGCATACCAGCCTGCCAAATGCCTTATACCTCTTACACAGAAGTCCTGTTCATGATCTGAGGCCTTGCCAGTCACCTCTGACTGAATCAATGTCAAAAATCAACTAACAATGATGAGAGTCATTTCCTGAGGACTTACTATATACTATATATAATTTATATTACAATAGGTTTTTTTCTCTTATTTATTGTTTTAGTTATGTTACATGTGTTTTGTTTGCTTGAGTTTATGTGCACGACATGCATGCAGGAGCCGGAAGAAGCTAGATTCCATGAAACTTGAGTCACAGGAGGTTGCAAGCTGCTATGTGGGTGCTGGGAACCAAACTCAGGTCTTCTGCTAAAGCAGAAATACTCTCCAAATACCCAAGCGGCCCTTTCTATTTTATCTGATTTATTGTTTTATGTTACCTTTTAAAAAAAATCTAGACAGGATTTTTGTGTGTGTGTGTGTGTGTGTGTGTGTGTGTGTGTGTGTGTGTGTGTGTGTATCTCTGGCTGTCCTGGACTTACTTTGTAGACCAGGCTGGCCTTGAACTCACAGAGATCCAAGTGCCTCTGCCTTCCAAGTGCTGAGATTAAAGGTGTGCACTACCACACCTGGCTATTTTATCTTATTTTAATTTTGAGATAAGATTTTACTGTATAACCTTTTCCTGGCCTCAAGTTTGCTTTAAAGGCCAGGCTAGCCTTGAACTCACGGGGATCCACCTGCCTCTTTCTCCCCAGTTCTGGGATTAAAGGTATACATCACTAAGTCTGCCTCAACACTTTAAATTTTTTTTTATTATTTTTATTTTATGTGCATTGATGTTTTGCCTAAATGTATGTCTGTGTGAGGGCGTCAGATCTTGGAGTTACAGACAGTTGTGAGCTCCTTTATGGGTGCTAGAAATTGAACCCTAGTCCCCTGGAAGAGGAGTCAGTGCTCTTAGCCGCTCTCCAGCCCCCCCCCACATGTTCTTTGGTTTTGTTTTTCTCTTCTTTCTTTTCTTCTTTTTTTTTTTTTGGTTTTTTGAGACAGGGTTTCTCGGTTGTCCTGGACTCACTTTGTAGACCAGGCTGGCCTTGAACTCACAGAGATCTACCTGGCTCTGCCTCCTGAGTGCTGGGATGAAAAACATGTGCCACCACACCCGGCTCACAATTTTTTTTTTTTTGGTTTTTCTTTTTCTTTTCTTTTCTTTCTTTCTTTCTTTTTTTTGTTTTTTTTGTTTTTTGAGACAGGGTTTCTCTGTT
Organism: Lophiomys imhausi; assembly: GCA_907164525.1. Lineage (NCBI taxonomy): Eukaryota > Metazoa > Chordata > Mammalia > Rodentia > Muridae > Lophiomys > Lophiomys imhausi. The sequence continues at coordinate 3,019,128 of CAJQZJ010032904.1, forward strand.
TAACAGCTCTGGCTGTCCTGAACTCGCTTTGTAGACCAGGCTGGCCTGGAACTCGCAAAGATCCGCCTGCCTCTGCCTCCCAAGCACTGGGATTAAAGGTGTGCGCCACCACGCCGGCACAATTCATCTTTTTTGAAGATACTTTTCATAATCATGGAGTTTCAAGGCACACATGGGCAGACAAGTACTAAAAACACACAACATTGAAATTCCCTCCTTAGATAAACTACCAAATTCCAACATAAACCCCAATCCCAATGAACTCTTTCATTTATTTGACATGTATGAATGTTTTGCCTGCGTGCATATATGTGTATCACATTCGTGTCTGTTGGATCCCCTGGAACTGGAATTGGAGATGCTTTTGAGTCACCATGTGGGTAATGGGAAATGAACGCAGGTCCTCTGCAATAAAAATAAGTGCTTTTAACTGCTGAGCCATCTCTCCACTTCCCCCTTCACTTGCATGAAGTTTTTTTTTGTTTGTTTGTTTTGTTTTTTCCCTCAGACAGGGTTTCTCTGTGTGTATTCCTAGTTGTCCTGAACTCATTTTGTATACCAGCAGACAGGCCTCGAACTCACAGAGATCCACCTGCCTTTCTCCTGAGTGTTGGGATTAAAGATGTGGGCCACCATGCCTGGCACTCTGCGAAATCTTGATGCTCTGAACAGTAAAAGTTTAGACAAAAGATTGACATTTCAGCTTGAACATGTTGCTTAGTAATGTTCATAATATAACCCTGATTTTCAGGAAATGAAATGAAAATGCCATGATTATTATTCTGAAGATCCAGAATCCAGAAAAGGAATCCTAGCCGGGCATGGTGACACATGCCTTTAATCCTAGCACTCAGGAGGCAGAGGCAGGTGGATCTTTGTGAGTTGGAAAAGCCTGGTCTACAGAGTGAGCTTCAGGACAGCCAGGACTACATAGAGAGACCCTGTCTCAATACCCCTCCTCACCCCACCAAAATGAAGAGAGAGAGAGAGAGAGAAAAGGAATCTGACTGAGCTGGGAGGATAGCTCATCAGGTAAGATCATCTGCTACCAAGGTTGATGACCTAAATTCAAGCTCTTGGGACCCACATTGTAGAAGGAGAACTGACTCTTGCTGTCACTCATAAATAATGTAAAAATAGAAGAAAAGGAACCATACTTGAGTCTCTCTCATTCAATACAGCAGAGGCTGGTCTTGGGCTTGTTATGTAGTCGAGGATGACCTTGAGCAGATCCTTCTCTATCCTGGGGTTGCAGGATGGTGTCACCATGCTGGGCTGAAGAAAGCCATTTTCGAATGTTCTTTCTATTTTGATAGCCAAAATGAAGCTACAACATGGATATCGACAGACTGCAGAGGTTTGAGTTCCGTTTGGCCTCTCTGAGACATATATTGTAAACTCATCTCCAGTGTAACCGGTTGAGAAATGGTAGTATCTCTAGGAGATAGTAAGCTTATTCATAGCGTTAAACGGCTTTCTAATGGGAATGGCTTAATTTTGTAGGATCAGTTACTGGAGTCAATGATCAAAAGCTGTCTTCCTTGCCTTTTCCATACAACAAGACACATTGGCCGTTGTCCTTTTCCATTATGATTTTTGAGACAGAGTTTCTCTGTGTAGCCCTGGATGTCCTGGTCTTACTTTGTAGACCAGGCTGGCCTCAAACTCACAGAGATCTGCCTGCCTCTGTCTCCCAAGTGCTGAGATTAAAGGGATGCACCACCACACCTGGATCCTTATGTTTTGATGCAGAGTGAGGTGTGGAACAGTGCCAGCTCAGAGAGAGCCCCCCCCAACCTTGGGCTTCAAGCCTCTAGATCATAAGCTAAATATGTCTCTGTGCTTCATAAATCTCTCTAGACTTGATTATTCTGTTACAGAAACATAAAATGGACTAAGATCGAGACTTATTTAGCTAAGAGGAGCATAGGTGAGAGACCATATGGACTTAGACTCAAAATAAAAGTCAAGGGGGGCTGGAGAGATGGCTCAGTGGTTAAGAGCCCTGAGTGTTCTTCCAAAAGACCCAGGTTCAAATCCCAGCACCCACATGGCAGTTCACAGCTGTCTGTAATTGCCGGGTGTGGTGGTGCATGCCTTTAATCCCAGCATTTGGGAGGCAGAGGCAGGTGGATTTCTGTGAGTTCAAGGGCATCCTGATCTACAAAGTGAGTCCAGGACAGCCAGGGCTATTATACAGAGAAACCCTGTCTCAAACTAACTAACTAACTAACTAACTAACTAACTAAATAAATAAATAAATAAAAGTCTAGGATACTTTCCTAGACCATGTGCAAGATGTTAGGGAGAGAGAACTGAAATTCAACGATGCTTAGACTGTTCTGTCCAGTTCTTGAGACCCCAAAGACAACCCAGGAGCCAACTCCAACGTAAATGCATGAGGGTTGTTTATTCAAGCTCAGAGTTTGGACGCCTAACTCGAACTGCTGCAAGCTCTGAGCTTGAATAAACAACCCTCATGCATTTACATCGCAGTTGGCTCCTGGGTGGTCTTTGGGATCTCAAGAACCTGCAGAACATTTGAGGGCTCCTCTGTAATCCCCAAGGTCACTAGGACTCCTGCCTGGAGGGTTCAAACCGGCTGGTAAGCTACTGTGTCTCTATGTGTGTCTGTCTCTGTATATATGTCTGTCTATGTACTTGTGAAAACCAGGGCGCCGTTCCTGAATTTCCAGTAGATTGATATTGACCTAAATGGAAGCACGATCAGTTGTCAGTCTGGAGTCTTGTAAGACGTTCCAAACCTTGACCTGTACCTGTGGGGGTGGGGGGTGGGCACTCTTCAGTCTGAATGGACATGGCAGGTCACTGCCGTGGAGTTCCACTTTCAGTTCTGCCTCTGCTCGGTTGGAGGACATTTGTTTCTGATTGTGTTTGTTCTTTCTGTGTTTCTTTGTTTCTTTATGACCCTTTACTTGACTGAGACAACCCCTCCCTTTTCTCTCCCTCTCCCCCCCCCCCACAATGGGACAGGGTCAGAGCTCCAGCACCCCCCACGAAATGACCGGCGAGAGAAACAGGGGAACGAATAGCAGGGAGGGAACTGCAAGGACAAGTGCTGTAGGGTTGAGTCCTACCCTTTTGCCTGTTAAAACAAACAAAGTTTGCTGGAGGATGTTGATACAAATAAAGGTTTGGCCATGAAAATGTATGTGTGGCCGGGCGGTGGTGGCGCACGCCTTTAATCCCAGCACTTGGGAGGCAGAGGCAGGCGGATCTCTGTGAGTTCGAGGCCAGCCTGGTCTACAAAAAGCGAGTCCAGGACAGCCAGAGCTGTTATACAGAGAAACCCTGTCTCGAAAAACCAAAAAAAAAAAAAAAAAAGAAAAGAAAATGTATGTGTGTCAGAGAGGAAATGACTTGGATTTAATTATGCTTTGTAATTGGGAATAAAAAAATTTGTTCAAGCCAGGCAGTGGTGGCGCACGCCTTTATTAATCCCAGCACCTGGGAAGCAGAGTAGGCAGATCTCTGTGAGTTCGAGGCCAGCCTGGTCTACAAAGCAAGTCCAGGACAGCCAGAGCTGTTATACAGAGAAACCCTGTCTCGAAAAACCGAAAAAAAAATTAAGATTTGATAAACGCAAATTACTAAGATTAAACAAAAATGGTACCTTAGAAATGCAAGCTGATAGTCATCTTATTTGTAGTTATACCAAGAAGTTATGCAGTTACGAGATTAAGCTTTAGTCTCCTATACCTGCTTTCACAGTCAAGCAGAGAGTAACTAACTAGAAACAAGATCCATCTTAGGTAGACATGATGGACACCTCAGCGATCTACAGAACATAACATTTAAATATTTAATACAGAAAGCTTTTCATGATAGGCATGTCAGATCCTGACAGCATTCCTAGTCTCCTCTGAAAAAGATAATAAACACAAAGAATCTCCACCTGGAACTTGCTTTAAATGTGGCAGAGATGGCCACTGGGCTAGACTGCCCTTTGCCTCAGCAGCAGACAGCATGCTGTCCAAGCTGAATGGGCTGGACACGGATGGAGAAGTCGACTGCTGAACTTGGCCAAGACAAGGTAAGTGGTCTTTCATAATTCCTGTCTCACAAAAAGTCTGTCATATACCTTGGTACTGGTGGCCAAAGATGGATGTCCCACAGACACAGAGGAACAATGGATGGCTGTCAAGGTAAAGACTGTCATTTTTTACAGATTCAAAAGCCAACTGATCTTGCTCACTCAGGTAATATTCGTTGTTCTCAGAACCCTGATGAGTCTAAAGACTGGCTAATGAAAGACTTAACAGTTTAACAGCAGAAACCAAGGCTTCAGACACCTCAGTTTACCTTGTTACCAGATTTAAAAACCAGACAATTAGCTCCTTACCCAAGGTTATCTACAACCAAATTCATGCTAATTTGTTAGCTAGCTAAAACTACTAAATCCTTGCTCATAGGCTTCATTTTAAAAGATAATATTGGTAAATACAGTCACAAATGCTTCAGATTTCTTCCCCTTGCCATGCTACTGTTAAAATTTCAGTAAGTTCTTAGTCTGATTCTGGTAAAACACTCAACTACATAAAAAGATTGTTCATGCTAGTAACCAAGACTGTTTTCCAAGCCTCTGTCATATAATTTATCCTTCTGAGATCTAGTCATAAAACCTGGATTCACCTGCTACAGATCAAACAGGATTCCAGATAAGTACAACTGCCTGGTTTTTTTTTTTTGTTTTTTGTTTTTTTTTTTTTTCGAGACAGGGTTTCTCTGTGTAGCTCTGGCTGTCCTGGACTCGCTTTGTAGACCAGGCTGGCCTCAAACTCACAGAGATCCGCCTGCCTCTGCCTCCCGAGTGCTGGGATTAAAGGCGTGCGCCACCACCGCCCAGCCAACTGCCTGTTCTTAAAATGAGATTTTTTTCCTTGGTCATGGGGTTCCTTACCTTCCCCAATTAGTAAACAGTTTTAACTTCTGTTCGAAGTCTATGTTTGTCTCAGCAGATTCTCACCTGGCTGATAGACTCTATCCTGAGATCACTTATGGACTACAGGCTGCTGAGCCATGGACTTCCTGAAAGCTGATGCCTGTCCTTCACCTGGATCAATTGACTAATCATATTCTTCTGATAACTGCCTTATTGCCCAGCCTTTGACTAGCATTTCAGCCTTTCTGGGCCCCGATGACAACACCCTAATGTCAGCTGGAAGTAGTTACAGAAGAGAGTACATCGTCCATTGTCCCACCTAAGGGGCTGAAATGCTATGTCAAAAAGAACTCCCAGAGGTAGGCTACAAGTAAATATCTATTTCTATAATAGCAACTGATAAAATACTTGGGCCCTTGGTTTTGTTTCTCCTGGTTATGCTTCATGCCCCTTTATGATTAATGCTTATAGTCCTTTGAACTTTTGTTAAGGATAGACCACTGACATGTTTTTTGTTTTTTGGTTTTTTGGTTTTTCGAGACAGGGTTTCTCTGTGTAGCCCTGGCTGTCCTGGACTCAATTTGTAGACCAGGCTGGCCTCGAACTCGCAAAGATCCGCCTGCCTCTGCCTCCCAAGTGCTGGGATTAAAGGCATGCACCACCAATGTCCGGCGACCACTGACATGTTTAAAGACCCATGATTGGGTCTCTCTATGACCTAGAGAAAGGGGGAAATGTGGAGCCTGACTAAATCTATCTTGAAAAGGGCTTCCATTTAGTATTAGGTTTGACTCAGAGCTTACCTCCAGTTCCAGATCAACAACAAAATGTATCCGACCTTGCATTCCAGGGGTGTTCCCTCATCATCAGTGGACAATTCACTCTGAAAAGTCTAAACAAACTTTCTGGGGTGGGAGGGTGGGGCTAGGAAGGGGGGAAAGAGGACAATATGATGGAGATGTAACCTGAAGCAACAAATAAATAAGTTTATTTAAAAAAAAAAAACTTCCTGGTGGTCAAACTGACCACAGCTGGTTAGTCAGTAGTGATGAGCCAATCAGAAATGGACATGACTAGTTACCCAAATGTCATCCAATCACATAATTTAAAAAACCTGTTTCTTTGTCTAAGTCTGTATGTAAACCTTGTTTTCTGGGTGAGGGGCTCTCAACTTGAACTGCTGCATCAGTGAGCCTTGAGAGTCCAAGACTGAGCTTGAATAAACAAACCTCATGCATTTACATCGAGTTGGCTCCTGGGTGGACTTTGGGGTCTCGAGAACCAGGCAGAACAAGGCAATATTTACTCAAATGCCTGGTGGTCTTTTAAGTCCATGAATTCTGGCTATTATCAATTTCTAGAATAGCTCTGTATATCTATATATGAAACTGCAATTTAATTATCAATTGTATTTATTAATAAATATAAACTGTAAGATTAGTCCAGTGGAGCAGCCGGAGGCCTGGCAGGACATTGGCCCATGGCCTGGCCGGCCTTAACTGGTGGCCTGACTTGTCCTGGGGAAAAAGCCTTGGACCAAGGGTGGCCTTCACCAGCTGTAACCTAAACTCTGTTAACTAATATATATTAGGCCGGTAGAATTGCATGCGGCTTGGTGAGAGTTTTGCCGGAGTTCAGCGAGAGGCCAATGGTCCTGGATTGCTTCAACGGGCAGCCTATAAACCACTGAAGTCCTTTCCCCAACAATTAAACACACCAAGACCTTTTAGTATTTTAATGCTTAACCCTTAGCTGGGCAGACCCTCAATTAGCTACTCTAAGTTAACCTGGATCACCTAATCCAAAACCACCATGTGCCTTGTTACCTTCCAGAGCTCTCAAACATGTCTATCTGCTTCCATGTCTCCTGGTGGAAAAGGAGATTCCCCCGTGTAAAATGCAGGGTTCCTGTTTCTGTCTCAGGAAGTCCCACCTTCCAATAGTCCACTCTTTCTGCCCAGCTAATTGGCCATCAGCAACTTTTATTAACCAATCAAGAGAATGCCTCAAAAGGGGTGTTAACCAAATCTCAGCACTGAAATCAGCCTATCAGAAGCATTTTTATTAGACCTTCGCCAACATATATATTTATCATCTATCTATCTATCTATCTATCTATCTATCTATCTATCTATCTATCTACCTACCTACCTACCTACCTATCTATCTGTTGAGACAGGGTTTCTCTGTGTAGCCCTGCCTATTCTGAAACTCACTCACTCTGTAGGCTAGGCTGGCCTTAAACTCACAGAGGCCTGCCTCTGCCTCCCCAAGTGCTGAGGTTTAAGGCATCTTCCACCACCATCTGGTTATATCTCTGCATTATTACTAGAAAGTCCTCTTTTGCCTCAAGTTGACCTGGGAAGCCTTCTGTTCCTGCCATGCAACATTGCCTTGCTTCAATCTGTAGATGATTTTTAGTTCAGAACGTGGACACTCTGGTAAGAGATCACATCCAAAGACCTTCTAGGTCTGTGTGATCTGATCAAGATGCACCTTTAGTCCCTGTAGACAGAGGCAAGTAGATCTGAGTTCAAGGCCAGCCTGGTATAGAGTAAGTTTCAGGTAAGGAAGCTTAGGTCCAGGTGTGATGGTACATGCCTTTAATCCGAGCACCAGGAAACAGAGGCATGAAGATCTCTGAGTTCTAGTCAGTGCTGGTCAGTTAGTTCCCTTAAGTCAGTAAGTTGAGAGGCAGTGCAGTGGAGTTTAGTTCATGAAGTTCAGTTCATGAAATTCAGAGGCAATTTTTTCCAAGAGAGTTTTACAGAGACAGGAGAAGAGACAACAAGTGAGATGTAGGTGAAGATAGAACAAGCCAGAGAATGAGGAGGAGCCAGAAGATTAGAACATATTGTCAAAGTTAGTATGAAGCCAAGCAGAGCAAATCAGTCAGGAGCAGAAAGAAGCCAGTTTGAATCAGTCAGCTTGGTGAGGAGTTTTGAGCCAGACAGCTGAGTTGAACCAGCCAGCCAGAGTTCAGAAAGAACTAGAAAGGGTGAGCTGATTCAGCAGTAAGTCTCAAAGGCTGAAAACATTCTAGGCCTAGATTAGATTGTACGGAGGTTAGAAGTTTCAGGACTAGGCCTAGGATAGCAGACAAGGCAGGAAGCTCTCAAGATGACAATTACTTCGGGAGAATAAAAGACTGCTTTAACAACCCTAGATAGAAGGAGATTGTGAGGAATTTTTTCTTTTTTCTTTCTTTTTCTTTTCTTTTTTTTTTTTTTTTTTTTGGTTTTTTGAGACAGAGTTTCTCTGTGTATCCTTGACTGTCCTGGACTCACTTTGTAGACCAGGCTGGCCTTGAACTCACAGAGATCCACCTGCCTCTGCCTCTCAAGTGCTGGAATTAATGGCGTGTGCCACTACCACTCAGCTGTGAGGACTTTTATATTCTGGAGGAGTGATGGGAGAAATGAGCATGGATGTCAGGGCCAATGGCTCACAGTCTCTTACTAATTGATGGGGTGGTGTTAAGCATTCTAAATGTTAATTAATTGGTCCTGCTTGCTGTCTGTTACTTACATTGTGTCTGACTGGTTCAATAATGATGAGGCCTGAGATTGGGCAAAGACAGAGGTAGGCAGGACTAAGTAAGGTGCATGGGCTTCAGAAGCCTAGAGTAGCCAGAAGAAAAAGCCTCAAAGACAAGCAGCAAAGAGCAGGAAGGAGGACACACACCATGGGATAGAAAAAAGAATGTCACTCCACATGGCCTGGAACATCTGCCTAGTGTGGAGAATTACAGTCCAAGGGGACGTATGTACATATGGGGTCGTATTTGGGAAATAGAATCAACAGCTAGTTTAGATGGACTAAGATTGCTCAATCCAGGCCAAGTCTTGTCAGAATGCATGTGGTGTCTGTGTTCTCATTTATAATGGCTGGTTAAAGATTAACAGCCACCAGCCAATTCACGATAATCTAACTACTGGTAAACAATTTAATTAATTGTTTCTACAACTAACCCATTATTATTTTTTTTCAGTTTTTTGAGACAGGGTTTCTCTGTGTATCCCTGACTGTCCTGGACTCACTCTGTAGACCAGGCTGGTCTCGAACTCACAGAGATCTGCCTGCCTCTGCTTCCCGGGTGCTGATTAAAGGTGTGCACCACCACGCCCAGCACTAACCCATTATTAATTCAAGTATGTAATTGACAAACTTCTTTAGGCACTAACTTGTGTGATACAGGGAGCACATGGGGGTGATAGAAATCGATGGGTCCTTGTCCTCTCAGAGCTTGCCTACCAGCGGGAGTCATCCAGACTCAAATCCCAAATTCAGATTCCTCCTCTGTCAGTTACTTGTGTGTGTGTGTGTGTGTGTGTGTGTGTGTGTGTGTGTGTGTGTGTGTGTATCACATGGCACAGGAAAGATCCTTAATTATTTGAATTTCTTTTTCCTGCTTTCTTATGAATGTGTGTGGGCATGCATGTGTGCGCACTCTCGAATTCATGCGTGTGAAAGTGGGCAAGTGTGTGTAAGTCGAGGGACAGCCTTAAGCCTTGGTGCTTGCTTGCCTTCTATCTTATTTGACACACAGTCTCTGTTGTTTTCTTCTGCATACACAAGGCTATCACCATCACAAGCCTGTGGAGATTCTTTTATCCCTGCCTCTCACTGGGATCACAGAGGATCACTGTGGCACCTCGCTTTATGTGGGTTCTGGGGAATTCAAATCAACTCTTGCATGGTGAGTGCTTTTCTTACCCACTGGGCCATTTCTCCAGCCACTTTACTGTTTTTCGGTAGGAATGAGAATGCGGAGTTGTGGGATTCTCTGCTGGGGAGCTGTCCTGTGCATTGTAAGGTGTTTCGAACATCCTGTGCTTATGCGTACTAGATGGCAATATTATTGCCCTACTCAAAGTTGTGACAACTGAAAAAAAAAAAGATTCTACATACCATGCAAAAGGCCTTGAGCTCATGGGAATCACCAACTTAAGTAAAAGGCCAGAAAATTTTGCTTACAGCTGCAGGCTGACACTTTGCCCTGCACCCACTTGTCAATATATCTGCTCACTTTGTTGTTGTTGTTGCATTTGAGACAGTCTCTTATAGTCCAGACAGGCCTATAACTGAGAATGGCCTTGACCTCCAGAACCCCCTAAGTGTGGGGATTACAGTCCTAAGGCACCACACCTGGCTTTCTACTAGGTTTTTATATCCAAAGCTAGATGGCACGAAGAGGGAAATGGAGACCAATGCCAATTCTGCAATGCTGGTATTATGCAAAGGACAATGTGTACAGCTCCCTCCCTCTTCCATTCCGGAGGCCAAGTCCTGCCACACCCTCTTAATTATCTCCAATGATTTCAATTGAGTGGGCCAATTGAACCATGCTGGCTTCAAAAGCAACAGGCTTAGCCAGATCTGCTGGTGTGAAGCTCTCTCCCTGGTTCCTTCCCCTTGAGCCCCAGCTGTGGGCTGAAGGTCACAGTTTGGGAGTGCACAGCTGCAGCACACTAGCTGGTTACTGCTTGAGAGAGAAGGAGAGAGTTCTGGTTTTTGGAGGCTGCTGTACACTGAGACAACAGGGATGTCAGTGGGGACGGACCTAGCAATCTCATTTGGGTAAAAGTTGAGTTTGCATGGCAAGAGTCTGACTTACCCTTAGATGTGGTACAGAACTACAAAATATATATATATATATATATATATTAGTTCTCTCCTTGGCCATTGTTTATGCTTTGTGCAGAATTGCCTTGAACAACTTTGAGAAAATGTCAGTGTTTATTTTTTGAGTCTAAGTCACACCAAGTTCCCTGTTCTAGCTTGCTTTCTGTGGCTGTGATAAAACACTGACCAACATCAGCTTGCTGGGGGAAGAAAGGGCTTAGCTGGCTTATAGGTTACAGTCCGTCGTGGATGACAGCCAGGATAGAAACTCAAGGTCAAGGTAGGGACCTGGAGGCAGGATCTAAAGCAGGGGCCATGGAGAACTGCTGCTTACCATTTGCTCTCAGGGTCACATTCTGCTGTCTTTCTGATATAGCCTAGACCCACCTGCCTAGGAATGATTCCACCCACAGTGGGCTGGGTTCTCCTATATGCAGCATATGTGTGTGTGTATGTATACATGCGTGTATACACATGTATGCTCTCCTAATTAGCAACCAAGATGTTGCCCCACAGACTTGCCAACGGGACAATCTGCTGAAGGCAATTCCTCAACTGCAATTGCTCTTCCTAGATGGGCCAAACTGCCAACTAAAGCTAAGTGAGACACACCCCAGGCTGCCCTGGAGTTCCTAGCACAGACCATCCTTCTGTCTCAGCCTCCCGAGTGTCCGTGTTGTAGGCAAATGCTTCTATACTGGATTCAGTCGGCTTAAATGTAGTGCTAGTGCTCAAATGTTTATTTATTTTTTTTAAAAGATTTATTTATTTATTTCAATGTATATGAGTGCTGTATCTGCACCCCAGAAGAGGGCGCAGGATCTCATTATAGATGGTTGTGAGCCATCGTGTGGTTGCTGGCAATTGAACTCAGGACTTCTGGAAGAGCAGACAGTGCTCTTAACCACTGAGCCATCTCTCCAGCCCATATTTATTTTATTTTTAATTGTATAGACAGACAGACACACACACAACCACACACACACACACACACACACACACACACACACACACACACACAC
>CAJQZJ010032904.1:3039686-3066855 GCA_907164525.1 Lophiomys imhausi
GGTTGGCAGTTACAGATTGATTCAAAGCAGTGTACCGTGTCTTCTGAGAAAAATGGGTAGATCATACAATGTCCAGGGCACAGGCCAAGAAGATTCTGTATTTTCCCACCACCTGGCCCCTCTCACCTCCTCCCCTTGTAAAGCATATTATAAAAAGGCGCTTTGCGCTCAAATACACGTCTCTTGACAATTGCTTCCTTGAGTCCTTTCCCTCTCTCGCCTGTTCTTTTTTCAGGTTGCGGTCCTCCTCGCCCCCACGAATTACTAGGACCCGCGGGTCGGGTCACTCGTTTAAATCACCACACCTACTTTCTGCTACTTTTGCTTTGGGGAACTTCTGGTTTTATGTTAAATGTTTAAAAGTATAATTGAGGAGCACTTATATGAAAATATAATTGATGGCTCAGCAGGTCAACTCAATGGCCACCTAAGGTCGATCCCCAGGACCCATAATGTAGAGAGACCTGACTCCTGCACATTGTCCACGGACCTACACACATGTGCCCTGGCATACATATGCCCACACACATGTGGCATACATAATACACGTAGAAGGCACTGAGATGACCACAGAGGATAACAGCAGTGCCCTCGATAACGGAGCTGGCATAAATCCCAAATCTTTTTGGCCCAGATCTTTTGCAAGGCCCCTGGCCAAGGTCAATACGGGAGCCTTATATGCAAAGCAGGGCTGGTGGACCTGTCCAAAGCAGCTGGTGACACTTGATCCAGAAGAGGTCCTGCTTTGTCCCCACTACTGCCCCGCTGGGAAGAAAGTAGAAGGAAAGATGAAAGAAAGGGACAAAGAATGATGATGAGATGGGTTTTAGCCTCTTTTTTTGTTTGTTTGTTTGTTTTTTGTTTTCTCAGAGATTCATTTATTTTATGTACATTGGTGTTCTGCCTGCTTGTATGTGTGTGTGATGGTGTCAGATCCCCTGGAACTGAAGTTACAGACTATTGTGAGCTGCCATGTGGGTGATGGGAATTGAACCTGGCCCTTTGGAAGAGCAGCCAGTGCTCTTAACCGCTGAGCTGTCTTTCCAGCCCCTCCTCTTTTCTTTCTTTCTTTTTCTTTTCTTTTCTTCCTTTTTATTATTATTTTTTTTTTACAGATAGGGTTTCTTTGCTCTGGCTGTCCTGCATCTGATTTATAGGCCAAGCTAGGCTTGAACTCACTGAGATCCACCTGCCTCTGCCTCTGAGTGCTAGGATTAAAGGCCTATGACACCACACCTGGCGGGTTTTAGCTTCTGAACTCAACTCCTTTGTTCAAAAAAAAAAAGCTGAATTCAGAGAAAATATAAAGAGGAGATAGGTTCTATTAAAGATAACCAGGTTACAGGGGGCTGGAAAGATGGCTCAGCGGTTAAGAGCACTGACTGCTCTTCAAAAGGACCCGGGTTCAAATCCCAGCACCCACATGGCAGTTCACAGCTGTCTGTGCCTGGTGTGGTGGTACACACCTTTAATCTCAGCATTTGGGAGGCAGAGGCAGGCAGATATCTGAGTTCCAGGTGAGTTCAAGGCCATCCTGGTCTACAGAGTAAGTTCCAGGACAGCCAAGGTTACACAGAGAAACCCTGTCTTGATAAAAACAAAAAAACAAAACAAAACAAAACAAAAAATTCTGGGTTATGAAACCTTTCTCTTTCTTCTTCCCATACCCTTTCAGCCTTATCGTGGTATTTATTTGCTATTTCATGTAGATCTAAATAAGGGAAAATTAACATTTTAAATCAGCATGAACTTCTCTGTTCATCTTTATCCCCTCCCATGCCAGTTTGAAATGCAAATATCAAAGCGTTTAACTGGGATGTAGAGTCAAAATGACACAATTCGAATTTCTGTGTCTCATTCCCAGAAGGTTCCTGAAGCTTGCCAAAAGACATGAACATAAGTCAGACACTGGAAGGTTGGAAGAGAGGGTCCTCCTGGGCGTGAGGCTACGCTGAGCTCCTCCATGCTGAGAAGTCTGACTGAGGATTTCCAGCTGCTCCAACCTTGCTGCAGTTTGTCCCGGACACAGGAGTTGGGCGCAGAAAAGGTTTTTGTTTCCTTCATAAAGCCTGTCAAATGTGCCTTGGTCCTGCCTGCCAGAGGCAGCCACCAACTGATCAGCTGTGTTGCCCTGAGGAACGTCCAGGCTCACCTTGACTCCCTTTGTGCTTCCATACAAGCTGGGGCCAAGGGAGGAAGGCAGCAGCTGCCCCGGACAGGACAGGAAGAGAGAGGGGCTAGGCAGAATGTGGGGTGTTGCGGAGGAGGGGAGGGGAAGAACGAAATTAATTTTTGTCCATGTACTTTGAAGGTACAGGTCTCAGGGCCTCATTTGGTGAAGGCTTTGTTACTGGAAGAGTCCGAGGTGCACAAAGAATTAATTACATGGTAAGGCAGGGAGCATGCACATATGTGGATCCCTCCGTTGTTTTATTAAACTCCCAGGATTCAGCCGTGGATTTTTTACCCTCACGCCTTCTTCCACTCACAAGTACTTCACACACACACACGGACAGTTTTGTTTTGTTTTTTGTTTTTGTTTTTTTGAGACAGGGTTTCTCTGAGAAGCCCTGGCTGTCCTGGACTCATTCTGTAGACCAGGCTGGTCTCGAACACACAGAGATCTGCCTGCTTCTGCCTCCCAAGTGCTGGGATTAAAGGCGTGCACCACCATGCCTGGTTCTTTGAATGATTTATATGCCTACAGGCAGAGGTAGTAAAAAGGTGACCCACAGTAAAGGAGACAGGCGTAAAAGGCAGAAACCAGATGAGGTGAGGCCAGCTGAGGTGAGGCAAGCTGTGGTGAGGCCAGCTGTGATGAAGCCAGCTGTGGTGGGGCGAGCTGTGGTGAGGCCAGCTGTGATGAAGCCAGCTGTGGTGAGGCCAGCTGTGGTGAGGCCAGCTGTGATGAGGCCAGCTGTGGTGGGGCCAACTGTGGTGAGGCCAGCTGTGGTGAGGCCAGCTGTAGTGAGGCCAGTTGTGGTGAGGCCAGCTGAGGTGAGGCTTGTCTTTAATCTAAAGTAGGTGCAGGTGCCTCTCCTAGTTTGAGACTAGCTTGGCCTGCATATCAGGTTCCAGGCCAGTCAGAGCTACATAGTGAGACCTTATCTCAAACAAACAAACAAGCAAATAAACAAATGCAGAGATGCCAGGCTTTCACACTGTTTTTAGTTACCTTGCAGACATAGTGATGAGTCAGTGGCCTATTTTTTTTTTTACATTTATTTGTGCGTGTGTGCACACACAGGTGCCCACTGGTGCACATGTGTACATGCATACATGCCATAGTGCACATGTGGAGGTCAGAGGACAACTTGTGAGAATCAGTTCTCTCCTTCTTCTATGTGGGTTCTGGAGATTTAGTTAACTCAGGTTGTTAGGCAAGCTTTACCTGCTAAACCACCTCACAATCCCTCAATGGGGTCTGACAACAGCAGTTTCTAAGTGCCTGTCATAGGACCTCCTCTACAATTAGTTCCCTGAAAGTGTAGGCTGAATGGGATTGATACTCTGTGGCTTTTTTTTTTTTTTTTTTAAACAAGAGTTAGCAAAGCAAGGTAAAGTTGGAAAAAAGCCAAGTAAGAGCTAGCTGTCACTGAGACTCACAAAGGGAGCCACCAAGAGGAACCTTAGGGAAGGGGCCCTCCTTTTACACACCCCTGCAGTAGCTGGGCACAGATCTCTCCCAGTACAGCACAGTCTGGCTTGTTCCATCATCCTTCTGAGAAACTCTCAGGAGGAAAGGCAGCCTACAGCCTCAGGGGACAGGCTCAGAGTCGAGGCTGGCCTTTGGCCCAGTTTCTTGGGAAAACATATTTCAGGCTGAAAGACATTTTAATTTACTATAAAGCCCTGAAGAGATTTTTTTTAAGCCACTTAATTCAGATTCCAGTCCACTGGGACTGCAGTTGGCATGGGGACAGTGATCTTGTGACATGGGCACCAAGAGGCCTGGGATTGTCTGGATTCCCTGTGTCCAGCAGTTACTAACAGGGTCAGAGACTCAATCTAAAAGCTGAAGCACTTGAGGTGTAAGGACTAAGTTTATGGTTTTCACACAGATGCTCTGGGTGGGCCTGAGTGAAGGGGTCCAAGTCGAGGAGGGCAGGGCATCTCAGAGCCGGCTCCTTGGCATCAGACAAATGTGGATTAGAATCCCTGCAATGACTCTTCATGATAGCAAGACAGATGACCATTCTCTTGAGCCTCAGTTTGTTTCCTCCTCGGTTAAACAGAGAAGATGTGATTTTCATTATAGGTTGATATGTGGATTAAGTGAGATAATCCTCGGAAAATTCATGTTGTCTTTAGCATCTGATTAGAGAAACTATTGACAATGAGTAGGTCTGAATAGGAGGGGGGAAGTAGGTATTATAGAAGCAGCCAGGGCTTTGAAGTCTGAGAGAACAGCTTACCTTTCTGACCCTACCACTCCCTGGCTATGTGACTGTAGACAACTTCCTTCTCTCTGGGCCCAGTTGTCCTCATCTGTCACGAAGGAGTCCCGTACTCTCATTGCAGAATTCTAGTTAGCCCAGCAGCTGCCAGTTCTCTCTTCTCATTTTACAACACAGTCATCAGCCATGCCTTTATTTCTCACATGTGGCTTAAGGCCCAAGCTGGCAGCTGGCCTCCTGAAGTTTCCCAGGGATAGATGGAACCATAATAGTTCCACCCTGGCTTTTGAAGGCAGAGTGCTCCTGCATTCCAAGAGGCTGTGTATTCACTGGAGCAGGGAAGACACAGGCTCAAACCGCAAAGATAGCAAACTCAGGGCTGTTATTTCTGCAGCAGGAGAGTTGATCAGCCCTCATAGCCTCTTCTTTTTTATTTTCTTTATCCCCAGAGATCAATCAAACCCATACAGGGTTTTGTGCTTGTTAAGCCCTCCTCTGCCACTGACCCACTCTCCCAGTCCTGACAGCTCATTTTAAATGTTTAGTGTGTGTGTGTGTGTGTGTGTGTGTGTGTGTGTGTGTGTGTGTGTACCTGGGTGTATGCATGTGCACCATGTGGATGCAATGCCCGTGGAGGCCAGAAGAGACATCAGACCCCCTGGATCTGGAGTTGCAGACTATCGTTAACTACTGCCCTGTGGATTTGGGGAACCAAATCCAGGCCCTCTGTAAGAGAAGTAAGTGCTGTTTAACCACTGAGCCATGTCTCCAGCCCATGAGGGCTCTTCTTAATCCTTAGTTTCAATGATGATGGAGAAGAGAAGAGAATCCAGTCCCATAGGCATTCCACACTCACTCTTTCTAAGCACAGGTATCTGGCATGCCGTCTTCTTGTAACGTTGTTATTAACTCTATGAGGACCCGGTTCAAATCCCAGCACCCACATGACAGCTCAAAACTGTCTGTAATGGATGGGCATGGTGCCACATGCCTATTAATCCCAGCACTCAGGAGCCAGAGGCAAGTGTATCTCTGTGAGTTCGAGGCCAACCTGCTCTACAAAGCGAGTCCAGGACAGTCAGAGCTATACAGAGAAACCCTGTCTCGCAAAACCAAAAAGCAAACAAACAACCCCCCCAAACAAAACAAAAACAGAAACAAAACCTCTATGAGGAGGTGCAATTATCCCCACTTTTACAGACAATGAAAGTAAGCCACAGAAGGGGAAGCTCCTAAGGTTCATAAGTGGTTTGAATTAGAGTAGGATCTACCAGAGTGCAAGCCCCACGGTAACAAGTATTGCTCCACTATCTTCTATGAGCTTTTCAAACAAAACTCTAGAGACACGCCCCATGAGAAGCATTCTTAGAGAAACAGCAACTCTGATGTCACTTTTTCAAAAAGGTGTTTTCTCAACAGCTATAATTCGTTTACAAATGTCATTTGCATATATAATGGGTTTCATTAAGACATTTGCGTCTGTGTACATAATATATTTCAGTTATATTCACCCCTCCCATTACCCTAGTTTGTCTTCCCCTCACTAATCTACTACCTCTTCCCACCCAAACCCACTTCTACTCTCATTTCCTTTTCTTTTTCTTTTCGTTCCTTCCTTCCTTTCTTCCTTCCTTTCTTTCTTTCTTTCTTTCTTTCTTTCTTTCTTCCTTCCTTCCTTCCTTTCTTTTTTTTCTGTCTTTTTTTTAGACAGGGTTTCCCTGTGTAGCCTTGGCTGTCCTGGACTTCACTTTGTAGACCATGCTGGCCTTGAACTCACAGAGATCCACTAGCCTCTGCCTCCCTAGTGCTGGGATTAAAGGCAAACACCACCATGCCCATCCATTACAGACAGTTTTGAGCTGTCATGTGGGTGCTGGGATTTGAACCGAGTCCTTTGGAAGAGCAGCTAGTCCTCTTAACCACTGAGCCATGTCTCCAGCCCCTCATATCCTTTTTGTATGTGTGACCCAAATGACCTTCACCAGAGTTTTTTTTTTGTTTTTTGTTTTTTGTTTTTGAACAGGGGGATGGGCATCTTATTAGTGGCCCCACCACTGAAGAAAATGTCTTCCCTTCCCCCAGCAACCATTAACTGCCTGTAGATCCTTTGCTGACAAGGTGTCGGTGGGCCAGTCTTGTTCAGGTCTTGTGCAGGTAATCACATACATTGTGATTTTGATTTCAAGTCTGTGAGTTCAAGGTGTCATGCCTGGAAACCAGCATTCAACACTACTTGTCCCTCCTCCTTTTGGCTCTTACGTCCTTTCCATCTTTTCTTCCCTGACCCTTATCAGGTGAAGTATGATACAGACATCCCATTTGCGGCTGGGTACTTGACAGTCTTTTGTACTTAGTACTTTGATCCTTTATGAGTCTCTGCCATCACTGTTGCCCACTACAAAAGGAAATTTCTCAGACCCAAGCTGATAGCAGGGTCAGCCTATGGGCATAAACACAGTTGAGTAGAAAATGATTGGATGGGGTGTATCATGTCCAGTTAGCAAAAACAGCAGCAGTAGCTTCCATACTATGGCTTCACAGGCTCTTAACCAGATTTTCAATACCAAGTGTACATCCCTTCCTCTGAAGAGGGCCTCAGATCTGTGCAAGAAGTGTTTGATTACCTCAATAACAGACTTGCCATTGTGTGCCCCTGGATTCATGCCTGACTGGTTGGCATTGCCGCATGCATGGCCTATAGCTGAATAAGACTGTTGATGTTAATGATCTCCCACAAACCTGCAGAGCATCTCCCAGCACTCTGAAGGGCGACCTGGTGGGGAAGGAGCTTCCAGTCCAGTTCCAGCTTGATTTCTCTAGGTCTTGTGGCCAAAGGATATTGTGTTTTCAGCCAGAGGGTATTACAATCCTAGTTTTGGTGGCAATTGCCTATATTGTTTTAGGGGAATCAGGGGCCTCCCTGATGAACAGTTTGTAGGAAATATTCTACTCCTGGCAGTAGGATTTTTCATTTAATGAACTATGGTTTTAGAAGCAACTTTATCAACCCATAAGGATTCTTCCATACTCATTCTCTCTCTCTCTCTCCCCTCCCCCCCTTTATCAGCTTGTTCCCTATGTTGCCAACTTTGTTTTCAGCACAGAAAGCAGAGGGTGCACTGATCTGACACACCACTATGCAGAGAACAGTTAGCAGAGATGATACATTGTAAATTAAATATCAGATACATTGTAAATTAAAGGTCCTGGAACTAAGAGACAAGAGCTTTCAGATTTCAGAAAAGTCTTCCTCCAACCCCAGCAAGACCCACTCCAAAGCCTCATCATCATGACAGATCACTTTAGCATGAGTGGGTGTGTATGTGGGACCAGGAAGCCAGAAAAGGACCCAAGAGAGGAAAAGGTATTGTTGTGGGATGGGGAAGAGGAGACCACATGTAATACATGCAAGTGGAAGTGGGGATACTGGAGGTAAAAAATGAGGGAGATGGGGTAGGTCACCAAAACTAAATATATATATTGTATAAATTAATGAGAGAGAGAGAGGGGGGAGAAAGAGAGAGAGCAGAAACTGAAAATCTTAAAACATATACCTTGGAGATGGCTTAAGGACTGAGTTAGAGTCTTACTGAAAAAGACCTGAAGTTAAGACATTGGTGAACAAGTGCACACCCATGAGAGTCAAGGTAAAATTAAGTGGAGGAACTTGTTGGATTCATCCTTACCCATATCCAAACTGACACCACCAAAACCGATCACAGTGGCATCGTGCACCCCTGGAAGACATTTTTTGGGATAATAAAGACTTTTTCTTTTGTAGAGCCTGACTGAATTCATCTTGAAAAAAGATTCCATTTTGTATTAAGTTTGACTCAGAGCTGATCTCCAGTTCCAGAACAACAACAAAATGTACCCAACCTTGTATTCCAGTACTGTTCCCTCGTCATCACCAGACAGCTCACTCTGATAAAGCACCCAAAAAGTCTAAACAAACTTTCTAGATGGTCAAGCTGACCGCAGCTAGTTAGTCGATAACAAGGAGCCAATCAGACATGACTAGCTACCCAAATCTCATCCAATCATATGGTAAAGAACCTGCTTCTTTTTTTCTGAGTCTGTATATAAACTTTGTACTTTTGGGTCTGGGGGCTCTTAACTCGAACTGCTGTGTCAGTGAGTGCTGAGAGTCCAAGCTCTGAGCTTGAATAAACAACCCTCATGTATTTACATCGGAGTTGGCTCCTAAGTGGTCTTTGGGGTCTCGAGAACCGGGCAGAACACTTTAAGGACAGTTGATAAAATTGCAGTGTGGGTTGGATAATAAATAACATTATATTAATGTTAAATGTTCTGATTTTGACCATGATGTATGGTGATGAAGGTGAATGTTCTCACTGTTAGGAAAAGCATTCAAATATTTAGTGGATATGTCAGAATTAGGAAAAAAATATTTATCTATATTTATATAGAAAAAACCCAAATGGTGCTAAATATAAACAATTCTGGACAGGGAATGTACAGGGTTTCTTTGTCTTATTCAAATAACATTTTTTTCTGTAAGATTGTCTTAATATAAATTGCAGCCAGATGTGGTAGCACACAGCTTTAATCCCAGCACTCAGGAGGCAGAGGAAGATGGATCTTTGTGGGTTCAAGTCCAGTCTGATTGACAAAGCAAGTTCAGAATAGCCAGGCTACACGGAGAAACCTTGTCTCAAAAAAAAAAAAAAATTGCAAGGGTATAAAAATGTTTGAAGTGACTATTTTGATAATTCACTATGGTTAATGGTTAGAGAATCTAATGTTATCTTAACTGACTCACCTTCCAGGGCAGAGAGGGGCATTATATTACCAGGCTGATGTTTCAGGTCAAAGGCTGAATGTGGGAGAACAGAAAGCAAGAGGGGGAGGCAGAAGCTAGACAAGGAATGTGCCAGCTCACAGGCCCTGAACTTTGAAACTTGACTGGCAAGTGGCCAGGTACAGGGGTCATTGATACCAAAGGTACAGTGTGGATAGAAGAAGGCAAGAGAAGATGCAGAAAAGAGATCTATTTGGGTCTTACGTGAACTGTGTGGCAGTGGTAGCCACAAAAGAAGGAGGAGAAGGGATTCAAACTCACTTTAAAAGAGGATTCAAGGCCAGGGGTGGTGGTGCACACCTGTAATCCCAGCACTGGGGAGGCAGAGGCAGGTGGATGTCTGAGTTCAAGGCCAGCCTGCCTGGTCTACAGAGGGAGTTCCAGGACAGCCAGAGCTACACAGAGCACTGCCTCAGCTGGATCCCATAGGTACTAACTGGATCTTTTAATTAGGCATAGGATATTTCCTAATATCTCCTGTGGTTTCTTCTTTGATCTACAGGTCATTTAGCAATTCGTTGCTTAACTTTTAAATACTCAAGGGGTTTCAAGATCACCGTTTGCTGTGGATTGGATCTGTGTCCATAGTGGTTGGGCACATGCTTTGTATGACTTCAGTCCTTCACCTTTGTATATGTGTGTTTACATGTGTGTGTATGGGTGTGCATGCACATGTGTAGGCAAGGTTTGTCTAATCCAGCTGGACAGATTGCTCTGGGGATCCCCTGTTTCTGCTTCCCACATACATGCTGTGATGACAGGCAGGCACTATGCTCCCCTGACATTTACATGGGTGCTAGGGTGCTAGTGTGCTAGGGATCTGAAAGAACTCCAGCCTCAGGCTTTCAAGGCAAGCTCTTCTGCCCACTGAGCCCTCTTCCAGCCCCCATTTCAGTCCTTTCACATTTCTCAAGCATTACCTTGAAAGGTAGATAGGTAGATGTTCACAGGAGAAAGTTAAACATCTTTTCAATTATAAATGAGGTTCTGAAGTGCCCCCCCCCAATATTCTGTGGCCCTAGTATCTTCACTGGATTCTGACTGTAAAGAGCACTTAACTGAGCACTTTGACCTTCTGTATACTCTGCAGACATCTAGAAGAAGAGTGTGTTTCTGACTTTTCCTCACGTATCCTAATTTTGCCCCTTCAGCTGAGGGCAAATCAGAAAACATTAGTGGTTTCTCTTTCCCTTTCAATGCACAGCTGCCTGGACAGAGTGCCAGCGCTCAGCCTATGCTCACATTTCTTAAATGCTCCCAGGGGAACACAGCTGCCAACCTCAGCTCTCCTCTCAACTATCCCCTTGTCTCAGTTTTAGCTTGTCCAGTCTGGACTGCCTCCATGTCCCTTCCACATGATTAAGAGAAATTTTGTGCAGTTTACCAGGTCTTAATGTTGATGTCAAAGTAGCCTCTTCCACTTCCCAAGAAGTCCTGTGTGTTAATTATTTTAATTAGTTAATTGCTGATTAATTATGGTTCTGGAGATTGAACCTAAAGCCTTATGGATGTTAGGCAATATTCTATTCCCACCCTTTTTTTAACTTTTCTTATTTCTCTCCTTTACCTCTCTCTCTAAGTTTGAGCCTTAATCTCATTATGTTGCCTAGGTTTGTCTTGCAAGTATTCTATATATCAATCAGTCTTTGAGTTTGTTCTTCCTGCTGAAGCTGAGGAACCGAGATCACAGGCCTGAGCAACAGGCCTGTGTGCCCTAATATTTTAGATAGTAGTATACTCTGCTGGGTTATTTTGTCACATTTGTTTGCCATATGTCTTTGATGCTCTTGAAACTGCAATTTAATTATCAATTGTATTTATTAATAAGTATAAACTGTAAGATTAGGCCAGTGGAGCAGCTGGCGGCCTGGCAGGATATCAGCCGACAGACCTGGCCCACCTTAACTGGTGGCCTGATTTATCCTGGGGAAAAAGCCCTGAACCAAGGGTGGCCTAAACCACCTGTAACCTAAACTCTGTTAACTAATATAAGTTGTTATATTAGGCCGGTGGAATTACCAGAAGCTTGGTGGGAGATTCACCTGGGTTTGAAGGGAGTCCGGGAGTCCAGGAATCCTATGGCCCTGGATTGCTTGGACTGAGGACCTATAAGCTGCCACAGTCCTTTCCCCAATAATTAAATATGCCAAGACCTTTTAGCTGGGCAGAGTCTCAATTAGCTACTCTAAATTAACCCGGATCACCTAATCCCAAACTGTGATGTGCCTGTGATTACCTTCCAGTGTTCTCAAATATGTCTCTCTGCTTCTGTGTCTCCTGGTGGAATGAATTAACCCTCTGTGTAAAAGGCAGGGTTCCTGTTCTAAGCTCAGGAAGTCCTGCCTTCCTATACTCTTTCTGCCCAGCTAATTGGCTATCAGCGACTTTTGTTAGCCAATCAAGAGAATGCCTCACTCAGAATGGGTGGTAACTAGATCTCACCATTGAAATCAGCCTATCAGACCTTCCCCAACATTTTCTCATAAATTTCTCTTTTTTTGCTAAGATCATCACCCACCAAAGTTCTTTTTTGCTTAAAAAAAAAAAAACCAACTATGTACATTGGTGCTTTGCCTGAAGGTTTGTTTGAATGAAGGATTTCAGATCCCCTGAAACAGGAGTTACAGGCTGTTATGAGCTGTCAAGTGGATGCGGGGAACTGAACCTGGGTCCTCTGGGAAGGGCAGCCAGGCTCTTACCAGCTGAGCCATCTCTCCAGCCCCACCCCAAAAGTGTTTCTTTCTTTTTTTTGTTTTTGATTTTCAGTTTTTCAAGACAGTGTTTCTCTGTGGAACAAAGCCCTGGTTGTCCTGACTCGCTTTGTAGACCAGGCTGGCCTCAAACTCACAGATATCTTCCTGCCTTTGCCTCCCAAGTGCTGGGATTAAAGGTGTGAACCACTATGCCCAGCTTTACCAAAGTATTTTTAAGGAGGAAGTTTAAATATAAACCTCAGTTTCATAGACATATGATGAAGCCAAACCAGGAGTGTGTGTGTGTGTGTGTGTGTGTGTGTGTGTGTGTGTGTGTGTACTCCTGGTTTAATGTTCTTTTCCTTTGAAACTTGAAAATACTGTTTCTCTTCTTGGTATTACTGTATTTATTATTCACTATAGCCTCAAATTGGAAACAATGTAAATATCTAACAATAGTAGGAGAGATACATTGATATAGTCACACAATAGTTACATAATGAGAGCTTAAATTGTGGATGATTTCTACCCAGGAGACATTTGCTAATGTTTAGAGGTTTTTGTGGCTATACTAACTTATGAGTGGGAAGAATTTGCACTGGCATCTGGTTTGGCAGGAGTTAGGATGCTAATGAACATTCCACTGTTCTTCAACAACCAGGTCCCAATGTACAGGAACTGTCCCCCAGTGTGTCTTGAGATAAAGGAAAGGCAAGCAAGCCTAGGAGTTTCATAGAGTGCAACTTATTGACTGGGGACTTGTTAACAGGAGTGTCGTCCTGGGTAGAAGAAAAACTACCTGTGTTCCAAAGACTGGGTCAGAAGATAGGGTCTTGTCAAGTGGTCAGGACAAAAATCAACAGGCATTGGGCCAGTGAGATGGGTCAGTGTATTAAGGTGCTAGCCCCCAGGCCTGACAACTTGAGTTCAATCCTGGATCTCACAAGGCAGCAGGAAAGAACTGACTGCTGAGAGGTATCTGACCCCCACAAGTATGTCAGGACACATGTGCATCTGCACATGCACCTCCCCTACCTACCTCAACCTCCCCAAGTGCATTTTAGGAGTCAAGGACCAGTTGTAAAGCTATACAGGACACTCTAGTGTGGCGGAGGTTTGGATTCCTTTCTAACACAGTTATGTTGAATTAATATGTTATTAGAAGTTGTGGGAGTGCTTCTGAAAAATAATCTCATAAAAGGGGGCATATGAAATCAGCATAAACATTTCCTCCTGTCAGGAACACCTGGCAGTGCATGGTGGTCCTGGTCAACAGGTGTATCTCAGGAGGAGGGCATCAGGGTGACCAATGAGAAGTCAGCCTGATGCATAAATTATGAGACAGCCATATAAAGTAAGGCCTGGAAACTGGAGAGAGAGGGCTTTTTGCTTGGCATTGCTTCAACTCGCTGCTCATCATTGCTTTGCTTCCAAACTCCAGGAACTTTGACAGGACTCCAGACAGCACCCTGTTAAAAGGTGTGTCTGCCAAAGCCATGGCCCAAGACCTGCCAGAGACTGAGGTGCCAAGTGAGAGACAGCAATGGCCAGCTCCTAGGCTGCATGAACACAGCACTGCCCCTGAGGCAGTAAGCTCAGGTAGTCAGCACCTGGGTTGTCAATTGGGTGTAGCAGTCTCGTCACCAAGGCCAAGGGCACCTATGGCACTAGACCTGCCAAGAGGAGGTTCAGAAAACCCTGATGGACTTAAGAAACAAGTGGGGATGTGGCCCCTGCCCTGGAAAGCTTGGTAGTCTCTGAAAGAAGGACAGAGGTGGGGGTTGGGGGTGGGGGGTGGGGAGGTGGGGATAGGCAGACAGGCCTAGGTTGATGGAGCCCAGGAAGATCAAGAAAAGCTTCGGAAAGCAGCACCTGCCACTGAGACAGAGTTCCACTGAAATGTGTTGCTGAAAAGGCCCAAGGCCTACCAGAGACCTTGTGGCCAAGTGGGCATGTGCCATAGCATTGAAGCCATGTGGAGGGAAACTGGCTGCATGGGCCAGTGGGCAGAGGCAGTGCTAGGAGCAGACGGGAAGTTGGAGGAGGCCAAGAGGAAATGGGGCTGCCAGAGTAACACCAGAGCCAGATGACCACTGAGTGACTGCTGATTGTGGTGTCACTTGCCCTCAAAAGATCTGTTCCTGAGGAAGCCTTGATCTGGGTATCCTTTCTAAAGTGTTAGGGTTGGTTTATAGGTGTTTAGAATTATTAATAAATATAGATTAAAAGTTACACTAACTAATCAGGGACTCTAATCAGCCAAGATGTTTATAATACAAGATGGCAATGGTCAGGTCAAAGAGAATCCATACACCTACTATGTGCAAGCAACAGCATCTAGCTTACAATAATCAATAGTACTGAGATTGGTAAATTCTGCCAAGGAGAAAAAAAATAGAAGAGCTGTTACATATGAACCTCACACTCCATAATGTTGAACAAAAGATGCTAGATTAAAAAAAAAAAAAAAAGACTGCCGGGCGGTGGTGGCGCACACCTTTATTCCCAGCACTTGGGAGGCAGAGGCAGGTGGATCTTTGTAAGTTCGAGGCCAGCCTGGTCTACAAAGCGAGTCCAGGACAGCCAGAGATATTCAGAGAAACCCTGTCTCGAAAAACCAAAAAAAAAAAAAGACTAATTTGTGCTGTGTGGAGATTGGGTCCGCCCTTAAATTATTCCATATTGCATGAAATGTGGTTTTCAGGCTGTAACTTGTTCATGGTGACTCCATACCATAAGCAGCATTTGCCTCAATTTTTTTTTTAAAAGATTATTTATTTATTGTGTATACATTGTTCTGCCTGCATGTACGCATTCACTCCAGAAGAGGGCACCAGATCTCATTGTAGATGGTTGTGAGCCACCATGTGGTTGCTGGGAATTGAACTCAGGACCTTTGGAAGAACAGCCAGTGTTCTTAACCTCTGAGCCATCTCTCCAGCCCCATTTGCCTCAATTTGAGTTCACAGGAATTGTGCATGCTGAAGGCCTGTACTCAGCTCCCTGACTCCTTTTTTATTTAGTTCAGGACTGCAGCCCACGGAAAGGTACTGACCACTTTTAGAACGGGTTTTCCTGTTGGGATTCAGACCTTGGGATACGTGGTCAAAGCACATATTTAACATACCAAAGTAGACCTGGCCTCCAGGTTCTCCCAGCATCCCTCAGTCCCTACCTGTTACAAGGTTTAGTTGGCATACCTCCCCTTGCCCTGAACTTTCCAGCCCAGGAGCTTGGCTTCCCTTCCCCCCAGAAGCTCTTTCCTATATTATCCAGACATTTTGATCTCTTCCTCTATCTCTCCCTCTCTCTGAATTTTCTCTCTCCCTGTGTGTGCACATGATCTTTCTCTTTTCTCTCCCCCCTCCTCTCTGTCCTCCAGCCCTACCTGTGAGGCACAGACTGATTAATAACTTTTTCCTTTTTCTTGAGACAGGGTTTCTCTGTGTGGCCCTGGCTGTCCTGGAACTCACTTTGTAGACCAGGCTGGCCTCGAACTCACAGAGATCCACCTGCCTCTGCCTCCCGAGTGCTGGGATTAAAGGCGTGAGCCACCACAACCCGGCAATAATTTATTCCTAAAAAAAAAAAAAGAAAAAGAAAAAAAAGAAAGAAAAAATACCACTGACATGCTTGCATGGCAGATTAGGACATATTTAGTCCAACATGGTGGAGGGGGCATGGTGGCAGGAGCAAGAGGCTGCTGGTTATGTTGCATCCATAGCAAAAAGCGGAATGCTGAAGGCCTGTACTCAGCTCCCTGACTCCTTTTTTATTTAGTTCAGGACTGCAGCCCACGGAAAGGTACTGACCACTTTTAGAACGGGTCTTTCTGTTGGGATTCAGACCTTGGGATACGTGGTCAAAGCACATATTTAACATACCAAAGTAGACCTGGCCTCCAGGTTCTCCCAGCATCCCTCAGTCCCTACCTGTTACAAGGTTTAGTTGGCATACCTCCCCTTGCCCTGAACTTTCCAGTCCAGGAGCTTGGCTTCCCTTCCCCCCAGAAGCTCTTTCCTATATTATCCAGACATTTTGATTTCTTCCTCTATCTCTCCCTCTCTCTGAATTTTCTCTCTCCCTGTGTGTGCACATTATCTTTCTCTTTTCTCTCCCCCCTCCTCTCTGTCCTCTTTCCCATGGTGACTTCATTCCCTGGGACCAGTGAACCTACCTGAGATCTGCTTCCCAATAAACCTGCTTTTATTTACCTAAATCTGGCTGGAATTGGTTCATTTTGTCAGCAGAGAAAACCTATTACTACCCACCTCAGTTAGCCCGACCTAAATAATTCCTCAAAGACACAGCTAGAGATTTGCTTCCTCAGAGATTCTAAATCTGGTCAAGTTGACAGTCAAGACTGACCGGTGTAATGGGTTAGTTTTCCTTAGTGAATTAGTAAGAACTCTTCAAGGGAATGCAGGTCAGCCTGGTACCTGACAGTATATGGACCTTTTCAAAGTGCTGGAGAATGAAGGAAGGTTTCTCAACACAGTCACACTTTGAAAGACACTAGCTGAAGCTTTCAGCTGCTGAACGCTGCTCAGCTGCTGGTCACTGCCTCATTTTGAAGGACCGGGGACTGGTCAAGACTCGTGTGGCCCAGGAAGGGGCAGAGAAAAGCCTTTGGAAAGTGCCCGGTAGAGGGGTGTGGCTACAAAGCCGCAGAAGCCACAGCAAATGCCAGCTTCCAAGAGAGAGCTTGAGAGTCCTTGGGACAGACCTCACTCTATGTAAGCCAGGGAGTTCCACCTGAAGCTATCTCAGTCCCTACAGGTGAGAGAGAGGAGAGAAGCGGGAGAAGTGCTAAGTATATGCCATCTGCCCTGAGGACACGCTAACATAGCACGAGCCCTGAGGTAATTAATACGCAGTAGGGGAATAAAAGTCTCAGAAAGGGACTCTTGCCACGAGCCAGCCCAAGAAGGCCAGGAGAAGCCACAGAGATGAACAATGGCAGTGGAAGCAGAGGAGCCTAAGATACGCCACCGAAAGAGAGAAACATGAGGTGCGCTGGGCTGAGGAGACCGTAGAAGGTGGCCTGGGAAAGCTGGGACTGGCTGATGCCATAGTGGCATGAGCAAAGCAACCGAAGCAGGCTGGGGGGCAGCGACAGCACCGGTCTGAAGCTTGAGGCACACACGGACTGTGAAGAGACCTCAGAGGTAGAGGCTACATCTCTGAAGAGACTGTAGAGATAGAGCCCTGTTGAGGAGGCCAGGGACCCGCTATGGGCCTCAAAAGGCCCAGAAGCTGAAGACTAAGCTGCGTGGTGTAACAGCTACCCTGAGGGAATTCAGCTAATTCCAACGCACAGGCTGAGGAGACTACGGAAGTGACAATCTCAGCTGACTGAAACAGGCCCCTAGCTGAATGGGTGTGACAACTGGCCACACAAACCCATGGACAGTGGCAATGCTAGGCCTGGAGGAAGCTGAGCCAAGCGGAAGATAGGACTGCCTGCTGTGACTGTCAGAGTCAGACGGCTGAAACCAAGTTTGCCCACACAGACCAGCGCTAGAGAATTTTAGTATCCTTTCAAAAGGGCTAAAGTATGATTGTTTAAGCGTTCTTAGGTATTAAGTGTTTATAGGTAGTAGGTTATAGGTTATAGTTGTTTTATAGGGTTTGTTAAGTATTAATAAATGTAGTGTAATAAAAATTTTCTCACAGGGCGTGGTGGTGCACGCCTTTAATCCCAGCACTCTGGAGACAGAGACAGGTGGTGGATCTCTGTGCATTCAAGGCTAGCTTGATCTACAAAGTGAGTCCAGGACAACCAGGGCTACACAGAGAAACCCTGTCTCGAAAAACAAAACAAAAAAAAAACAACTTTTTTTTTTTCATTTACAAACCAGCACAGAATGTGTGAGCACATGGGCACAACAGAACCGTATTTCTAAGAATGGGGTGGAGAGCTCATCAAACTCACCAGACAGAGGGAGTGTGCTGCACCTTACCTTGGCACCCAAGATGGTGATGACCGCACTAACCTGTCATCTGACCGCCTGGTATATGTCAAAGAACCTATAAGGAAAACTCTAGACTGCCCCAGACATCACTGGACATGCTCTACTACTACTTGACCTTCTACTCAAGTCGCCAGTCCCCTAGCCATTTATGGACCATCCATCGGGATCCAGCCCTGTATCTCACTTCCATGGTCCAGAACATCTCCAACTCCACTGAACCCAGCATCTCAATTGGATCTGCATGCCTCCAGCAGCTTTCCAACTGGCTAATCAACACCAGACCGCCGGTAGTCACTCTCTTTGTATCAGCCCTCTGATATCTTTGCTGTATCAACCCTCTGCCTCTTGCACGACTTTTAAAACTCTTCAGACCCTGCAGCCTCTGCAACACTTCTCTCATAGCCCTGTGACATGAATGTTGGCAACTAAGATTGGAATAAAGGAACCTGCATCTGCAACTTGTGTTCTCGGTGGCGCACGCCTTTATTCCCAGCACTCGGGAGGCAGAGGCAGGTGGATATCTGTGAGTTCCAGGCCAGCCTGGTCTATGGAGTGAGTTCCAGGACAGTCAGAGAGAAACTGATTGGTACTGACGGCTGACGAGTTGCCCCAAGGAACCACTTCTGAGATGTTCTACATCTTGGTATATCTCAGTATATCCTTTATAAAGTGCCTCAGGTTGGTGGTTTGGTAGGTGTTTATAGATATTAATAAATAGTTTATAAGATAGCCCTACATCAAAGTATTGTTATTTACAGATGATAGAATAGAATACATATTTTGACCCAAACATTCTACCAGAGAACTCCTACAGTTGATAAACACTTTCAGCAAAGTAGATGGAAACAAAATTAACTAAACAAAAAAAAATACTAATCCTTCTATACACAAATGACAAATAGACTGAGAAAGAAATCAAGAGAACAACACCTTTCATAATAGCCTCAAATGTCATAAAATATCTTGGGGTAACTCTAACCAAGCAAGTGACAGACTTGTAGGATAAAAATTTCAAGTCATTGAAAAAAGAAATTAAAGACAATATCAGAATATGAAAAGATCTGTGCTCATAGATCAGCAGGATTAACATAATAAAAACGGCCATCCTACCAAAAGCAATCTACAGACTCAATGCAATCCATATCAAAATTCCAACACAATTCTTTTCAGATCTTGAAAGGACAATTCTTAACTTCACATAGAAAAACAAAAACCCAGTATAGCTTAAAAAAAATTCTATATAATAAAAGAACTGAGGGAGATACTACTAGCCCCAATTTCAAGTTGTGCAACAAAGGTCTAATAATAAAAACAACATGGTATTGGCCCCAAATAAGATATGTTGATCAAAAGAATCAAACTGAACATTGATACATAAATCCACATACTTATTTTTGATAAAGAAAGCCAGAAACACACACTGGAAAAAGGACAGCATCTTCAACAAATGGTGCTGATCAGACTGGATGTCTTTGTGTAGAAGAATGCAAATAGATCCATACTTATCACCTTGTATAAAACTTAACTCCAAATGTATCAAAGACCTCAACAAAAAATTGGGAATAGTCCTACCTCAAGACCCAGCCATACCACTTCTGGGTATCCACCCAAATGATTCTTCACCAAACCACAAGGACAAGGCCTCATCTATGTTCATAGCAGCCTTATTTGTAATTGCTAGAAACTGGAAACAACCCATATGTCCCTCAACTGATGAATGGATAAAAAAAATGTGGTACATATACACAATGGAATACTACTCAGCCATCAGGAACAAGGAAATCATGCAATTTGCAGCCAAATGGATGAAACTAGAAAAGCTCATCCTGATTGAGCTAACCCAGACTCAGAAAGATGCACATGAAATCTACTCACTTATAATTAGATTTTAGCCACATAGTACAGGATAACTATCCTACAACCAACACACCAAAAAGATCAGAAACATAGACTTTGTTACCGATCAATGGGACAATTTGCCCTAGGAGTGCTACCACATAGGCTCCCAGTGCAAGAGGAAGCTCTTAGCCCTCATATGACTGTTGAATTGAGAGGGGCTGATATGTAGGGACACTCCACATCGGAGGAGTGGGATAGGTAGGAGAGGGAGAAGAGGGTGGGAGGGTGGAACCGGGAGGGGTGGAAAGAGGGCTCTATGATGGAGATGTAACTTTATATAATAAATAAACATTATAATTAAAAACAACAGATACAAACTGAACCTGAAAGAAGAGAAAGTGAGAATAGCCTTGAATGAATTGGCACAGGAGACAATGTTCTGAACAGAACACTAATATCACAGCCACTAAGAGCAGCAATCAATAAATGGGACCTCAAAAGAAACTGAAAAACTTCTGTAAGGCAAAGGGCACTGTCAATCAGACAGAGCAGCAGTTAATAGAATGGGGAAATAGTTTCACCAACTCCACAACTGACAGAGACTAATATGCAAAATATATAAAAACTTCAGAAAACTAGATATCAAGAAAACAAACAATGCAATATTAAAAAATGGAATACAGTGTCACACGCCTTTAGTCACAGCACTGGGGAGGCAGAGGCAGGTGGATCTGTGTGAGTTCAAGGCTAGCCTGGTCTATAAAGTGAGTCCAGGACAGCGGGGCTGATACACATAGAAACCCTGTCTTGAAAAAGCAAGCAAGCAAGCAAGCAAACATATAAACAAACAGACAGACCAAAAAAGGATACAAATCTAAACAGAAAATTATCAATAGAGGAAACTGAAATGGCTGAGATACACTTAAAGAAATGTTCGACATCCTTAGCCATTAGGGAAATGCAAATCAAAAGTACTTTGAGATTTCATCTTACAACTGTGAGAATTGGTGAGATCAATAAAACAAGTGACAACTCATGCTGGTGAGGATGTGGAGAAAGGGTAACACCTATTCATTATTGGTGAGAGTAGAAACTTGTACAGCCACTATGAAAATCAATATGGTGCTTCCATAGAAAGATGGGAATCTATACTCTTAGGCATATACCCGAAGGACACTCAATCCTACCAGAGAGACACTTGCTCAACCATGTTCATTGCTGCTCTATTCATAACATCAGATTTGGTAAATGGATGGAACTAGAAAAAAAAATCATCCTGAGGGAGGTGTCCCAGTCTCAGGAATACAAATATAGTATGCATTTGCTTATATGTGGATAATAGCTGTTAAGTCAATAACAACCAAGGTACTGTCCATAGAACCACAGAGGTTAGGAATAGAGTAAGGGATTAGGGGGTACAAATAGATCTTGCTAGGAAAAGGAAATAGAATAGATGGTTATGGATGGATGGATGGATGGGAGGTGGAATGGGAGGTTCAAGTGGGGAGCGGGGAGAAAGGGATGAGGGAGGAAATACAGGGAAAGACAGTAAAATAAAGAACCTTCTGAGGGGTAATATGGGACCTAATATAGTAGAAGCTTCCTAAAAAATACATATATAAAGGCTATCTAAATGAAATGGCCAAATATAGGGGCGACAGAGACCCAACTGGTCACCCTTTGTCACCAAATGAAACTTCCAGTTGTTGGCCAAAGAGATCCGATGGGAATCTCACAAACAACCCAGGGTGCTGTCAAGACTGTAGGTTGTTCTCTATAAACTGAGAGCAAAGCCCTATATTGTTAAAGATGACACCTACACAACTCATGGGACATGGAGAGGTCAAACAGGTGCCCACATAGAGCCTTCACCCCTGTGCTCCAGTGTCTTTGGTACAGGAAGGTACTCTGCAGACTGCCCAAAGATCACAGTAAACACTAAGCCAACCACAAACCTTTTGGTCTGCAATTGTGTCCCGCCTGCATGATACGCTAGGGCAATGGTAGCACAAAATATGTGGGAGTACCCAACCAATATCTGACTTGACTTAAGGCCCGGTCCACAAAGATGGAGCTCATACCTGAAATTGCTTGGGTGACAAAGAACCAAAAGACTAGACAGTGTAAGAACCTAGGGTAAAATAAAATATTACTAGCCTAAGAAGACAAAACAAACAAACAAAAAGTAGCAATAAAATGGCTCCTAATGACATTCTGCTGGCACAAGGCATGTATGTATGCTGCACATACACATAAAATAAATATTTAAGTAAAGAGAGAAAGAGAAGATAGAAGACATTAGTCAGCAAGCTGTTGAAGGAATTCAGATTTAGCCTGAGAGGATGAGTTGCATGATATATTGCTTGTCTAACGTATATAAGACCCTAGCCTGGGCACAGCAAAAAAACAAAAAAATAAGCTAAAAGAATGAAAAAATAATGAGGAGTAGTAAAGCTCAAGGCTCTGGGTTTGGGGACTCAAATTCCAAGATTAGGCAGGGTGAGGGGTTCCCAATGCTTTGGCCTCTGGTGAACACAATGGGCCACTCTACCCCTCAAGAAGATGAGAAGATTAAGTCCAAACTTTCTCTTTTTTTGTTTATTTGCTTTATTATTATTGTTTTAGATAAGGTCTCACTATGTAGCCCAAGCTGGTCTCAAACTCACAGAGATCTGTCTGCCCCTGCCTTTTAAATGCTGGGATTAAAGGTGTGTACTAGCACACTCTGCTCAATGGTCTTTCTTTCTTTCCTTCCTTTCTTTTCTTTTTCTTTCCTTTCTCTCTCTTTTTCTTTTCCTTCCTTCCTTCATTCCTTCCTTCCTTTCTTTCTTTATCTTTTAAAATTTTTTTGAGACAGGGTTTCTCTGTGTAGCCCTGGCTGTCCTAGAACTCACTATGTAGACCAGACTGGCCTCAGACTCACAGATCTGCCTGCCTCTACCTTCTGAGTGCTGGGATTAAAGGGATGCCCCACCACTGCCCAGCATCCTTTTTCTTTTTTGTACCTATTCTCTTGCTGGAACTACCAAGAAGGCCATGTAGAAAATATTTCACTTCCCCAATGACTTGAAATCTTTCTGTTGCCCAGGTAGGCTTTGAACTTGTGATCCTTCTACTTAAGTCATCTTGAGTACCTGGAATTACAGGGCTGTACCACCAGGCCTGGCTGTCCTAATATTTTAGATAATAATACACTTAGCTCCTCCCCACCTCTACCATCTCCTGACAGTGCCAGTCTGGGGACCTAGCCTTTGATCACAGTGGATGCTTACATGACACAAATTGTGTTCAGACCACAGCAGATGATGTAACTGAGTGAAAAATAGAGCCATAGAGGGCAGAGGAGGACAATATCAAGAAAAAGTGGGGCTCTCCTTTAGTGCCATGTGCTCAGGAGAAATCAGACACTATAGTTTGTCTTAATGTCAGTGGGCTTTTGTAGGTAGGTGATCCTTGGTGATCTTTGCTTAGTTCCAGTAGAGAAGGGGGAACAGAAGCCAGACTGCACTGTGCTGGGAAGTAAAAGAGAGGTGAGGGAATGGACCAAATACAGACTTTTCCCCTAAAATACTTGGCAGGAGCGGAGGGGAAAATATCAGTTCTATGTGTCCACCCCCCTTGCTTTCCCTTTCTCCTCTCTTCTCTTTATACCATCCCAGCTGGTAAGTGTAGCTTCACTTCATTCTAGAAGTGAATCTTAGGTCACTAGGAAGACGGGAAGAGGGAGAGACAGAGACTGGCACTACTTGTGAATGGGAATAAGACTTAGTGGGGGCGTTTCCTTGAGAAGGCACAGGAGTGGGCTCTGTCTTGGATCATTGTCACAACGTAGGAGGAGGGGAGGGGAGAAAGGGTACCAACTGAGGTATGTTTGTGTGGATGCCAAACACAGCTGTACCCTCAAAGGGAATACAGGATAATTTATTCTGAGCCAAATATGAGTAACTGTGGTCTAGGAACATGGATTCAGGATGCACTGCATAACACAACAACAAATAGGCCAAAGCATTTTTAAAGTACAGTGGTGGGGCTAGGTGAACGGAATCACAATGGGGAGGCCTCTGCTCTAGGCATCAGATGTTATATGATGACACTCTTAGATTTGGGGTCCTAGTGCTCTGCTAAGTTAATATCTGCCACAGGTTTTACCAGATAGGTGAGTGGATCTTCAGTCGGTAACAGAAGCTGGGCCCTCTATGTCTACTAGGGTACTAAAGATAGCTCAAAATAATTTTGGCTCTGGGTCTGAAACATTACGGCTTTACATGATCACAAAGTTCCAATCAACCAGCCTCGAAGCATCTTCAACACAGGTATAGCTGTCCTCCCACACCCACCCTGGGAACTCCAGTCCACATTTATAATGGGGAAAATGAAGATGGAGGAGGAATGTTATCAGGGTGTATCCAGTATGTTTGAAGAAAAATCCTAGTCGCCTGAGACTGGCATTTCCTATAGACCTTGTATTCAGCTACTCATGTTTTGTATGTATACACCATACTCAGACATGTGGAAGGAACTACATGTGGTAGTTGAATACCACAGATGTTAAGAGCTGTCGGGTTTCTAAAGAGTGGTGTTAGACAAGCTGACTCCAATACACTAACTGGAGATGAAAAACATTTGATCTCAATACAAACTTTCAGGTATTATGGGCAGATGATACATCTACGGACTACACTGTAGTGCCTCTGTGTGTTTTTTCTCCCTGTCTATGCAGAAAGCAAACTGAGGGGGTTTTGTGGGAGCCACTGAGACAATGTAACAAGTGTCTCTGGAGATGATCTGGCATCATGCTAAAGCTGTCTGAAGGCAAGAAGCTGAGTGCATCTGAGGGCAGAGATTGTTGAAATTGGGATGGCTGATTGGCTGGCTCGAGAGGGAGTGATTGGGGAAGGGAGAGCGAGAGAGGTGCTCTGGAAGATCATAGAGAAGCAATGGGGACTACTGGGATATGTATTATTCCTCAGTATCTTCCTCCCAAGGGTCCAGCTCTGAATGACCTCAGATTTCTCCCTTATCTACTTCTAGAATTCTCCACAGCAAAGAACCATGGTACTTAGGTAATGGCTAACACCCTCCAGAAACTTCTACTTACCCTCTGTGGAAGTTCAGGGATGGTTGTTTGAGACCTCTTGAGCAGGTCTGCAGGGACATGCCCTGCTAGCCTTCTCCTCTCCTCTACACTCTACCTCACCCCACGTTAGCCTTCTCTCCTCTACCCACCCCAGCTCCAGAATGCCTGCTAGCATTAGTTCTGTAGCTTGTTATCCTTGCCAGAGAGATGGAGTAAGAGAGTAATTGGCACTCAGCCAGTGCTAGATCCTGGTGCTGTGGACCAGCCTGGCTGAGAAAAGTGTGAGCATTGTGGAGGAAGTGTCATAAGTTACTACACTCCAAATACACTCTGAAATTCCAGTACCACCCAGACAGCAGGCTGCCTCTTGGAAGTCTTTCTCTGGTCAAGTTCACCAAATCCATGGGGACAGCATGAGCCAGGCCAGCATCTTGAGCTGAGGTGGGGGCACTTGCATTCTAAGACCTCTTATTGAGAAAGAACCTAGGGCTTTCATCAGACAGAGTTGGTTCACTCACCAGCTACGGAGCTTTAAGTAACGAATCCTGCCTATTGTAACAGCTAATGAAAGTTCTGTAATGCAACTCACTACTTTGTATGCTGTCTTAAAAATCATTAATAAGCCGGGCGGTGGTGGCGCACGCCTTTAATCCCAGCACTTGGGAGGCAGAGGCAGGCGGATCTTTGCGAGTTCGAGGCCAGCCTGGTCTACAAAGCGAGTCCAGGACAGCCAGAGCTGTTAAACAGAGAAACCCTGTCTCGAAAAACCAAAAAAAAAAAAAAAAAAAAAAAAATCATTAATAATAAAAAATATATTATTGGTAATAAAAAAGCAGTTGTAGCCCTGAGATGACATGTAAATCAAGAGACTTCATGGTGCCAGGAAGGAATGGGCATGCCACAGATTTCGTTTTCTTGTCGGTTCTTCCCTAGGCCCCAGTCTCTAAGAATGTTCTGAAGTGAACACTGTGTGTTAGGAAGAGTCAGAAGGAAGGTCTCTGCCCATCCCCCCCCCCCCCCCCCCCCCCCCCCCCCCCCCCCCCCCCCCACCCCCCCCCCCCCCCCCCCCCCCCCCGCCATGCCAATGCAAAGGAGAAGGGGCATTCCTGTCCTCCAGCTCTCACTGGGGAATACCAAGCTCTGTGGAACAACTGGGTTGACTCCATGTACTCCCAGGGTCTGATGAAGAATGACAGGACAGTTCAGAGACCAAAAGGGTAGACGAAACCCCTCATCCTAAGGCTTTGGCTCTGATTCTGCCTTCTAGCACCTTCTTCAAGGCCAGTGGCCTCCTTTTCCTGACCACCTGGCTCCAGGCTCACACCTTGATGTACTACTTCAGAGAAAGCTTTTAAAACACTGGCCTGTTCACACCGTGCTTCTCTTAAAAGCCACCAGGGACTTCCTACCGTTTTCAGGTATAGTTTTCAAAAGGCACATTGCAGCTTACTAGAGGCTTTTGGAACCCACTTAGGGAGTTGGGGCCAGCATTAACAATTTTCAAATAGACTGATTTGTCAGCCTGAAACCCATAGAAATAGTTATTTTAGACTTCCAAATGTTATGTATCTTAAGGAATTTGAGACCTCATAGTTCCATGTTGCTTGGGATAGCCTTAACATAATTGTAACTACTTTTTTGTATTGAGGTATAACATACATTCAGTAAAGTACCAAAGTCCTAAGTGTAGGATTTGATGAATTTTTAATAGATGTACACTCTCATTTAATTGCCACCAACATCAAGATGTATATTGCATCAGGGGCTGGAGAGATGGTTCAGTGGTTAAGAGCACTGGCTGCTCTTCCAGAGGACCTGCGTTTAATTTCAAGCTCCCATATAGAGTCTCACAACTGTCTGTAGTGCCAGTCCCAAGGGACCTCACGCCCTCTTCTGGCCTTTGCTGGTACTGCTTGCACAGTACTTACATCAGGCATACATTCAGGAAGAACTCATAACCAAAAAATAAAAATAGAATGTCAAAACACTTCAAAAATGCGAACATCATATCACACATGCCAAAAGGCTTCCTCTTGCCACCCCTGCTTCATGGCTTTTCTCTGAGAGAGTCATTATTTTGACTGTTATGCTTTTAGTAATTTCTTGGATTTCGTAGAAATGGAACCAAGAATTTGTACTGGTTTGGGTTTGCCTTCTCGAGCTCAATAGCGTATTCAAGGGACACATTGATGATACTGCATGTATCTGTTTATTGTCTCTTTTTATTGTTACTCTCCATTGTGTAAATACACTGCAGTTTAATTATCACGATTTGTGGTGGACATGTGGATTGGGTTCAAGTTTGGTCTTTTAGAATCTAACCCAGTCTCAGAAGGATGCACATGGCATCTATTCACTTATAGTAG
>CAJQZJ010032904.1:3067255-3121262 GCA_907164525.1 Lophiomys imhausi
AAATTTACACAATCTTGAACCAGTCTTAGAAAGCTATCTAAGTCATGTAAAGCAGCAACTTATGGGACAATTACAGTGTTGTAAAACTTTTATCACCACTCAATTCCAGAGCATCCTCATTGTCCTGAAAAGAAACTTTGTACCTGCTTAGTGTTGCTCTCTGTTCTTCCTCCTTTTAGTCCCTGGGGACGATGAGTCTACCTTCTATTTCAATGGCCACGTTCTTGATGTGGACATTTCATAGCAGTCGTATGATTCTTCATACGACTTTTTGAGTTGAGCCTCTTTTGCTTAACATAATGTCTTCAGGTTTTGCTGGGTTTTTATTCATTTTCATACACTCTTCTGCTTTTTGCTTTTTAAAACTTCTCCAAGTTGCCGGGCGGTGGTGGCGCACGCCTTTAATCCCAGCACTTGGGAGGCAGAGGTAGGCGGATCTTTGCGAGTTCGAGGCCAGCCTGGTCTACAAAGCGAGTCCAGGACAGCCAGAGCTGTTAAACAGAGAAACAAAAAAAAAAAACTTCTCCAAGTTAACTTTTGTTTCTCAAGTCAGGATTTCTCTGTGTATCCGTGGAACGGCTAGCCTGGAACTCGGAGATCTGCCTGCCTCTACCTCCAGAGTGTTGGGATTAAAGGCGAGCGCCACCGCCACCACCGCCACCACCCAGCTAACTTCTTTTTCTTTTAACAAAGAGAAGAGGTCTGTTTAGTTTACAGTTTTAGAGGCTCAAAACTCAAGACTGGGCAACCCCATCGGTTTGATCTCTGGTGAGTGGGTGCCTCACATTGCTTGGGAATGAATAGAAAATCTCTGACCCAAGTTAATTCCTTCACGGAGATTTCTTTTCTATAGAGATCAGGGAACCTTGATGACATGGACGGGGAGATGAGGGGTGCAGGTCATCCTGGGACACGGTGGCATACTTCTTTTTTTTTTTTTTTTTTTTGGAGACAGGGTTTCTCTGTGTAACAGCCCTGGCTGTCCTGGACTTGCTTTGCAGACCAGGCTGGCCTTGAACTCACAGAGATCTGCCTGCCTCTGCCTCCCGAGGGCTGGGATTAAAGGCGTGCACTACCACAACTGGCTTCTTTTTTTCTTTTTTAAAACAGGTTCTCTATGTAGTCCCGGTGGCCTGGAACTTGCTATGTAGAACAAGTTGACCTGGAACTCACAGACACCTGCTTGCCTCTGCCTCCCCAGTGCTGGAATTAAAAGTGCAGAGACACACTTCTGTATCACAGTTTCTGTTTGCACCTCCTCTCTACTGACAATGCTTGGGAAGCTCTGCTAGGTAGGAACACGTTCATTTTTTTTCCACCTGAAAGTCTCTTTAAGTCATCTGTGAACAGGAGAGTGATCCGAATCCCATTCCAGAGATGGCAAGAGTGGAGAACAGGAAGGCTCATTTTGTTGGTGGGATGTAGCAAAAGGACAAACCTCTGGCTCTTTTTCTGTGTCTCAACCAGCCTGAAAGCAGAAGTGAAGTCCCTGCTTCAACATGCTCCTTTGCTTTGAGGTGTCCCCAATACCTGGCATCCTGTGGAGCAGGAGAGGGACTCAGCGAGAGTCTAATAGTAGCAAGGCACGTGATGGAG
The DNA here is from genome assembly GCA_907164525.1 of Lophiomys imhausi. Taxonomy (NCBI): domain Eukaryota; kingdom Metazoa; phylum Chordata; class Mammalia; order Rodentia; family Muridae; genus Lophiomys; species Lophiomys imhausi. Next base: position 3,068,852 of record CAJQZJ010032904.1, read on the forward strand.
AGCTTTGGCTCCACCTCATTCTTATGGTACCGGTATGGCACAGGGTTCACCAAGCATTCCTCTGCATTTATGGAAAACAGAATTGTGGTCTGGAGAAAAAGACAAGATGGTGGTAGAAGAGATTGCCCACTGGAGTAGTGGAATAGTTTGGCGGCTGGCATAAAAAAATGGTGACAGCAAGGAGCAGGCATCCTTAGAGTCCTGGAATGGAGCTGTGACCCTGGAAAAGGCAGGAGCAGAGGGTAAGGATGGCAGGAATAGGTGTTTGTTCTGCAGGAGGTTGGTGCCCTCTCCAGGAACTCCTCATCAGTTCTGAAAGGGCAAAGCACATTTTTGTATCACTGAAGAATAATTGGCTGAGAATCCAAAATTGTTTGATTTTATTTTAGTTCTTAGGGTCTTGTTTTGTAGTTAAGTTTGGCCCTACTCATTAGGTAGCCCAAGGTAGTTTCAAACCTGGGGCAATCCTCCTGCCTGAGTTTGAGTCATGAAAAATACTAAATTTGAGAAATTTTTTTTTCACTGCTTTATTTCATTACACATTGGTTACACATAACACATTGGTTATTTCCTTCTCCTGAAGTAGACAGGGCATTTCTTTAAATCCTGCATCTGGCTGGATGTGGTGGCATACACCTCCAGCTCCAGCACTTCAGAGGCAGAGGCAGGTGGATCTCTCTGTGAGTTCAAGGGCAGCCAGGGCTACAAAGTCAGATCCTGTCTCAAAACAAACACTATCCATGAACTAGAGAATAAAAGCCCAAGATTGAGCTGATGTATTGAAAAGGCAGCACTTTCTTTTCTTTCTTTCTTTTTCCCTCCTTTGGTTTTTTGAGACAGGGTTTCTCTGTGTAATAGTCCTGGCTGTCCTGGACTTACTTTATAGGCCAGGCTGGTCTTGAACTCACAGGGATCTGCCTGCCTCTGCCTCCTGCTGGGATTAAAGGTGTGCACCACCATGCCCAGTGCACTTTCTTTTCTTTAGGGATCAGGGCTTAAGTCCTGAGCTGAAGTGCCAAGGGAAGTTCTACCTAAGTTCTGGGGGGTAAGGGACACATTACTGTAAAGTAGGTCTTCTTCTGTCCTGGGCTCTCAGCTAACTCCAGGTACCATAGTGCTTCCTTCCTTCTGGTCCCCCCCCCCTTAAAAATTAATATAAGGTTAATTGGCCTGAACCCATAGGAATAAGGGTCCTGAACAGTGAAGAATCTAATGAGAAGACAGGGGATGAGAAATAACGAAGACAAAAACAATATCTGGAACTTAGGGGGTCTTGCATAAGCTGATGACTTATGCCAAGTAAGTTTATTAGGAAGTACAGCATCACTTGGGCAGTGGTGGCACACACTTTTAATCCTAGCACTTGGGAGGCAGAGGCAGGCAGCTGGCTCTCTGTGAGTTCAGAGAGAGTTCCAGGAAAGCCAGAGCTACACAGAGAAAACCCATGGGGGGGGGGGGGAGTACAGCATCTTCTTATATACTATTTGCTGGTGTGTGTGCACATACACATGCTTGCATGCCAAGGACAGCAGCAATCAGACAATGTTGGCTAAAGAACACAGAATACCTCAGATAACAGCTGCCCTGGGACTGATAACCACAACCCTTCCGGGAAAGCCATGTTTCTAGGAACTGAAACCTTATCTGAGGCCCAGGCTCCAGCCTCAGACTGGTCCTTCCCTAGTTGGCCCCTGGGCTAGAATAGAGACTAGCCTTCTCTTCATCCTTTCATCAGGACCTCTGAGAAAGCTATGGGTCAGTCGGCCTGATTTCCAACAGCTCATAACATGTCATTAACTTCTATTTCCCTTTGGTGCCGAACCCCAAGGCTTGGAACACACTGGAAAGTGCAATACCACTGAGAAACCCTACCCATCTGAAATTCAGCTTTCACAAGCTTGTGTGCTCATGGCCTGTCTTATTCCAAAGCATTTTCAGTGCTTTGTCTCTGTAAACTTGCCTTTTTGGTATATCGCATGTAAATAAAATCGTGTAATGCATGGCCCTTGTGTCTGGCTTCTTTTGATCTGTTTTGTAAACTTTTGGTCTTATCTCTTCTTTCTGTAGTTTTGCAAATCATTCAAATAGTGCCCCAGGCATTTCCCAACTCGGCTTTTGCAGGACAGATGAGGAAAGAAAAGGCAACACAGATCAGAAAGTTTCCAGGTGGGAACTAATTCTTCTAAGGAAAGGAGATTGTTAGCTGAATTCATTAGGAGGCCCATTATCTGTGGCCTTGAGGTTTTAAACACCAGGGCTGGTTCTTCTGCTCCAGGCCATGTGCACTTTGTCTCCCAAGATGCAAATGGATGATGAACCCCACGGGTGAGGGCTGAAGATGACAGGGGAAGAGCCAGCCTCACTCACTGTGCCTGGGTGACATGGGCTGAGACCTGCCTGCGAGACTCAGGCCTGTGGCCTTGGTTCCTGTGGGCTTGTTGCTCCTTCTGTCTTTGAGAAGGAGGTCCTGCATCCTTCCTCTACTCATGGGGAAATCCAGACTGCTTACTCTCGTTTTCATACATGAAGGTGGGACAATGTGGTGGCCTAGGAAGGCGTGCTTTGTAAAAGCCGGCCCAAGGCCTGACTCCCAGCCCTGTGGCTTTTCACCTGTTGAACCCTAGGCAGTGGCCACAGTTGCTAAGATTCCAGATCTTTGTAACACAGGTAACAATTCTTACCTTGCAGTGTGTCTGAGTATTGCAGATGAATGTGAAAAGTGACAGGCTCAGGACAGGAACTGGAAAGGGAGCTGTTTCTGTTATTCCCCAGGAGTTGAATTGGCTTTTGTATTAGTTAGGGTTACTATTGCTATAATGAAACACCATGACCAAAAGCAAGTTGAGGAGAAAGGGTTTATTGGGCTTCCATTTCCACATCATAGTCCACCAATGAAGGAAGTCAGGGCAGGAACCTGGAGGCATGAGCTGATGCAGAGTCCACGGAGGAGTGCTGCTTGCTGGTTTGTTCCTCATAGCTTGCTCAGCCTGATTTCTTATAGAACCCTGTATCACCTCTCAGGAGTGTCCCCACCCACAATGGGCTGTGCCCTACCCCCTCAATCACTAATTTTGAAAATGTCCCACAGGCTTGTTTACTTACAGCCTGATCTTTTGGAGGCTGTAATTGAGATTCCCTCCTCTCAGATGACTCTAGCTGGTGTCTAGTTGAAATAAACCTAGCCAGCATAACTTTGCTGCTAAGGAGGATGGTTTCAGTCTCTTAATTAGTTTGGTCCTCTTTCCATAATCTGATGAGCCCCAGCATCTTGCTCAAGATACTCTGTGCAGGAAATCATCTAATCACAGACATCCACCATGTTTTGCTACATGCAAATCGGGATGTTACAAGGAACAGGGCATTGGAGAGCCCCAGGATCAGGCTTGCTTCTCTGCAGTTTCTAGCTGTGTGATTCAGGTCTCTCCCTCATTGGATAGACAGTGTGGTGGCTTGAATGATAAATGTCCCCCATAGTCTCTGGCATTTAAATTCCCCAGTTGGTGCTGTTTGGGGAGGATTAGGAGTTGTGGGTTTGCTGGAGGAAGTATGTCATTGGAGTCAGGCTTCTGAGTTTAAAGACTTTGGCCCCTTTGAGTTTGCTCTCTTTTTCCTGTTTGCAGTTTTGAGGTGTAAGCCCTCGGTTCTCAGCTTCCAGCTCCAGTGCCTTATCTGTGGCGGTCTACCCATCATGGATCCTAACCCTCTGGGATCATCAGCCCCAAATAAACTATTCCATAAGTTGCCCTTGGTTGTGGTGCTCTGTTACAGCAAGAGAAACCCTAACTAGGACAGAAGCAGAGTGCAGGACGGAAGAAAGTGTCTAGAGATGCGATGTATGTGCGCATGTACGGCATGTGTATGTGATGACATGTACTGTATGTGCGCATGTACGGCATGCGCATGTGATGGAGAGCATGCGCTTGGGTGACTCTTAGGTTTCAGCTCCTCATTCTGTGAACATACACCTTCCTGCCTGTGGCGTGGCAACATCTCACCTACTGCTATTCCACCCTGTCAGCTATCATCAAAAGGGTCAGGAGGACGAAACCCCTTCCAGAGTAAGGTCACTAGAGTGCAGTCACCCCAAGACACACATAAAAGATGAACAAACACCTCTTCAGCTAATCCCAGCTCATCCCAGGACTCAGGGCTGCATTTAGTAACCATTCCTTCTTCACCTTCACTACTTCAATTCTGACTCCGTCTATTTTTCTCACCTCCAGTTTTAGTGAAGCTATGTTTTAGGCTTCATTTTAAAGTTAAATTTTATTTTATTTTATTTTTTTTTGTTTTGTTTTTTTGGTTTTTCGAGACAGGGTTTCTCTGTTTAACAGCTATGGCTGTCCTGGACTTGCTTTGTAGACCAGGCTGGCCTCGAACTCGCAAAGATCCGCCTGCCTCTGCCTCCCAAGTGCTGGGATTAAAGGCGTGCGCCACCACCGCCCGGCGTTAAATTTTATTTTTGATTGGCTCACAATTGTACATATTTATAGGGGAGTTTTAGTACATGAGTTTGTAATAGGCGGGAGTTTTTCTGTTCTAACCCCAAGCTCCCAGAATAAAGACTCGGAGATTCAAAATGTATTTACAAAAACCTAGGTCATGCCGGGTGTGGTGGCACATGCCTTTAATCTCAGCATTCGGGAGGCAGAGGCTAGTGGATCTCTGTGAGCTCAAGGCTGGCCTGGTCTACGAAGTGGGTCGAGGACAGCCAAGGATATACAGAGAGACCCTGACTCGAAAAACCAAAAACCCAAAATCAAAAACATAGGCCATATAGCTAGACTTGTTCCCTGACTAGCTAATAACCTAAAATAACCCATTTAATCTAGTCTTGGTGCTCAGGTACCATATGTTCCCCCTCCCCTTCAAATCTTCCCAGGTGAATCTCCCAGAATCCTCTCTGCCTACCGGAAGTCCCACCTCCTAGTCCGACTTTTCCTATAGGCCACAGGTCTTTTATTGACAGCTGCTGGTACATCCATACAATACATAAGAGATTCCTTCCATATGAGTGTATTGTATACACAGGATAGATGAGCATATTGTCACCTTCAGTGCTCATCACCTCAAAATCTTCCCATTTACCTATTGAAGCACGCATTGTATTGTTACTAACTTTAGCCAATTCATGGTGCAATAGAACCCTAGATGTCATTTCTCTTATCTCTCCATGGTCTTGTACCCATTGGCAAACCTCTGTAACTGAACTTTTAAAAATTATTCAACTATATATTTATTGGTAATTATATTCACTTATAACAAATATAAACACTTACTTAACTACTAACCCTACAAATGCCTACAATCCCTATGACCTAACCACTAAACCTATTGATAACTATTACAACTATTTTCATAAACTTTTAGAAGGATACAATCTCTGGGGCAGGTCCTCAGTCGTTAGGAGCACAGTCTCTGGGGTAGACCCTTTAAAGCACTTAGCAGTCTTTCTTCTGGGATGTCTCAGATGTAGATCTGTCAGGATAAATTGGCCATGATGACTTCACCTTAAATAAGGCTTGAGGCTTTCTTCTCTCTGGGAGACCTCAGCTTTCTGTAGGCCAACTTATTTCCTTTGTATCAGTAACTCTGCCACTCTGCCTCAGTCTTTAAAGCTAGCCACAGTTTCCTTCAAGCCACAGTTTCCTTCAGGCCACTGTTCAGACAGGTCAAACCCCTCTAGGCAAAAGCTGAGCCACAGGGTTTAGTCCTTGGCCTTTGCTGTCTTGCTGAGGCTTTCTCTGCTCACCAGCTTCTTTCTGCCTCAGGGAAATCTGGCCATCAGTCCACCAGCACTTTCTCCACCAGATGATACAAACTACTTGTTGTCCTTTTTATCATGAGGACTCACTGGCATTGGAGCTCTCTAGCATGGGGCCCTCTTAGCTCCATCCACTTGTCCTTAAATAGGATCTCTCCTTGTTCCATCTTCTTCAGCTTAATCTGGGCTCTGCCCACTCAGCAGCTGAAAACAATGCCAGGCCAAAAACCTTGTTTTTAGTCCATAGAGTCTCTCCTTGTTTCACCTGGCTTCTTACTTCTTTTTAGTCCATGGAGACTCCCCTTGTTCCACCTGACTTCATCCTTGTTTTTAGTCCATAAGCTGATAAGCTAATTGCCCACAGCCAAGTTGATTTTCATGCCCCAGATTAAGAGACGTATCAGAAACCCCTAGATATTTACTAAAGCTAACTTATATTAATCTATCTTCCCTTACAAACCTCTTATCATCTTCTTTCCCTCCTTCCCTTTCTGGCCTCTAGTAACCAGGATTCTTCCTCTGTTTCTAAGAGACTTTATTATGTATTTATTTGTAACTGTTTGAATTATCTAATATTTATACCAATAAAGACACAGGAGGCATAAACTGAGGTAAAAACCTGCTATATCAGTGAGGTAACTTTATTTTCTGAACTATATATATATTTTTTAAAACAATTTAAGGGTTTCTTATTCTGGAATAGGCAGGTCAGAGCATTGAGGCTTAGCCTCCAGGCAGTTAACTCTAGAATCCCAACATACAATGGAGGCTCCAGGAGCTGGAGCAAAACTTTACTGTAAGAGTTTCTGCTTACTGGATCACAGGTCCTCAGGACACCGGGCTGGCCCTGTCTCCACTAAGGCATTCGATAATATTAGTAATTAAGACAAGCAACATTTGCTTACCTAATATAAGAGATAGATAGGGCATCTTCAAAAACCTCAAGAGATCTGCAGAATATGGCATTGAAAGATGTTTTCTTAAGATTTTTTGATATCGAGACATGACAGCTCCTGACAGCATCCCCTATTCTACTCCAAATAGAAGATGAGCATCGAAGAATCCCAGTGGGAGATGGTTGAATTGGTGGTAAGCCTTTCTCTTGGCAAGAAAAACCCCTTGCGTCAACTGTAGACAGACTGCTGTCCAAAAAGGACAAAACTTGGAAGCAGGTAAGTCGACAGCCTAGCTCTGCCAAGACAGGATAGGCAAGTCCTTCATAATTCCTGCTCTACAGTCAATGTCTGTCAGAGAAACAGGGCCAAACGGCTGAAGATTGATGCTGTAATGTATGGAGAGAAAATGGGAACTGTCCAGGCAGCCACTAGTATGTCATTTCTTAGTTTTGGAAGCTGCAGGCCCTGCACTTCCTATATAATCAGATATATTTATTCCTCTCAGGTCTCTGAGGTGGTTGAAGAATAGATAGTTAGAGTCTCATAGTTAAATTTTGAGATGTTTAGGAATCAAGAGGGTGTTCTGGATCTAAGAAGATATTTTTAAAATTTTGAGGCAAGTTAGTATGAAAGCTGAGTTAGATATAGAACTTTAAACTCATGGAGATGGTTAGATAGTAGGATGTTAAAGTCAGGTGCCAAATACATATGGACTGGACATTGGGAATGTATGCTAAGCCATATAACTCACATAATTGTGGCCTATTTATTTCTGTTGTATTGTATTTATAGTTATAAGAAAAAGAACCATTTGTTGGACTGAAAGGGAGAGCTGTTTGGGGGAAAAAGAAATACCTTAAACTAAAAAAAAAAAAAAAAAAAGGGGAAGAGGAGGGGGGGTTGAGGGGGAGGAGGGTGGAAGGGTGGGACTGGAGGGGGGAGTAGGGAGGGGAATGTGATTGAGATGTAACTTGAAGAAATAAAAAATACATTATTTAAAAAATACCAATCAAATTCTCATACTTGAAAAAAATATTAGTAATTAAATAGCAATGCTCATCTCCCAAACCGGAATGTACAACAGGTGTCCCACTGTGCCATGTGGTCCCAAGAGGTCTGGTGCTCAAGAGGTAGGGGGAGGTCCTTGATGCAGAGGGTAGGTTAAGGCCACAAAGAAAATGGAATGGGGTTGGATGCAGCTGAGCTGGTCTCTCACATTGAAGAATCAGGCTTGGTCCTTGGAGTGAACGACTGCAGGGCACGCCAAGCCCCCAGCTCCGTGGGTCCTGATGGGCGGCGGGGTCCCCGAGGTGTGGGGATGCGTGAGGATTTACAGTCTGGTTGTGTGTCCATCCGCCCCCTTACCCAGGTCAGTGAGGGTTCTGGGCCAGCTAGAGAGCTCTTGGATGCATCCAGTGCCCTCCCCACCCCCAGCAAGGCAGGGACTGCCTTCATCAGAAGAGCTGGACAGAGCTTGGCTGCGGGGGCCCAGGCAGCCCATTGGCTGTGCGGCCTGATTCCGGTTGGCCACACTTGCCACCCAGTACACTGAGTGATGAAGATGAGGAGCTGGAGGAACAGTAAGCAGAGTCTGGAGCTGGAGGGTCCGGGGCTGATCCCATGGGGGTGTGGCAGGCGGCAGCCTCCAAGGCGCGGGAATTGGCCAAGAATTCCTCTTCTTCTTTTTTTTTTTTTGGTTTTTCGAGACAGGGTTTCTCTGAATATCTCTGGCTGTCCTGGACTCGCTTTGTAGACCAGGCTGGCCTCGAACTCACAAACATCCGCCTGCCTCTGCCTCCCAAGTGCTGGGATTAATGGCGTGCGCCACCACCGGCCGGCAGAAGAATTCCTCTTCTAAGCTGCTGCTCCTGCTGTGGGTCAAGCTGCTGGTGGGTGTGGAAGCCAGCTCTGGGCCTAGGCTGGGGCCCCGGGAAGGCCATGGTGCCGCAGGGCTGCGGGCACGCGGAGTCTGCGGGGTATTCCTTCCAGAACCCCCGGATCCCCCGCCACGGGCTACCTACACGAGTGCTGCCCTTCTTGGTCCCTGCGCAGCACCAGTACCGCCTGTTCCTCGCGGCTCTGGCTGCGGGCGCACCTCGCTGGGCTGGAGGCCGGCAGCTGAGCGCCTCGGCCTCCCGGGGCCATGCGGGGCCGTCCCCGGTCCAGCCGGTCTCGGGACTGGCTGCGAGGAGTGGGCGGCCGTCTCGGGGAGGCAGGGAGATCAGAGGTCAGTCGGTGGTTGGGCCACTCCCTCTGGGAGCTAGTGGCCGCTTCGTCGCTGCGGGCACCCAGGGGGCCGCTCTGGGCCGAGGAAGCTGAGGAGTCACTGTCCCCGAAGTGGAGGCGGGAGCGGGGGAGGGGAGACAGCTGATCGCGGAGCCTGAGCGGGGTCTCTGGCTCCTCCTTTGCGCTTTGCAGGCTGATGGGCTCACTTCGGGTTGGGAGCCCCGGCGTTCACTCCCAGAGACTGGGCTACCTGGGCGGGACAAGGAGTGGGTGATCCCCTCTGCGGGGAGAAAGTCCCAGCCCTCTGCTGGGGCAGACGGTGGGCAGTAGAGGAACAGCGGCAAGGGTCATGTTTGTCTAGGTAGTGCTCCAGTGTGTCCCAACCGCCACCCACGCAAACCATCACGTGGCTCCTCAGCACCTTCACGAAGATGAGCGAGCTGGAGTCTCCCACTCGGTACTTCCCTTCCGAGACCTTGATCATGGGAAACTGGTCTGGGCAGGTGCATCGGCCCAGGATTTCCCTCACCAGCTCATTGAGGTTTCGAAGGTCATTGGGCGTCATGCAGGGTGTGCGGGAGGGAGCCCCTGGTGCAGTGGTGGCTTCAGTGGCATCCTCTTCAACAGCAGGGACCCTGGAGGCCTGAGGGGTGGTGGCCTGAAGCTCGCGCTCAATCTCCTGCTCAAACTGTACCAGCCTCAGCAGGCCGAGGCGGGCTCGGCGTCGGGCCAGCTCCAGCAGGCACAGCACCACGCTCTTCTCGTTCTTGCGCAGCACCAGGTCCTCTGTCTCGAACATGAGCACTTCGGGCACGCCCAGCTCTGCCCGGCACCAGCCGATGAAAGTGGCCACGTTGTCTTGGGCCACGAAGGAGCCAGGCGCCACACTGTGTGCCTGGAAGGTCACACCTAGGGTTGGGTGGGCAGCAGCCAGAGCCCGGGCAGCTTTGGTGACAGCGTTAGCATGCTGGTACAGCTCTGTGCCGGTGGCCAGCCCTGTTAGGAAGCCGTCACCACTGCCGGGTAGACCTAGACTGTACAGGGCATTGAGCCAATGGGCCAGGTCTTCCTTCATGGCTTCCATGTAGGCCTCACCGGATCGGAAGGGTCGTACACTCTTGGCCGCGGAGCCTGCGATGCCTGCCACTGGGTCCGCCATGCCCGGGGCCAGTAGAGTCACTGGTTCACCGCGCCACCCTGGGGAGCATCGCCCCCGGCCGCACACAGGCACTGCCCCAGCTCGCTCCAAACTGTCTATTTATAAGCCTGATTCTACAACTAAACTACTAGCTCTATAGAAATATATTTGTATCTGTGTCATTCTGAAGGGAATAAAACTTATTAAGAGACCCCCTAAGTCGGCAGTAGAGCCAGGCCAGCTGCCAGGTCCCAGGAACTTAGCTGACCATAAAGAGGGTGAAACCAAGAATGAAGGTCAATTGGGCCTCGGGCCCCCAGGGTTTCAGGAACTGGCTGACCACAAGTAGATAACAAAACAAGATTAGATTCATTCCTGAGAAAAACAGATGTAGGATGTTTCCCGCTGACTAACTAATGGGCTGGTACATTCCACCTGTATTTCGCCTCCCCCTTGGGTTGTGGTAAACAATGGGCTGGGCTGGTACTTCCCACCTGTAATTTCCCCCACCCCCTTAATCTGTGGTGCTCCCCTATAAAATACTCTACTCTCCCCCAAATCGTGCTCGTAGCTCCTACCCCTGCGTGGGATACGAGTGGTGCCCTCAGCGCACTGAGCCCCCCCTTTCCCCCCTTCCCCCCTGAAATAAACCTCTTGCGATTGCATCAAGATGGTCTCTTGCGAGTTTTGGGGCGGCCGTGATATCCTGAGTGTCGGGTGAGGAACTTCCCTCCCCCGGGTCTTTCAATTCTACCTAGCTAGTCTACCTTTCTCTTGAGCTCCTCCAACCCCAAGAGGGCTCCTTAGCTCTATTTCCTAGAATTCTGTTTTACCTGTATCCTTCCAGCTGCATCTCTGTTGTTCCTGCAAACCCAGAGAGGATCTCTATCTCTTACCCAGAGATCCTTCCAAGCAGGGAGAGAGAGAGAGAGAGAGAGAGAGAGAGAGAGAGAGCTATCAAAGGTCTAATTGCTTATAAAAGAAGTCTCCAGCTCCTCCCCTACATCCTTGGCAGGTTGAATGATGTCCCTGTCATGGTGAGAGGGCTCTAAGCCCTGTCAGTAGTGGCCCCATTTTACCTTTATTTGCTTCGGGTCATAGAGCAAAGACCACAAGACCTCTGCAACTTGCCTTGCAGGAACTTTCCTTTCTTTAGCATTCTTATCTATGGAGGCTTTCAGAGGCACACCCAAGTTGCATCTCTTCAGGACACACCTAATTGCCTCTGACAAACACAGTATCTAGAGGCTTTTATATTTGGGTAGCAATTTAGGTTTTGAATGTACAATAATCAAATATCATGGAACTTGATTTTTTGGGTTTTCTGTATTTTTACATTTATTTATTTTTGTTTTATGTGCTTTGGTATTTTGGCTCCATGGATGTGAAGGTGTCAGCTCTTGGAGTTACAGATAGTTGTGAGCTGCCATGTGGGTGCTGGGATTTGAATCCGGGTCCTTTGGAAGAACAATCAGTACCCTGAGCCATCTCTGGAGACAGGTTTTCTCTGTGTAGCTTGAACTCGCTCTGTAGACTGAGTTCTAGGCTGACCTCTCTGCCTGCTTCTACTTCCTGAGTGCTTTGGTTAAAGGCATGTGCCACCACTGCCCAGCTTATTATTTACTATTATTATTTGAGACAGTGTTTCTCTGTGTAGCCCTCGATCTACAGACCAACCTGCCCTTAACTGAAGGAGTCACTTACCTCTGCCTTCTGAGGGCACAAATTAAAGGCCCGCACCACCATAGCCCAGCTTCTGAAAGACTTTAAAAATTAGAACATGATGGTGCACACCTTTAATCCCAGCAGTCCAGAGGCAGAAGCAGGAGGAACTCTATGAGTTCAAGGCAAGCCTGCTCTACAAAGTGAGTTCCGGACAGCCAGGGCTACACAGAGAAACCTTGTCTCGAAAAACTGTTTAAAAAAAATTAGAATCCACTTGAGTTAGAGCAGGAGTGTTTATCTTACTACAGAGTATTTCACTTAATACAATGCTCTCCAGGTGTAACATGCTACAGATGTCAGAATTCCACTTTTCTTTCTTTTTATTTATTTATTATGTATACTGTATTTGCTCTACATAAATGCCTGGGCACAAGACCTCAATGTAGATGGTTGTGAGCCACCATGTGGTTGCTGGGAATTGAACTCAGGACCTTTGGAAGAACAGCCAGTGCTCTTAACCTCTGAGCCATCTCTCCAGCCCAGAATTCCACTTTTCTAGTTTTCATTTTGTTTTATTTATGAGCATGGGCATTTTACCTGCAAGAATGTCTATGCACGGAAGTGCAGTGCTGAAGAGGCCAGTGGAGGGAGTTGGATCCCCTGGACTGGTGTTACAGTTATGAGCCTCTAAATTTGGGTGTTGGGGATCGAACCCAGGTCCTCTACCAAAGCAGCAGTGGTCTGAACCATTGAGCTAGCTCTCCTGACCCACATTTCATCCTTTTATATGGACCAGCCTGGTCCAGGATAGCCAGGGTTACACAGAGAAACCCTGTCTTAAAAAACCAACCAACCAACCAAAAAGAACCCCAAAACAAAACAAAACTGAGTAGAAGGGATGAAATAAGCTGGGGGAGGGGGGCTCATCTTCCATTTATGTGCATTTTCTACTCTGAACGTGGGAGGGTTCCTTCCTACACTACAGCCCCTGGCATCCAGTCTGTAGCTACGCCAGCCACATCTCCTATAGACCCTGGAGCGTAAGCCATATACGTAGGGCTCAGGGAATGTATATGGGAATTCTGGATGCATTTTCCTCCGTTAGGGGTCTAAGAAATTAGTTTCTTCCAACAACTAATTCCACACAGATTTACCCGAACCCCATGTATGTAGTACTCTGCCCTAAAGGTATACAAGTCAGGGGCAAAAACGAAGCACACACACACACACACACACACACACACACAAACACACACACACACACACACAAACACACACTACAGATCAAGGCTGAGTTATGCATTCACAAGAGCACCATGGGCTCCCCTGTGACACATCTATTTATTTAAATGACATTAGAAGATGGCAGAATGTTGAAGCAAGAAATGCACATTATTTATTCCATAGTGAGGAAGTGGCATTGTAACACTGTTAAATTAAAAAAAAATCATTTTTATTAGAACCTATTGAATTAGAGAAATAAGCTTGGCCAAATGCCGGTTCTGCCTTCCCTGGTCCCCCTGGCTTCCATCTCTTATCAGCTTTGTCCCAGCGTTTCCTACGGTGCTGTTTAAATTCCCAGCTGACAATAAGGGTGAATGACTGTACAGCTGTCCATGGTCCCAACTTCCAGTCGCCTAAGAGTGCCCTGGGAGATGGCTGTGGGAGGAAGGAGGATGCACTTCTGTTAATGTTTTTAGTCTCAGGCGTTGCTCTGCCTGGATATACACCATGGTATATAGCTAGAGGAACTGCCTGTATGGACCCCTTGGAGCCCTCTCTGCTTTTAGGTGTGACTCAGCTGTGTGACTTTGATTTGTGGCAGTTATCACTCTATTTCTCTAGCCCTTCTTTTCTGCCACACCTCCTTCCCAAGGCTTTCTTCAACTCTGCTACCTGGGACCCTGTGAATTTTGAAGCAGTGGGGTGGCTGCTTGTCTGGGGACAGCTTTGTCTCTGGGAAAGGCTAGGCTGGCTCAATCCTGGTCCAGTCATTCCTGGGTTCCTGAGGATCCCTTGGGAGCTTTTCTGCTCTCTTTTGCTGATCCTGGGAAGTCTTCCTCCCTCCCCCATTTCATTGCTCAAAGCATCAGATTCCTTGCAATGAGGTGGAGAAGGCAAAGTTTTCTTCTGAAAATGGCTGTTCAGCATGTTAGTAACATCAATGACAACAACAGTATTAACAAAAATCTTACATCTTACAGGACTTTATACTTTACAGAGATTTTAGGTATAGTATTTCATAAACCATTTGGAGGTCCTTCTTTTGATGAGTTCAAAAAGGGTCTTCTGTTTCCTAGGGGTAATAGAGCACATGGGCTCTTCTATATGTACATACCCACACAAACATTAAGCCATGTTTCAGAGTGAAGATTCACCGACCTCTTCCTGTGTATGGTTTTTTTTCTGGCCCTAGAGTCTGGAACATATTTCAAGGAAAAAGTTTCTAAATCTCACTTTTCAGGAAGCTTCATTTTGGCTATGATTTTCTTGATGGCCTTTGAGTTTGGCATTTTGTAAAGTCAGGTCTTTCAGAGTTGAGAAGGCTCTGAATCCATACTTAGAAATAGAACCAGGCCTTTGTGTCCTTAGCTGACTGCACGTGGATTCAGGGCTAAGCACAGTGGTGAATGGAGGAGGGAGGCCTCAGGGTCCTTGTGGCCATGGAGAGAAAGCTCGAAGCCCAGGAACCCCTCCATGAGCTAGGGGGCTTGTCAATGCAATAAGGAGCAGGCCCTTTATTGGGGTGGGTGGGCTGGATGGACAGGAGGGAGCAATGGGCACATCCCGGTCTTCCAGGACCGAATCCCTGAGCTATCACAGAGGCTTTGACATTCACCTTGATATTGGTGTGTACCAGCCACAGAGTGAACCCCCCACTTTCTCATCCAGGCATGTCAGTCTCCCCCACTCTATCCCACACTCAGACTTTTTTTGCTTACTGCCCTGATCACCCCAAGTCTCTGGTGCTCTGTGGCCTAGCTATGTGGCTTTCCCTCCAGTTTTTTTTTTTTTTGGTGGGGATCCTGCCTTCTTCACATTCCCCATTTCTTGCAGCCCTGGATGGGTCATCCTATGTTGCTGCCACCACGGGCCTCTGGCTGCTCACCAAACATTCTAGGACTTTCCTCATTTCACTGCTTTTAGTGGGTCATTTCCTGTGCTGTTCAACTTCTTACCTGGCTGATAAGTTAAGGATTGGAAATATTCTCCTCTGGACAGTTGTCATTATACTATAAAAAGACAGATATATTTATCCCAAGCAATTATTGCTTTTTGGCCCTTTGGCCAAGATCAGTGTAATACAACCAAACAGCTCTCTATTTAATGTCTGTACCTGCCCCAGAGTATAGGATCCTTAAAGGCACAGTGTTTCTTTCCTATAAGAAGTAGTGTGGTGATTAAGTGAGCAAATGCTGGGCTCAGACCTCTGCTCCTGTAACTTATTAATCATCTACTCTTAGGCAAGGGCCTTAGTTTCTCCATCTCAGCTTACTCAACTGTAAAGCAGGTTAGTTTTATATAGAGCTATTTTGAGAATTAAATGAATATATGCATATAAATATATACATATATGGGTTGCAATTGGAGTGACATCTAAGTACACTGTAGCGAGTACTACATAAATCTAACTATGAACTTTTTTTTTTTTTTTGGTTTTTCGAGACAGGGTTTCTCTGTGTAGCCCTGGCTGTCCTGGACTCGCTTTGTAGACCAGGCTGGCCTCGAACTCGCAAAGATCTGCCTACCTCTGCCTCCCAAGTGCTGGGATTAAAGGCGTGCGCCACCACCGCCCGGCGAACTTTTTTTTTTTTTTAATTTTGGTTTTTCGAGACAAGGTTTCTTTGTGTGGCCCTGGCTATCCTGGAACTCGCTCTGTAGACCAGGCTGTCCTTGAAGTCACAGAGATCCACCTGCCTCTGCCTCCCAAGTGCTGGGATTAAAGACACGCTATTATAGACAGTTTCAAACTGCAATGTGGGTGCTGGGATTTGAACCTTGGTCCTTTGGAAGAACAGCCAGTGCCCTTAAACACTGAGCCAACTCTCCAGCCCTTGGAACATTTTCAACAAACCTGTCATAAGGGACAATCCCTGGACCACAAAGCACACTGATATGCTTGTTCAAAAGTAAATTTCTCTATCACATCCCTTCTACCCTCTTTCCCTGTTTTCTGCTTGCCTTGTGTTCCTCTACCTTCCTCTCTCTTCCCTCTCCCTTCTTCACTCTTCCCTGCCTCCTCACAGAGCAGAAAGGTCCCACACTTTCCTTCCTGAGACCAGCAGGGGAGGCTCTGGAGAAAGGAGGATGGATGAACAGAGCAAGGGACTTAGAGCAGCTGAGGATGAGGTCTGTGAGAGGGCAAGTGAGGGTGGGATAAAGACATGGGAGATCAGAAAAGGAAGGACTTCAGGAACAGGAGTCTGGATGGCAGCTATGCTCACCACTATACCACCAATGCAGACTGGAACAGGAGTCTGAAGCAAGACAACAATGCCTGCTTTTACTTCCTAGATGCCCCAGTCCCTGTCTCTTGAAAATTTCTAGATGGGAATGAGACAGAAAGGGAGACTCAACAAAACAGAGCAAGGAGAAAAGGCAGCTGGAAGAACATTTGCTTTCTTTGTGCTAATGGGTTATCTTGCTCCCTGTCTCCATGTCCACTCATTCTGGAGGGGAATCTAGTCTTAAGACTGCACTCTGGGCCTGCCTCTTCCGTTCATCAGATGGAGGCAAGTGACAGGGCCTGAGCGTCCTTAGTCAGGAAATGGGGTTCAGTATACCGGAGAAATAGGGGTTGGTGATGGTAGGTAGCCTGGAGGACCAGATGCCAGAGGCCTGCCTGTTGGGCTTCCTTGAAGATATGACTCCCTGTCTTGTTCTTGGGCAGTCCTGCTGCCTGCTCTCTGGTATTGCAACTGGCTGGAAGGACAAGGACGTGCATAGGGGAGGGTCAGTGCTTGGGACCTGGGGAGACTTTTTAGTTTCCTTTTTCTCTGCCTCATCTGGGAGGACAGGCTTGGGGAGGGGGAGGCAGGAAAAGAGCAGCTGTTTGCAAATTTGGCAGAACAGATCCAGCTTACTTAGCAAAGTCAAAGTCGGCTCCCTCAAGGAGACCAGGGCCAGCAGCTACCCGGTGGGCTCACACCCTGCAGGGGCTTTGGGCAAGGGTAGCAATTCCTCTGAAGTGCAACAAGGCTTTCAGGGTCGAGCAGCACCTTTTGGAAGCAAGGGGACACACTGGGCTTAGAAAGCTAGGACCTTGCGAAGCTTGCTGCTTACAAAGAAAAGGGAAAAAGAGCAGTGAAGACCATGGAGAAACAACACTTTCACCTCGCTCTTCCTTTTCTTCCCCAGTCAGCCCAGGAAATAGCTCTTGGTTTCGCTAACTGGAGAGAGCAACATGCACATAGAATTCCCTCTTCCTGCCTCAGACAGGCTATCGTTTCTGTTCTTATCCTCTTGTTTAAAACATTTTATTAGTCTTTTTTTTTTCTTAAAATTTTAAACAGCTGTTTATAAAAACAAGACAAATACACAACACAAAACAAAACTTGGTAAAAATAACGCACTATATAGTACATATACTCAGACGGTGTGATATATTTATATAATAAAAGATGAAAATAGTCACTTTCCATAATAAAAATAAGTTCTATTTTTTGTTTATTTTACAATATACTTAATATTCTCTCTCTCTTGCCTCTTCCTTGCCAGCTTTCTCTCCTTCATTCTGAATCTCAGAGGTTCCACGTGGCTGTCCCCAGCCCAACGAGCTGGAGTCTGAGAGGTGGTGGGTGGGTAGGTGGCAGAGGGGCTCAGGAACACGCACGACAGCCACATTCCAAGTGTCTCTCCACCTCTTCCACGAATGAGGAGCCATCAGTGCACTGGAAGACGTATTTCCTCCGCTTGCTGCGAATCGGCTGGCAGCACTGGCTTCCGCAGCCCCCGCGGCATTCCATGATAGGGACCTTGGAGGCTGTGGCACAGGAGGCGTAATCTTTCTGGCGGCGGATGGCTTCACGGACTATCTCCCCCAAACATGGATTCTCTGAAGAGGGTAGAAGGGCAATGTTAGGTGGTGAAGGGGCCTGGCAGGACCATAGGTGATGTGGCCAGCTGTCAGGAAATACTTATGATCTCACGTAATTATTCACTAGTTTATCGCCTGTCTACTTACCCATCCAATCACCCTTCCTTCCTGACAGCCTGATTGCCTGCCTCCCTCCTTCCCTACTTCCACAAATTTGATGTGCTTTCACTATGCCAGGCTAACATATGGCTTTAATCATGCCCCGAGGATATTCTGGTGGCAGGATTGGGCTTAGTCCTTCATCCTCCAAGGGACTTGCAAACTGGTAAACAATGGCTAAATCCTGTTACTAGACAGGTTTTGACTGATAGAACGTGCTTAAATACTAACATTGAAAACATCTGAATTCATTTAAGAATTTAGATCTCTTCTTTGAAACTAGGAGAGCTGGAGTGGCACTCAGCCTGCTTCCCCATGTTGCCATGGTGGGCAGGGCGAGAAGAGCTTTTGATAGGGCAGCAGAACTCTAGTTTGTCCCAGACTGGCCTTACCACTCCTAGTAGCCTGACTCCCTTGGTCTAGACCCATGGTTCTCAATCTGTGGGTCTTGACCCCTTTTGGGGGGGGGGATGACACTTTCACAGGGTTGCATTTCAGATATCATGCATATAAGATATTTACATTACAATTCATAACAGTAGCAAAATTACAGTTATGAAAGGGGAAGTGACTACACACATAAGATCTGGAAAAGATGTGAAGGCAGTAAAAGCCCTTCAGGATGGTTTTGAAAGTCCTAGAAAACACTTGAGAGCATAAAGAGAACCCTGTGTGTGCTGGATTGTTCACCTCTGACCCTACTCTTCTTCCTGTGGCCTCTACTTCCTCCCCACATAGACAGGACATTTGGAGCAGGCACTGGGAAAGGAAAGAATCTGCAAGTCACCTGTTTTCCCTTGCCTCAGTTTCCCTGCCTGGAAAAATCATGACACATGTGCCCATCCTCCTCACTGGCTTCATGGCCTCTTTGTGAGCAGCAGAGGTGACCAAAGAAAAAGCATCAGGGCTGTGTATTTTTTTTTTTTTTTTGGTTTTTCGAGACAGGGTTTCTCTGAATATCTCTGGCTGTCCTGGACTCACTTTGTAGACCAGGCTGGCCTCGAACTCACAGAGATCCGCCTGCCTCTGCCTCCCAAGTGCTGGGATTAAAGGCGTGCGCCACCACCGCCCGGCTAGGGCTGTGTATTTTAGTATGGTGCACAGGCGCTGGATCTGCCCACAACAATCCTTTAAAAGGATTGGGCTTTCAAAGGATTCAGAAAGAGTGAAGAGATGATGGGTGTGTGGGTGAGTACGTGTGTGCGGTGTGGGAGCACAGTATGGCGACATGAACAACTGGGGTGAAGGGAATACGAGAGGCTCTCATCCTATCCTGATATAACTCTGAGTTTAAGATTACTTCACATTCAAAACAAGAGCAGGTTTAGTTAATGGTGCTTCATTTAGGTGTGAAATGTAAGAGTTCCTGAGTAACAGGGTGAGGCCCGGATGCTGATGGCAGGGAGAGCTTGCCAGGGTCTGTACAGAAGAAAAACCTCCAAAGTAAGGTGTCAGGAACAGTGTCTGTGTTTTTCAGGGATATCAACTCCTAGCTGTCCCCCCCTCCCCATTTCCTTCCCTTTCCCTCTCCCCTCAGCTCTTTCACATACATTTCTTTGTCTAGGTATGAGGTTAATAATAGTTTTGGAGCATGACTTGGAGGTATGTTGCTGCACTTCAATTTTCTGAAGTGGTTTGGGAAGAATTATACCACATTTCTTTCTTTTTTTTGAGACAGGGTTTCTCAGTGTATCCCTGGCTGTCCTGGACTCACTCTGTAGACCAGGCTGGCCTTGAACTCACAGAGATCCGCCTGCCTCTGCCTCATGAGTGCTGAGATTAAAGGTGTGCGCCACCATGCCTGGCCATGAGCTTGAATTTCTGATCCTCCTCCTCTCAAGTGTGGGACTTAAGGACTAATGTAAATGAAAATTTTATTAAATTTTTATATTTACTAATACCTAATAAGCCTAAAACCTAACACCTATACATACCTAATAACTAAGAACACCTAAGCAACCCTACCCTAACTCTTTTGAAAGGATATTAAGATTCTCTAGCGCAGGTCGGTGAGGGCAATTTGGTTTGTAGTTAGTCTTCTATCTGTTGGCGTACCTCAAACAGTAATCATTCAACAGTCTGGCTCTGGCATAGTTATGGCAGTTTCTATTTCAATTCAGCTTAGGTTGGAGGCTTTCTCCTCGGGGTCAGGGCCTAGCGCCGCCCATCGACTTGTGTGGACAGCCTGCTTCAACTGTTCACCTTGGAGCCCGCTTCAGATTACATGGTGCAGATGTTGTGCCCTGCAGCCTAGTCTTTTACTTCAAAGCCTCGCCACAGTCACTTGGGACAGGAATTACTTTCCTGCCTGTTTTCCGAGGCCTCCTCAGTCTGCTCTCCGCAGCTTCAGAGCATGTATGCACCTTGGGCTGGGCTGATGCTGGTGCTGTCCCCTGGCCTGCTTCAGTAAGCTTTGCTCCTGCCCGCTGTGGCGTGGGCCAGTTTCGGCTTTCCTGAGGCGGCAGCTACTGCCATTTCTATGGTCTCCTCGGTTCGAGCTCGTCTGGCCCCCACGCCTCACTGGTGTGAACCTTAGGCTGTTCTGCTCCCTCTGCCTTCCATCTTTGAGACTTTACTTGGCCTTCTTGGGCTGGCTGGTGTCAAGAGTCTCTCTCTGGGTCTCCACCCCTCAGTTTATATGCCTCCATTTGTCTGCTTCTTATGCCTCAGGGCTCGTGCTATGTTAGTGTGGTCTCCGGGCTGGCAGACGGTGTATGTCGCTTTGCACCTTGTCTCTCTTGCACGGGCTCCTCTCTCTCACTGCTAATGTGTCTATCACAAGTCTCTCTCTTCTCCTTGGGGAGGGGGGAGTTCCTCAGGCCTTTGGCTTTGCCCCCATGTCCTCATACAGGGCCTGCCCCCTTGCAGTTTCCTGACTTCTGCTTTTTGGCAGTTCCGGGGCCTCTTGAGGTTTCTCAGGCTTTATAGCCACGCCCCTCTACAGGTTACTGATGGCCCTTGGCCACGCCCCTCCACCAGTTGCTGCTCTCCACCTCCCTCTTCAACCCTTCTTGGCTGCAAGTCTTGGCCAATATTCAGTAGCTGAAAGCTTCAGCTAAGAGTCTTTCAAAGAGTGGCTGCATTGAGAAGCCCTCCTGTTTCCTGGGCTTTCAAAAGGTTCATATGCTGCCAGGCGCCAGACTGATCTCATGCCCCTTAAGAGTCTGCATTCCAGAAGCACTCCCACATATTCTCTAAAGAAAACTAACTCCCATTACAGACTGAGGCAACATGTCATTTAATTATCGAAAAAAATTAAAGATAAAAACATCTTGTTTAGCTGGACAGTGGTGGTACACACCTTTAATCTCAGCACTTGGGAGACAGAGACAGGTGGATCTCTGAGTTCTAGGCCAGTCTGGTCTATAGAATGAGTTCCAGGACAGCCAGGGGTATGCAGAGAAACCCTGTCTTGAAAAAACAAAAAACAAAACCGTTTTGTTTATGCATATGTGTATATATATACCATGTGTGTTCTTGCCCAAAGAGGCAAAAGTGGTCATTAGATTCCCTATTGTAGAGGAATTTTAATTTAGAACATGGCTTCTCTGGCAAGAGATCACACCTAAAGACCTTCTAGGTCTATATGATCTGGCTGGAATGCAGACACTTGGGACAGTGATGGTGCATGCCTTTAATCCCAGCACTCAGGAGACAGAGGCAAGCAGATATCTGAGTTCAAAGCCAGCATGGTATAGAGCAAATTTCAGGTAAAAAAAAAAAAAATAAAAAAAAAAAAAGATTAGGTCCAGGCATGGTGGTACCTGACTTTAATCCAAAACAATGAAGGTAAAGTTAGTTTGTAGAAGGACGCACCCATATTTGAAAGTGATGTTTAATTGAGTGGCAGGCAAAATGATGAATCAGAGAAAGATTTGACAGAATAGAAGAAAAGGAAAGCAACTTAAGGAGAGTAGTGGAGAGAGAGACGGGGGGGGGGGGGGGGGCAGTTTTACTGGGTGAGTTTTACAGAGACAGGTTACAAATGGAACAAGCTAAAGACACAGGTGAAGACAGAATAAGCCAGAGAATGAGAAGGAGCCAGAAGATTAGAATGGACTGCTAGAGTTAGTTTGAGACCAAGAAGAGCAAATCAGTCAGAGGCCGAGAGAGAAGCTAGATTGAATCAGTCAGCTTGGAGAGGAGTTTTGAGCCAGAACAGCTGAGTTGAACCAGCCAGCCAGAGTTCAGAAAGAGCTAGAAAAGATGAGCTTATTCAGCAGTAAGCCTCAGAGGCTAAAAACATTCTAGATGTAGATTAGATTTTATTGAGGCTAGAAGCTTCCAGGACTAGGCCTAGGTTAGCAGACGGAGGCAGTAAGTCTCGGAGATGATAGTTACATCAGGAGAATAAAACTTACTGTTATACCCTATAGCTGGAGTTACAGGTAGCTGTGAGTCTCCGATGGATGTGGGTGCTGGGAACTAAACTTGGGTCTTCTCAAAGATCGGGAAGTGCTCTTCACTACTGAACCAGCCTGCCAGTCCTGATGGTGGAGGGCTTATTACTAATTCAGTTTCCTGAAATATCTCTTTTGTCATCTCTGATTTTGAGTCTTCTCTCTGCCTTTCTTAGTCTACCAAAAGATTTGCCAGTTTTGTTGATCTTTTAAAGAACCAACAGTGGATCACACTCAGTTTCCTGTTGGTCCCTGGGGGGATGGTGTAATATGGGCTAAGGGCTAGTCTGCTGGGTAAGGGCTCAAGTAGCTGGTGTGGTGTTGCAGCCATTCAAGTGAGTATGGTGGAGAGCTAGTGAAGCCTTGGGGATGAGGAGGTGTGGCCTCTGTTGCCCCTGGAGTGGGACAGAGCAGTGGCTCTGGGTCATGGCAAGGTGAAGGGTCAGAATATGGGCTCCTTTCTGAAACAGGGTAGTCAGGTAAACTCCAGGCAGTTCTTCAACTGGGCTTAGAGCCTGAGAGGATGCAGGGCTGTCCCAGCAGCAAATAATGAAGGTGCCTCCCAGTCCAGGCTTCTGTGGTGTGCCAAGAGCCTACTGCCTACCTCTACCTGCAAAGAGAAATCCCTCTTAACTCTGAGTCAGTGCCAATCAAGGAGATGGGGTAGCATGAGGGTGCTCCTCTCTCTCTTTGTTGCCATCTTGGGGCTCCATAGTCTACAGGCCTCCTTACTGCCTTGCTGTACTGAAGTGTTCTCCACTAGACAGTATCATAAAAATGTAGTTGGTTTTTGTTACTGGGTTGTTTTGCGTATGCTGGGCACTCTAGGCAGCTTGTTAGTCCACTTCAGGGATGCCATTCAAGAATCTTAATGTGGAATCTTCATCCATGTTATTCCTTAGTCTTTACAGTAAACCAGTGTAGTTGTTTTGGGTGGGGAATTATGACCCAGAGAGAACTGTCCTGCTCAAGGATACACAGATTTTTCTTTTCATGACAACAGAGTTGCTTCTCACGGTTTTGTTTTGTTTGAGACAGGGTTTCTCTGTGTAGCCCTGGCTGTCCTGGAACTCGCTCTGTAGACCAGGCTTGTCTTGAACTCACAGAGATTTGCCTGCCTTTGCCTCCGGAGTGCTGGGATTAAAGGCATGCACCACCGCTCCCTGGCTGCTTCTGACTTTTAAGAGTCCTAATTTGGGGTCATAGAGATGACTCAGAAGTTCAGAGTACTTATTGCTCTTCTAGTGGACCTGAGAACACAAGTTCAGTTCCCTGAACCCAGGCAGCTCACAACCACCTGTAATTCCAGTTGTAGGGGATCTGATGCTATCTTCTGGCCTCTATGGGCAATGCACTCACATCACACATGCACGCATGCACACACACATACATGAAAATAACAAAAATAAATCTTTTTAAAAAGACAACTAACTTAGATTCTTCACAAAGGTAGGCCAAACAGTTTAGCTTCCTAACTCTTAGCACATTCTCAGGTACCACCTACTCTATATGGCATATATTCTTCCGAGAAACCCTGCTTGGTAGCATGGTAGTCAGCCAGTGTTCACAACGGCCCAATTACCGCCATCTCCAGCTACATCTTCCATGCAGCAGCTTCCTCAGGGAGTGTACCTTACCAATGTAACTCATGTAAAGGCCTGGGAATGGCAGTACAAGTTACTTCTCTGCCCAGGTCATTCACAACCATGCATGGCTTCCTCCTCCCTACCTGTTGGTTCACTCTGGGGAAAACCATTACTGTCCGACTCCTGCTTCTTTCCTAGGCCCCCTGTCCCACAAGGACGGTAGACTCACCATGCTCACAGTGATTGCCACTGAAGCCAGGCTGGCACAGGCAGTAGGGCTCCCCTCGATCTGAGATGTGGCACTGCCCATGGTGGCACTTGAAGGCTGAGCAGGCATTGGCAGAGTCATTCTTGTGGTCACACAAAGCTCCACCATAGCCCCCGGCACACTTGCACATGTAGGAGTTGCCAGTCGCCACGCATTTCCCATGGCTGCAGCTGGGGGCGGAGGGAGGAGACCAGAGTGAGTGCTGGTAGTGGCTTCCTCTGTCCTTCCAGCCAGAGGACCCAGAGCTGTGGGTCCACAGAGACAAGAGAGTCTTCAGTGTCAATTCACAGCCCAACAGACTTTAAGATTTCTGTCAACACTAAAAAATAATTATTTTTGCTTATTTTAAAACAGGGCCTTATTATGTAGCTTTGCCTGGCCTGGACCTCACCTTTTAAGACCAGGTTGGCCTCGAAGTCACAGAGATTTGAGCCCCCTCCTCAAGTGCTGGGATTAAAGGCATGCATCACTACATCCAGAAAAAAATAATTTTTAGATATTGCATTTTATTAATTACGTGTGTGTGTATGTGTGCACGCAGAAACATGAGTTTACATGTGGGTGTGCGTGTGCACCTGCAGAGGTCAGGGGACAACTTGTTACAGCAGGTTCTCTCCTCCTACTATGTGGGCCCTGGGGATCGAACTCCAGTTGTTAGGCTTAGCAGCAAGCTCCTCTACCCACTGAACTATTTTGCTGGTTTCTGTAAATGTTTTAACTGGCCTTCAATTTAAATAGCAAACACCATTACTACTAATACTGCCACTATAGGTTGAACACCCCTTGCCCAGAATGCCCTCAAACCCAAAACATTTTATTTTTTTTAAAACATTCATTTATTAATTTATTATGTATACAGTATTCGCTCTACATAAATGCCCGGGCACAAGATCTCAATGTAGATGGTTGTGAGCCACCCTGTGGTTGCTGGGAATTGAACTCAGGACCTTTGGAAGAACAGCCAGTGCTCTTAACCTCTGAGCCATCACTCCAGCCCCCCAAAACATTTTAAACATCAATATGGGTTCTGGCTAAAAAAATCCTACACCTGACCTCTAGGGATGAGACACACTGAACAAACTGTATAGAATTATCAAAAGGCCATGTGTGTGAGGGGTCTATGAAATATAAATGAACATTGTGTATGAGCTTGGTTCTCATCCCCCCAAATCTCAGAGGAATATGTATATACTCCAAAGTGTGAGAAGATACCACAAGTGTGAAATATTTCTAGTGTCAGGCATTTTTGGACAGAGAGACTTAGCCTAGTCTCAGAAAATGGTGCAAGCTGTGTGCAGGGCACCTTGTTAAGCACATGAGACCTGTACCACTCCTCACTCCATGACGCCCCTCCCATGAACTGATCTTCTGTCCATCTTCCAGAGTGATGGATGGATAGCTAAGTCTGCGTTTTGTAATAAAAAAATTCCAGTTATTTGTTTTATGCATAGGATGGTTTTGCTGCACATATGTATGTGCACAATGTATGTGCCTGGTGCCTGTGGACACCAGAAGAGGGTGTTGGATCCTCTGGAACTGGAGTTACAGATGGCTGGTTGTGAGTTGTCGTGTGGGTGCTGGGGACTGAACCAGGTGCTCTGTAAGAGCCTCAAGAGCACTTAATCACTGCGCCACCTCTTTATTTTTTCTTTATTTCTTTTTTTTTTGGTTCAAACTTTTAAAAATATTTACATATTTTTGTGTATGAGGGCATTTTGTCTGCATGTATATATGTTCACCATGTGTGTGCCTAGTGTCCACAGAGGCCAGAAAACAGTGTTAGATCCCTTGGAACTGAAGTTACAGTTGGTTGTGAGCTGTCGTGTGGGTGCTGGGAATTGAAGCTGGATCCTTTGGAAGAACAGCCAGTGCTTTTAACCACCATGCCATCTCTCTGGCTCTTAGCTCTTTTTCTTTCTTTCTTTTTTTTTTTTTTCGAAACGGGGTTTCTCTGTGTAGCCTTGGCTGTCCTGGACTCACTTTGTAGACCAGGCTAGCCTTGAACTCACAAGAGATTCACCTGTCTCTGCCTCCCTAGTACTGGGATTAAAGGTGTCTGCCACTATGCCCGGCTAGCTCTTTCTTTTTAAGTATTACTTTTATTTATTTATTTATTTATCTTTTATTTTATTTTATATATTATTTATTTTATATTTAGATATATTTATTTATATCTATTTATATCTGTTTATCTCTCTCTCTGTGTGCAAATGCCACAGCATGTAGAGGTCAGGGGACAACTTGTGGCAGTTTATTCTTGCCTTCTATTGTGTGGGTCCTGGGGATTGAACTCAGGTCATCAGGCTTGGGGGCAAAAGCCTTTACCTGCTAAGCCACCTCTCCAGTCCCAAAGCCTTCGTTTTCTATCATGATACATCTCTGAGCCTACAGGGATGACATTTGGAGTCAGGATTCATGCTAATCCCAGGGCCAGGCCCATACATAAAGAGTAACAGCCAGGCGTGGTGGCGCACGCCTTTAATCCCAGGACTTGGGAGGCAGAGGCAGGCAGATCTCTCTGAGTTTGAGGCCATCCTGGTCTACAAAGAGAGTCCAGGACAGCCAGAGCTGTTAACACAGAGAAACCCTTTCTAGAAACCCCCTTACACCCTACCAAAAAAAAAAAAAAAAAAAAAAGAGTAACAGGAAGTTTAGGCCTCTACAGTCTTCCTTCCTTCCTTCCTTCCTTCCTTATCAAGACTATTACTTCCCAACTTGTTCAGCCAGCCAAAATACCAGTCTTGAGTCTGGTATTATTAATGGCTGACCATAGTTTTTAGGAATACTGGGTCTCTTGTATTTAGCACAAGGCCCCAGCACATAGTAGACCCTCATAAACATGTGTTGATTGAATAACAGATGATTGAGTCATTAAATGTGATTCAGATGTGCGCTGTTATTCGGACCTCATACCTTGTAGGGCACACAGGAACTGGAATTCCTGCCTCTTCTATTTGCTGCATTGTGTTTTGGGGCTCTATTTCCCTTAAGATCGTCTTTTCTAATCACACAGAGGCAGCACAGGGTCTGGCAGTGGTTCTCACGGGTCCTAAGGGCTGCCTGGTGGAGACACGTATTTTGAGAAAGCTAATGCTTTCAAGCCAGGCCTGCTGCTTGGATGTAGGAGCCCCACTTCCGGCATTTTAAGGAGCCCTAGTTCCGGCATTTTAAGCAGCCATGCTATCCACAGTAGAAGCACAAATTTCCCCCAGCATCCATCAGTGCCCATTCCTTAGATGCAGGCGGGGCAACTTGTGCTCAGGACACTCACCTGTGACCAAGGCAAGGGTCCCGAGCTTCCTGATCACACAGTGGCCCGGTCCATCCCGGGTGGCACTCACACACTACACTGTCCTTCTCCACGGAGCGACACAGGCCGTGCCGACACACAGTGCAGGACTTGCAGCCAGGAGAGACCCCCAGGGACTGAGCCGGGAGGGCCTTGAAATCCTGCAACTCATTGTTGATGCGGACTTCGTGGATGCAGCCGTGGAAGCCGCCCAGCGGCCTGTCTGCGCCCTGGCGCAAGGCTGAGAGGCCAGTGGAAGTGGGGATGCCTGTGGGAAGAAACCAGGCCGGCTGAAGACACTCCCCTGCCCTACTCCAAGCCCTGTGCCTTCAAGGTGAGAACACACAGCACATGTTCACAGTTACCACTCAGAGCTCTGGGCCTCTGCTGTTCAAACTGAACTGACAGGTCAAAGCCTGGGGGCCTTATCCTCATGGGGACACTCGTCCTTGCTCTGGAGCTGTTAAAACTCAACTTTTCACTAGTATCTAAATTCAGGAAAAAAAAAATTCCACAGAAGTCTGTATTTTGAGCTTTCAAAGGAGAAATGACAGGACCCGTCATCTACTGCCACACAGTTCCCCTGACTTGACTGAGGCCCACCCCTTAGATATGGCGCAGGCGGAGGGATACTAGATCACCTTGTTGATCACCAGGCTGTGGTGCCCCCTTGTCGTAGCTCCTGTTTGGAAGCCCGCAGCAAAGGAGTTTGGGAGAGAAGATATGGTTGGGTGGCAGCTTGTGTCAGTGAAGTTTTGGGTTCAAGGTGTCTAGACTATTTTAATCCCCTCTGTGCCTCACAGGTGCCTTTCTCAGGGCTGTTAGCAGACTCCTGGGAAAGGCCTGACTTTGTGCCCCTGATCTGTGCTTTCTCTCTCCTTTTAATGGTGGACATATGGCTTAACTGTTGTGTGTGCTTAGCATACACACAGCCCTGGGTTCAGTCCCCAGCACTGCATAAGTTGGACATGGTGGCATATGCCTGTGATCTCAGGACTCTGTGGGTAGAGGCAGGAGTATTACAACTTCAAGGCTATCCCTGACTAAAGATGAAGTTTCAGGCCAGCCTGGGGTACATGAAACCCTGTCTCAAACAAAAACAAACAAACAAACCCCAAAAACTTTACTCCCCACTCTCCTCCTTCCATGTCAGTTTCTATCCAGACCATGTTGGCTGGAAAAAAGTGCCCGGTTTTCTTCTGACCAGAGCAGGAGCAGGTGCAGGGAGGCAGGGAGGGGAGCGACATCCTTCCTTGTGCAGAAGCCGTGTCCTGAGATGGGTCTGGGCCAGGAACACTCTATGTCCCCTGCATCTGGATGGCCTGTCCAAAGTGCAGGTCCCTGGGTCCATGCCAGCCCTTGGCAGGGGAGACCTGGGTGAAGTCTTAGGTATTTGCCTTGAACCAGCTGCTCTGGTGGCTGTGAGTGGATATGTGTGTCTATGGGGACAGAGCCATGGGTGTTGCTTGCTCCCACTACAGAAGTGTTCTACCACAATGTCCCAGTTAGAAACCCCTGCTCTGATGTCACCAAGACCCAGTCTGAAACCCCAGCTCTGATATTGTTTTTTTTGTTGTTGTTGTTTTTTGTTTTTGCATATAATTCAAGACCCACCAGCCTAGGGGCTTCATTTCAGGTCTAGGCAGCTTTCGGTGGTTTGCCATTTTGGCCTTTGTACAACCTTGACCCCAGTGTGGTGCTTCTTGCCATGTCTAAGAGGTGGCCAGGGCAGAGGGGCACTGCCCTGAAGCTTGCAAACTTCAGGAGAACCTGGACACCCTTTCATCTCCTCCTTTCCTCTCCTCACCTCCCTGGACACTTGCTATTCCCACAGAGGCCCATCTTTTTCCTTTATGAGCATCTGCCCAGGGTCTGTTCCCCATGGCTGGGCTAATGCCTGGTCATGCTTTCAGCAACCAATGTTGTTGTCACTTCCTCCAGGAAGTCCCCCTGATTGACTTTGGTAGTAGGTGCCAAGAAGACATGGGGGAGACCCCGGCATCAGGTCTGGGTGTCAGTGCAGAAGCAGAAAGCCAGAATGGTGGAAGGGGTGGGGCAAGGCAGTAAGGGGGAGAGCGTTACCTCCGAGGTAGAGGGGGCTGTTGATGCCCACTGCTGGCTGCTTCTGGAGCTTCCCCAGGCTCTTGGGGGCCCCTTTGTCTACCACCAGGTTCAGGGTCTGATTTAGCATCACCAGCTCCACACTGTGAAACTGACCATCATTCACCGTCTCCACACTGGACAGGAGAGAAAAAAGAGCCAGAGGTCAGGTGTGTTCCATGCCCAGGCACAGGGCTGCAGTTAGATTTGCACTGCTTGCATTCTGCTTGACTTTCATTTGGAAACACAGTGAATTATATAAATTGCAAAAATAAAAACAGGAAATGTTTCCCCCCAACTTTGCCAGGCTCTCCATTTACTTCTGTTTGGCACCCACCTCCACACTCACTCTGAGTGATGTAAGGCAGGGTATGCAAGTCATGATCCTTGACCTCTGGGTTCCTTGGTTGTGCCTCCCAAGTACAGGACTGTTTTCTCACATAAACATAGTGTCCTGACAGAGCAGGGAACAGTTAACATTCATGACAACTTTTTATTTGTCCAGATGAGCAGTGGCCCCAGCGACGGCCCTTGTAGCAGGTTTCGGCTCCCGTCACACAGCCAGCCAAGGGGC
This sequence comes from Lophiomys imhausi, assembly GCA_907164525.1. NCBI lineage: Eukaryota > Metazoa > Chordata > Mammalia > Rodentia > Muridae > Lophiomys > Lophiomys imhausi. The sequence goes on from CAJQZJ010032904.1 coordinate 3,098,954, forward strand.
GCTGCAGTTGCTGCTTATTTCTTGCTCTGGTTCTTTCCACAGAGTAGGCAAGCTACCCCTAGCCCATCATCTCCGGTTGGCTCTACCAGCACACTGCCTGGACACTTGCTCACTGAATATGCTGTCACTTCAAATGCCCCGTTTCCTCCGTCAGCCTCACTGAAGAGTTAGCTTTGCCTTAAGAAACATCTGGGAGAAAATGTTTTAGTATGATGTGATTTTTTTTTAACCTAGCATGTATGAAACAAAACCTCTTTCCGTTAAGATTTCAGTAAGTTGTCTTTGTTCCACCTAAATTTGTTGTATGCCCACCAGTTCTGAGCATGCCATATCTGAGGAAAGAGTGTCTCATGTTATGCCATGTGACTCTTATCCTCATTCCAGAACTACAGAGCTGGGAGCCTAGGGAAACAGAACTGTTTACTCTCTTTCCCTCCCCCAGCTAATGTGTGGCAGAGCAGGGACTTATTATGGGATATGTACAGTGCTAACTCACTTACTTATATTAGTTGATAATTCTGTGAAGTGGGTACCAGATAACCTACTTCACAGATAAAGACAGTGAGGCTGAGAGAGGTACAGTGATTTGGCTCGGGTCATCAGTTGTAAAACATTGGTCTTCCAAATCAAAGTATCAGTGGGAAGAACTGCTGTGCTGCTCACAAAAAAGATGGTAAGAGTCAAAACCAAGCCAAACCCTGCTGTATGCTCTAAGAGAAATGGCCATGCTGCACTGCCAAGCCTCCGTGGATAGGCCCCTGGAGATATCATTAGGGATTCCATCGGAGACGAGGGGCCTGAGAGTCTTTCTTACTGCCCATGGGGACCAGTCAGAGCCAGCAGCAAGATGCGGCAACCCTGGAGTTGCTGGAGTCTGGTTGGAGGACTCTTGCCTAGGGCTGCTATGGCCACAGGCATTGCCAGAGGGGCCCTACAGAGGTCTCTTCTATGTTTAAAGGTGTACTTATTTTATGTGTATATGTGAGTGCCCCCCCCCCCCCGTGTGTGTGTACAACATGCATGTCTGGAGATTTCAGAAGCCAGAAGAGGATGTTTTATCTCTAAGAACTAGAGTTACAGGCAGTTGTGAGCTGCATGATATGGGTGCTGGGAACTGAATCTTTGTCTTCTGCAAGGGCAGCAAATGCTCTTGACCCTCTCTTGCTTTTAATAATGGTAGTGGGTGGGCCATGGGGTCAGGGCAGGAGCTGAAAATCTTCATTTAACCCTAACAAGCCTACAGGCAGGAGGCATATCTTCCTCGTTTGGAAACAGGAGACTTACTGAACAGGGAATTAGGGTGCCTTGCGAAGAGTCTCAACTGGAAATAGTGGGGTCAGTACTTAAGCTCATGTTTCTCAGCTATGGAACTCTAGGCTAGTACAAGAAAGATTATCGGGTGGTCATTTCGCTAGATGCCAAGAGCAACCAATAGGTGGCGGCAGAGCCTGCAGGAACAAAATGTCCCTGCGATTTCTTAGGTAAGCAGCCTGGGCCTACAGACCCCACTCTACAGCCTGTAGCCTCACAGTGGAGGGTGGGTTTAGTGGAAACCTGACCCAGGTCTAACGCCAAGCTCTTCCCATCCTGGGCTTCCTCTGAGCAATCAGGCTTCTCATCCTTCAAACAGGAGTGATGATGTTCGCTGGTTAATGTGCCGAGGATCAAATACACAGTGAATGGGCTGGTGGTAATTCAAATTGCCAGGGTATGCGCTCTGCCAAGTAAAGCTGACTTGTACATGGAGTTTTGAATGGCAAACCTTAAGAGACCCAAGACATGGCCTCCCAAACCCTGAATTTCCTGTTTCTCTTGCTAACCTATAGTTCCTATCCCACAACAGCACTAGTTGGAGTTCCCATCAGCTGCCCTTTCCCACAGGCCCCTGGCCCTGTGGGCACAGGAAGTCTTATGATAAGTCCCTATACCGAAGGCCTGGCCTGTTCTGCGGAGAGGCCCAGCTAGGCTTGCTGTGTCTTCCCTGTGGCCTACAGTAGAATCTTGACTTGTTCCTTACGACTACTGGGGACCTGGATAGAACCAGGGATAGGCAGAAAGGGGGCCCTGGAATCCAGCTGCTCCAGAGGGGTGAAGCCTACAGGGGCCCTCTGAATCATCCTTTGGGGGCTGGTTCACAGGTGGCAGAGGACAGAAATCTGTGGGTCATCAGTTTTGGTTTGGTGGCTTGGCTTTCATTCAAGGCTGATGGCACTCCCCAGGTGGCAAGCAGTCACTGCTGTGACTCTGAGGAGTGGCCTCCTGTCCCCTCACCTGCTGCCAGCTCACAGTACCAGTTGTGAGTTACAGCCTCCCCCAGCATGGCATTCACAAAGGGCATCTCCCCTTCCTGCCCCGTGGAAACGCTCCTTAGTGTTAAGTTAGACCCCTACCCCCAGAGCCCTCCCTAATCTTCCAAGCAGGAATATTTGCTCCTTGTTTGGAAGTGTCCCAGCAGCAGGCTGGGGAGCCTCCAGGGAGGCCTGTTACATTCTGCCTGTGTAGCCACTGTCTGTCCACATGTGTGCCTTCTGTGTGGGGGATGTTTAATCTTGTGTCCCCTACACTCAGCCCAGGTCAGATAGGTGTTTCCCAAGTCAGTTGGTGAGTGGGAGATAACACAACAGGCTGAGCATCCCTACACCTGAAAATCAAAATGCAAAAGACTCCCAAATTTGAAAAAAAAAAAAAGAGCAATAACCTGATGTTACAAGTGGAAAATTCCACACATGATCACATGTGATGAGTTGCAATCAAAACATGTATTAAAATATTGCATATTCTCTAAAACTGCATTTAGATTATATGGATGATGTGCATATAAACATATATAAACTGACCCATAAAAATTACTTTTTTTTTTTTTTTTTGGTTTTTCGAGACAGGGTTTCTCTGTGTAACAGCTCTGGCTGTCCTGGACTCGCTTTGTAGACCAGGCTGGCCTCGAACTCACAGAGATCTGCCTGCCTCTGCCTCCCAAGTGCTGGGATTAAAGGCATGCGCCACCACTGCCTGGCTACTTTTTTTTTTTTTGGTGTTTTGAGACAAGGTTTCTCTGTATAACAGAACCCTGGCTGTACTGGACTCGCTTTGTAGACCAGGCTGGCCTCAAACTGACAGAGGTCCACCTAAAATCACTTTTCATGTGGGATTTCTGGAGCCTCTGGCCCCTTGTGATTATGAGCTGAAGAGCAGTGAGAATCTAAGTCATCTGCCTGGATGCCCATCATTTGGTTCCTTCCAAGGGCATGCCACCTTACTGGTGGACTCAATAAACTTATACTACTCCCTGGTGGCAGCTTTAGGAGTAGCAATGGTTTCCTGGTCTCTCAATTGGCATAGTGTGTGCAGAAGGTCCCTCATTCTGCCTAGAGCCCAGCTGCTTCTGGAAGCTTTTCTTTAACCTTCCATCCTTCATAGTCCACATCACGGCTCATTTGCCAAGTACTGTTTCATGCTCACCAGCACCCTAGGAAATACCCACCAATGCCACAGGAAGGAGGCCAGGGACTGAGAGGAAGACCACTCCTTTAATCCTTAAGTGACACCAAATGCCTTTTCTCAGGCATATGGTTTGTCAGGCTGCCCTGGCCCTGCCTCCCCACTCTCTGTCCTTCCCACTTGGTCCAAGGTCACCAGGCCAGAGATGCCTAACATCTCTGTGCTTGCAGTGTCCTACTGTCCGAGGCTGCTCTTGTCTCTCCTCATCCTCCACTGTGACCCTTCTGCTCTGGGTGGTGTCCTTGTCACTGTCTCTTGTTTCTTGCTGCTGTCCCAACACAGCCTCCCACTTGTCCTCTCTACACATGCAAGTTTCCCCCTTCAAGATCCAACTTAGATGACTCCTCCTCCAGGGGCTTTTCACATATAAACCTCTGCTTCTGAAATTCATGCACCACAATGGATGTGGTGGCAGATACCTTTAATTCCAGTACCCTGGAGGCAGAGGCAGGCATATCTCTGGGTGTTTGAGGGTAGCCTGGTCTACATAGTGAGTTTCAGGCCAGCTAGGGCTACACAGTAGGGTCTTGTTTCAATTTTTTTTCTTTTTGGATTTTTCTTTGAGACAGGGTTTCTCTGTGTAGTCTTGGCTGTCCTGGAACTTACTCTGTTGATCAGGTTGGCCTCAAAACTCACACTCTGTTCTCAGAATCATTGTTTCTTCCTTCCCTTGCTTTTTCTCTTCTATCTCCCACCCCACTGTGTGTGTGTGTGTGTGTGTGTGTGTTTGTGTGATATGAAGACTGAACTTAGGGGCCACATTCATGTTAGATAAACACCCTTCTACTGAGCTATGCCCTCCATCCCAAACTGCTGTTTATTTAGTTTTGACAAGGCAGCCCTTGGTGTTCTGGAACTCACCATGTAGACCAGGCTAGCCCTGAACCCACAGCGATCCACATACACTTCTCAGCCTCCGGAGCACTGGAATTAAAGGCCTTCACTCCCATGGCCAGCTCACACCACTAGCTTTAACCAGTGGTTTTCAAACTGGGTTTACTAGAGGAGAATCAGAAGCCTGGGCCTCCCAGCTCTGCAGGGCAGTTCTACCTCTATGTATTAATAGTAAGTTAAATACAAAGTTACAACTGAAGAAAATATTTAGTTAACCAGAACTGCTCTTCACCAAACCTAACAAATCAAACTCTTAACTCCCCAGGGGAGCATGGGCTCTGCTGTATGCAGTTTCTCTGAGTTTGGCTCCTTCCACTGTTGGTTTTATGTGACTCAGGGGTAGCACAGATGGGCATTAAAAGTTCTAGTGGTTATCTAGAAAAACCCCTCTATCATAAAATATAACTTTTAACTTTAATCATTATTTGGCAGAGGTTTGAGAATCCATTAGCTGAAGATATCAGGATCAAAAGTAGTTTGGGCTACTTGCGTACAGTTGACTGTCCTCAATCTAAAACACTCTAAAAATGGAAAACTTTTGAGTGTCATAATGTTCCTGATTCGGGAGAGTTATTTCAGATGAGGGATGCTCACTCTGCCCTTTACTAAATGGCAGGAAACATTTAGAGTGAACAGGCATGTCTGTGGGAGACAGCTAAGGTGTCCCCTAAAAGCTTGTGTGTTGAAGGCTTGGTCCAGAGTCTGTGGTGGTGCTACTGGCAAGTGGTGGAACCTTCAAGAAGTAGGCTTATGTGGGAAGTCCTCTACTTACTGAAGGACACAGCCTGACAGGAATGATGGGACTCTGGCCCCCTCTTGCCTCTTTGCTTTTCAGCTGCCAGGACATGAGAAGCTAGCTCTAATAGACGCTTCCCACCATGATGAGCAAGTCAAAGTGATGGAGCCAAATGACCATGAACTGAAATCTCTAAAACCATGAACCAAGAGAAACCTTCCCTCTTTATAAGTTGATCACCTCTGGTATTTTGTTACAGCTAAAGCAAGCTGCCTGACCTATAGGGTGACTGTTAAAAAAGACTTAAGTTTAGGAAACACTGTCTTTCAGAACAGTTTGAAAGTCATTTAAACACAGTCCTGTTCCCTGGGTGCTCTTGAATTTCCTCTCCTTGAATTGCATGCTAATCGCCCTGCTTTCTTTCTTAAACTAATAAGAGATTAGGATGACATTTTGAAAAGGGCATCTCATTAAGCAGTCTCATCTCCATTGGAGCACCTGGCTCTGTGCACAGTAGCCAGCTGGCCATTTATCTTATGGTAATGAGGTGTCATCTGCCCACATGGACCTGCCTTCCTTTCCTGCTTCTGCCTCCTCTGGTAGCACCTTTCTCCCTCCCACCTGCCACTCTGTGAGAAGTGTGTCTGTATGGGACAGGAGGCTGCAGAGTCACCTGGTATCTATCTACTCTGTAGGAACACAGTCTGTGGCCGGGAGGGGAGGGCTTTACCTGTACACTGTGGTTGGAGGAGAGCTCAGGCTGTCATACACCAGCCTCACATGGCCCTGGTACAGCTCCAGTGCCAAGGGGTCGTTGTCACCCTTGTAAAGAAGTATGCCGTTGTCTTTGTCAGTGGCCACCTGGGGAGAGCAATCAGGGTGCATAGGTTAGAACTTAACCCAAGCTCCAACAGCTGACTCCCAGCACCCTCTCAGGTGGCTGCCTCGGAGTTTAGATCAGATGGGAATTCAAATCCACATCTCTTTCCCCATCTGGCCTTTCTATTCCAGAAGGCAAGACTCAAGCTTACACTTCAGCTAGCTGAGCAAACTGCTTCAACAAATATTCACTGAGCATGTACCATGTGCCATGACATCAGGGTCACTGACCCCTCAAGGATGTTCAAATCCCTTACATAAAAGAGTGTCTGCATTGAGTCCATGCACTCCTCCCACATGATTTCCATCCTCACTGGGTGGATGATGATGTCTGAAATGGGGAAATACTATGGTAACAGCCGTAATGCATATGTACCAGTCACCATCATGTTCGACCTTTTGAGATTGTCATGTAACCTTGTCATCTATCAAATACATGCCAGAGAACTGTGCAGTCAACTTATACAAAAGTTCACAAACTTCTGGGCTGTGGGGCACATGCATTTAAAGGAGGCAAAGGCAGGCAGGCAGATCTCTGGGAGTTCAAGGCCAGCCTGGTCTACAGAGTGAGTCCAGGACAGCCAGGGCTACACAGAGAAACCCTGTTTTGAAAAACAAAAACAAAAAACGAAGAAACAAAAAAATCACAAGTGAAACATCTCATAATATATATATATATTTTTGGTTTTTAGAGACAGGGTTTCTCTGTGTATCCTTGGCTGTCCTGGACTCACTTTGTAGACCAGGCTGGCCTTGAACTCACAAAGATCTGCCTGCCTCTGCCTCCCAAGTGCTGGGATTAAAGGCGTGCACCACCACCGCCTGGCATCTCATAATATTTTAAGTAGGTTTCTGATTATATTCATAGCTATCCTTGGTTATGGCCGGAGGGCTATGGGTTGGGCATACCTTGTAGGGGCTAAGTGAGTCCATACATGTTCAATATAATAGCAATTTTCTTTAAAATGTTTTTGATCTGTGGCTGCTTTAGTGTGTAGGCATGGAAACTGTGGGCAGGTTGTATCTATGCATGCCAGGAGGCCCCAGCTCTAATTTGCCTCTTCTACTAGAATACAATGTGATCCAACAAAGCACCTGTCTCCTTGCATAAAACATGTAATAATAGTTGTAAACAACTTAAATTGTGGCTAAAGACCACAACTTCATCAATGTATCCTATGAATAAAGCAATGTGGTTAGAGCCACCTGGGGAAGTCTTAACAATACCGTTGTCTGGGCTTTACCCCAGAGCAAGTCAGCACAAGTCTTTGTGGGCAAATATAAGTTTAAATGCTCTGCAGAGGATTCTAGATGCTGCCCTAGGTGGAAGCCAGGCTTCCAAAGAAGTTGCCCTGCTGACCAGCTGGCTGCTGGGTGAGTCTCCACAGGACTGGATGTGCAGCATGTATATCCTATTGGGTATTTGGGCATCTGGAGCATTGAGGGTTGCTCTGGTGGGGAGGAGTGAAGGAAGAGTTGGAGGGGTGGTGGAAGTGAGAGCTTCCCATTTGTGCTAGCACCCACCCCAACAGTGCAGTCCTGTCCATTGCTCAGGCTCTGCAGGGACAGGATCTTATGTGGATCCTTCAGCCCCACAGCCTGGAGCAGACCTGCTGTGTACAGGTGCTCAAGACATCTTTGCTGAACAGGAATAGAAGCTACAGATTAAATCACATGGCAGAGGCCTGGCATGCGTACAGCAGCAACCAGCAGCACTGGGGCTACTAATTGGCCAGCACTGTCCAGTTGCATTGCTGGACCTAAGCTGTCGAGAAAACAACTTGGTTCATACTAAACTCCATTCCGTTTCCTGAATGTGTCCTGCTTGCTGATGCCTCCAGAAGCCTTTGCAAATGCCAATCTCTGAACTAGCTCCTCCCTAGCCGGTCACTGAAGTCTCTTATTCTTCTCCCTATAGGCCAGGAGCATGTCCTCTTCTGTGCTCCCTCAGCACTCAGTATTTCTTTTTTTTTTTTGTTTTGTTTTGTTTTTCGAGACAGGGTTTCTCTGTGTAGCCCTGGCTGTCGTGGACTCAATTTGTAGACCAGGCTGGCCTCGAACTCGCAAAGGTCCGCCTGCCTCTGCCTCCCAAGTGCTGGGATTAAAGGCGTGCGCCACCACTGCCCGGCGCACTCAGTATTTCTTATCACCTTTTCCTGTCATCCTGGCTGCTTTGTCTCACATACCACTGGGTCCCCATTGTCCAGCATATGGTAGTTGCGGGCAGGAGTGATTTTCAAGGAAAGAAGGAGTGAGACAGTGAGGAGCTGATGCCTGCGGTGAGACTCACCAGGGGGTTTTCTCACTGGACTGCTCTGGGATGGGCTGGCCTGGCTCCTGCAAAGCTGAGCGCTGCCTTTGATATTCTGGGAGAAGAGGCAGCCTTGCTAAAGATCTGGGAAACTCCAGCTGTAGCTGGGAGGGGAAGAGCCTACATACCTGCAGAGAGATGTTGGCCTGGGGCCGGACCTTGGCAGAGGCCAGTTCCACGTAGGAGTCCTTGCCCACAAAGTTCACGGTGATGAGCTTCTCACACCTGGGCCCCGCAAAGCCTGGGGGACAGCGGCAGGTGGGCTCCTGCTGCACCACGATGCACTGTGCCCCATTCTGGCACTCATACTGGTCGCAGGGGCTGGTCTGTAGTAGAACCATGGGTGGGGGGTGCTCGCAGAAGAGCCCACTGGAAAGAGGGTGCGGGAGAGTGGAGACACCCATAGTTATCAAGACACTCTAGATAAAGAGGAGAGCTGTGTAGTGGGAGGTTCCAATCTTTCCTCTAACTGGAATGAGTCCTTCTCTATAAGCTTCAGTGTCTCTCCTTTCTTAAAAAAGTGAGTCAATGTAGGCAAAATAGCCCAGCTCAGTGGGTAAAGGTGCTTGCTGCTAAGCCCGATGACCTGTGTTCGATTCCTGGTACCCATGGTAGGAGAACTGACTGACTCCCACAAGCTGTCCTCTGCTCTCTACAAGTGTGGCATGGCATATGTGTGCATGTATGCGTGTGTGTGTGTGTGTGTGTGTGTGTGTGTGTGCATACAGTAAATAAATAAATAAATAACTGAAAACAATAACTGAATCAGATTAGAGTGAAGATTTCAGAGTCATCAGAATGGACTGGGATGAGTCTGTGGAGTACAGACTAAATGAGTAAACAACATGGCACAGCTGGCCCTCAGGGAAACTCTGCCTTACAAAGGAAAGCATTCTGACACCTGCAAACAACAGGGATGGACCTTGAGATACTGTGCTAAGTGACAGGAGCCAGCCATAAAGGCTAGCACCCCCTGAGAGACAAAAAGTAGAATGAGGTTGTCAGTGTTACAGGGAGACAATGTGGAGTTGTTGATGGTGTTGGGGTTGGAATTTTGCAAGGTGTGAAGAGCCCTGGAGAGGGAGACACAACACTGTAGCTGAGCTATCCTGTGAATATTCTATCTAAAAAGGTCTATTTAAAAAATTAATTTTGAGTATGGGGAGATGTCCTCTGCCTCCTCACCCCTTGATACCTGAAGTAGTTGGGATGACCTCAGCACCATGAGAGTAGGTGAGCTGGCCCTTGCCCACTGTGGCACTCGGGAGAGTGTGCCCTGCACCTCGATTGGGCAATACAGAGGAGCTTGCCCTGATGGCAAAGGCATGGCATGGGTGAGGCAGCCCAGAGGATGAGAACACGGGAGAGCTGGCCCTGCCACTCATTTGGGGTGAGGTTGCTTGGGTGAGAGATTGATGCCCTCACTGGGCAATACAGTGGAGCTGGCTGTGGAGGCATGGATGCAGGGGAGCCAGCCCTGAGGGCATGAGAGCAGGAGAGCTGACCCTGCCTCCTGCTAATGGTGGCACTGGGTGGGCTAGCTGGAGCAGTGCTGGAGAGCTCACCTTGGTGGAGTGGATAAGGGAGAGCTGTTGTGCTGACTAGCTCAGCTACCACCCAGGCCCAGATCCAGGGCTCTGAATTGACCCACCCCTAAATCTGTATCATCTGTGGATGGCTGGGACTTGTGAAAAGAGCTGGTCCTGCTGATCCAAAGCTGCAGGATCTTCATGTCACAGGGCAACAACAGGATAACTGGGATCCAGTATTGATGTCACAGATGTCAAAGATCTCTAACCAGACCAATGACTCATTGCAATGCACATTTGCAAGTGAAGATGTGTGGACAGAGGGATATACCGTGGGACACACTGTGACACACTACAGCTTCCACAATGAGATGTTTTCTATGCTTTGGCTTTTTTTGTTTGTGTGTGTGTTTTAATTTAGGCGGGAGGCTGTAAGGGCAAAGGGCGGATACGAGGGGACAGGGTGCATGATGTGAAACAAAGAATCAATAAAAAGTTAACAAACATTAATTCTGAATTATGCGTGTGTGTATGTGTGTGTATATGTGCACATGAGTGCCTGTGCCCACAAAGGCCAGAAGGGATGGATCCTTCCAGAGCTGGATATATAGTTGGTTTTGAACTGCCTGATGTGGGTGCTGGGGGTCACACTTGGGTCCTCTGTAAGAACAGCGAGCTCTATTAAGCTATTAACCGAAAAGCCAATGTAACAATTTTTTTTTTTTCTGAGATGGAGTTTCTCTGTGTAATACTACTGGCTGTCCTGGAACTCACTTTGTAGACTAGGCTGGTTGCAAACTCATCAAGATTCACCTGCTTCTGCCACTGGAGTGCTGGGATTAAAGGTGTGGGTCACTACCACCTGACATTTTTTTTTTATGTCCATTGATGTTTTATTTGCATGTATGTCTCTGTGATGGTGTTGGGTCCCCTGGAACTTGAGTTACAGACAGTTGTGAACTGTAATGTGGGTGCTGGGATTTGACAGGTCCTCTGGAAAAGCAGACCAGTTCTCTTAACTGCTAAGCCTTCTCTCCAACCTGTGACTAGTCTTTATTCTTTATTTTTATTTTATGTGCGTTGGTGTTTTGCCTGCATGTATATCTGTGTGATAGTACCAGATCTTGCAGTTACAGACAATTGTGGGCTGTCATGTGGGTGCTAGGAATTGAACCCAGGTCCTCTGGAAGAGGAGTCAGTGCTCTTAACCACTGAGTCATCTCTCTAGCCCCAACCTTTGACTATTCTTAACACTCTTCAACTATCTCCTTGGGTTCAGATAAGGCCTAGGGAGAACTTACAGCTCCTTCTTGGCTCACCATCTTATAGTCTATGTCAAAGTTAATCTGCATTTTTTGTATTAATGCCATCTAGTGTGTACTGGTTTAAGTCTGAGTGCCCTTTAAGTATGGTCCCTGCTCCCCGGTTTCCTGTAACCCCATGCCTAATCTTTCCAGCCCAGGTTGAGGGGGACCTGGAGCCCAGGCTGATTTTCTACATACCTCACAGTTGTCTAACCATCTGACCAGTGCCTTTCTTCTAGCACCAATTCCAGAGACTGGTCCCAAATTCTCTACTGAGTTACCTCCATTTTTTTCATTGTCTTTTATTATTTGGTGCTAGGGACTGAACCTGGGCTCGTATGCATGCTAACCATTGAGCTACACCCTCAGCCCTCACATCCCTTTCTGCCATTAAGATCCCACAATGCTTTCGGTTTCTGGCCACCCCACAAGCTGGACTCCAAGATGGTGGCATCGTCCATCAGGTAGAATCACCCACATGTGACAGTGCGACCTCGGACTCAGATCCAGCATCCCCAGGGAGTTGCCCAGGTTAGCAGCAGGGGGGGCCTGCATCCCTGCCTCCTCCTGCCATCTAATCCAGGCTACCTTCCTTTGGATGCCTCCTCCTGTGCCGTACCTGAAGCCCTGGGGGCAGATGCACGTGTAGCCATTGACCTCGTCCACGCACTGAGCTCCGTGGTGGCACTTGTGAACTGCACAGTCATCCTGGTCTGTCTCACACAGCTTTCCGCTGTAGCCAGGGACGCACTCACACCTGGAACACAGGCGGAGAGAAGCTTGCTCAGGGCCTGCCAGCTTGCTTGCAGGTGCTCTCGTGCCTCCCCTCACCGAACCTCTCTTTCCACCTACACTAGTTCCTCAAGGGTTCACAGGCCTGCCTTTGCTCCTGCGCTCCACTTGTGGCAGCTCATGGCCTCTGCTCCCAGGGTCAAGGAGCAGCAGTGTGGGGGAAGGGACACATTTTGTTTTCAGAACCAGGCTGGGAACACAGGATGAATCACACAGCGGGTGGTGGGCATTTGGGTCAGACCTTGTTCCTTCTACTTAGAGGTGTCATGCTGGGTGTCCTTGGTGTCCGATACTTGGCTGAGCACCTTCAGGGAACATGTCATCAGAGCCGCAGGGGCCTGCAGGGGAGGGCTCTATTCAAAGCATCCTTCAGAAAGCATTCAAGCCACCTCCCCAAAGCCTCATCCAGTGACAGCTATACTTAATGTGTCAGATGCTATTGTAGGGGTACTGGCCACTCATGGCCTCTCTGTCTTGCACAGCCTCTCAAGGCCACCAGTCCTCAATAAACTCTACTACTCCAGAGTGCAATGAACATTGTGTAAAGTCAGATAATGTAGGGATGATGACAAAGGATGAAGGAAATTATGGTGTTGGCATTATCATTGCCTTTGTTCTACTGCTTGGAAGGATTAAAAGCTCCTGTTTCCTAGAGGACGGGATGGAAGCAGCTGCCATTAGGTCTCAGTCCAGCTGGTCCAGCCCTGACTTAGAGAGCACGTGGTCCACAGCCCTACCATACTTCTATGGCACCAAAACCAAGCCTATATGTAGCCAGAACATGTGTCCGTGGCTCATTTGTTTGAGGTAACACAAAACAGAAATCCCTGCATAGAAACAGACCCGAGAATGCCCAGGGCTAAGGCACCTCCGTAAGCACACACCAACACAGTGTTCACTGGCCTCACTCCCTCCTGCAAAGTCTGTGCACTTCTCTGGTCCATCAGCTCAATTCTTCTGGGCAGAATAAGAGTCAAAATACCATCTACCAAGTCAAAGGGAGAGGGGACATAGGGGGTTCAGGGCAAGCAAGAGCTCTGAATTCTTAGCTTGCACCCTCTGGATCTGACTCTGTGTGTGTCCTCCTTTCTGCCCTTGGCTTCTTCTGCTTCTCTGGAGGCTTCTTCTACCCATCAGCCTCTCTGCTTCAGAAGCCCATGCACCTTAGTCCCGCCTACCTCTGTCTTTGTCCAATCTCAGGCCTCAGCATTTATTTAACCAAGCAAGGTAACACAGCATTACTTGACATACAGCAAGCAAGCTTCTGGGAGCAGGTTAATTAACACTTAGAATGCATAACATCACCCCATCACTGTCTCCTAGGAGACAAGGCACATAAATAAGATGACTCAAGGAAATCTTGGCTGCTGCCTTCCTCTCCTATATTGTCCCAGACTCAAGGGTCCTTGATTATAGTAGACGGTGAGGTTTTTGGAACAGATGTCAGGGGATCTTGGGATTCTGGCAGCTCTAATTTTCTGTGTCTCCACCCACCCCTGCCCAGTTTCCATGGTCTGCTGTGTACTTTGAAAGTCAGTGCCCTCTAAGTTTGCTGCCTGTTCATTTGATCTTGAGTGATACTCATCTCCTCATTCTGTATAGCTGAGGGCTAGTCAACACTCACTGTTCCTTCCTGACACACACAAAGCCCTTTGCCTGACAGTCTGGGTTTCTCTGTTTTGGGTCCACGCATGCATTTTGCATGTTTCCTCTCTCCAGAGTGTACTTCATACAGTTCGGTCCATCTGCACTGTACAGCCTGGTAGTTAGCAAACAGAAGCTTTCAATGGATGTTGGGTTCTGTGGTGGTGGGAGTCTGGGGGTTACACTCAGGTGACCTCCACCTCCCGAAACCTCTTCCTAGCATATTGCCCAGGGGCATGAGCAGAAGGTAGATGTGAATGGGTGGCACACAGAGCAACTGTGGCTTCCTTTATCTTGGTAAAGCCAGAGGCCTCACACCTCTTACAACTCCCTTGGAGATAAGCAATAGGCCCAGGATGTCACCACAGAAAAGGACAATACAGATCCCGGGAGATGGCTCAGTGGGCAAAATGCTTTCTATGCAAGCCTGAGGACCCAAGTTTAGTTCCCTAGAACCCACATAAAAGCTAGCCATTGCATTGCAAATTTCAGGCTTAATAAGGACCCCTCTGCAAACATTCCACATCGACCTGTGGCCCCCACACACACCATGCTGGTGAGTATAACCCGCTTGTACATGTGTACACAAAGAGAGAAAGAAGAAAGACAACATATGGAAGATACACTCAGGCTCAAGAACTGAGTGGTCTTCTTAGGCCGCCTCTTCCTAACTCCCAAAAACTGCTCATGTGGTCCCCTGATGCTAACTGGCTTTGCTGCTGGAAATGGAGGAGACAGCTCCACCCACAGCAGCCAGCAGCTGAGTCAGAACTCCTCAGGCCACCACCTCCCTCCGGTAGGTAGGTGCACAGTCTAGCAAACTTCCTGTGGCTGTGAGGAAGCAGGACTGTGAAGGTGGCCCACCAGAAAGGCTACACATTGGAAAGGTGATCAGACACACTTCAGATGGCGGTGCTACCTCTGATGACCCCTTCTGTGGATGGCCCCATCTTTGCAGTTCTAGAAAAGAGAGATATGCTAAGAAAGAGAGAAGGTGGGAGAGGAAAATGAAAGGGCAAAGGGAGGGGAAGAGGATGAGGGGAGTATCCATTTCTTTATCTTTTTCTATCATCAGAAGAACAGAAAGGAAGAAACTGTAAAAGACAAAGGCAACTTGTGGAAATATGACCGGCCTGGGTCGGAGATAGAGACACACATGAATCCAGGCGAGAGGAAGCCTGGGGTGATAGACAATACCCAACCCAGAGCCTCAAACCCAGGCTGTTGGAGGCAGAGTCCTCAGAACTCCACACCAGAACGTGAGGCAGGGCCTTACCTAAATCCTTTGTCCAGGGAGATGCACTTGGCCTCATGCTGACAGAGGTTCATCTCGGGTACACAGTAGTCAATAACCTCCTCACACAGCTCCCCTGGAGGTCAAAGGGAAGAGAAATAAGGCATCAGAGAGGACATTGGGGGGGGGGGGTGCAGTGTCACCAAGGCCACAGGGTCAGACTTGTCCCACCCTAGGTCATAGGTCATGGACACTAGGAACGCTACATTCTACACTTGGTCTACCTTTTCTCCTGGACTCCTGACTCAGTTTCCCTAGAGTGACAATGAGAAGGTCCCTGGGGTCTCTCCTGGACAGTCAGCACCTTCTGGCTGTTTTTCTTTGTCTTTCTGGAACTGAAGCCATAGGCCAGACCCTTTCACATTTCACCCCCCTTTCACCACCTGTGTATTGACTCTCACCTACAAGGCAGGCACTGTACCAGGTGCTGGGAACACAACAGTGACCAGCCTTCTCTCATTGTTCAGTGAGAGTTATTGTGCGGCCATTCACAGTCATTCAGGGTTGTGAATGCCATCATGAAGGCAAACTGTGGATGCAGAGGGGGACCCACAATCTTGCTGAGGAGGCCAGAGGAGGCTACCTGGAAAGATGGGCCAGGCATGTTATACCTGCTACAGGCAAGAAAGCCCTTTGGACGTTTCAGAAAAGGAAATACAGGAACTTTCAGTTCTGATCTCTGGATATACTACTTTTGACTTCATAGCACTGTAAAATGCCTAATGTGTCATAGATAGCCAGGGATGGGGCTTGTGGATAAACCCTGATAAGCTTGCATTACCTGAAAATTGTGTTAGGAATGCAGAAATAGGTGATGAAGCAGGACCATATCATGGAACAGTGAGTTTAAAGCCAGGATTTAATTTAATTTTTTTTTTAAATTAAAAATTTTACATTTGGTTTCGTGGGGCAAGACTTTAATCCCCGCACTCGGGAGGTAGAGACAGGCGTATCTCTGTGAGTTCATGGCCAGCCTGGTCTACAAAGTGAGTTGAGGACAGCCAAGGATACATATAGAAATCCTATCTCAAAAAACCAAAACCAAACCAAACCAAATCAAAACTTGTTTTTATTTTTTATGTGTGTAGTTGTTTTTGCCCAAATGTCTCTGTATCCACATGCATGCTTAGTACTTACTACAGAGGTCAGTAGAGGGCATCAGATCCCCCAGGACTGGAGTTACAGACAGCTACTATATGAGCCTGCATGTGGGTGCTGGGACTCCAACTTAGGTCTTTTGAAGGGGCAGCCAGTGCTTTTAACTGCTGAGCCTAGACTTTATTTTCAAAAAGAAAAGTAGAAGGTGATCAAAGAGAGGAAAACTTCTAACTATGGATGCTCTTTCCAGAAGGGTAGGGGGTTGGGGTCAGGAGCAAATAGAAGGCCAAGAGGGACAGGAAGTATGAAGAACGCTGGGCAGTGACTGCTTGAGACAGATCCTCAGAGGCTGGTCTCTGCTGTGGTGGGGACAGGTTGACCCTTGCCCTGCCCTGATCCAAACCTGAACTGCACCTCTCTACATTTGCCCAGGGAGAGACACTGTGTTCTTGGGCAGACCCCCTCCCCTTCCTAGTCCCCTGCAGACACTCAGGAGAATAGACAAGTGTCTGGGTAGGATGTGGATGTATTCTGAGACAGAGAAACCATAACACTTCCCCTCTCAGGGGGAACACATCTGCAGTATAGCTTGGTGACCTGCAGATATCATGTAGGGCTCCATGGGGCACAGGGTACATCTCAGTTCCCCACCTCCATGTCCATTTGCACGTTGGAATTTTTTAAAAGTCTGTCTCTGTTACAGAGCCAAATTGAGCCTCTCTATTCACTCCTTAGCTGCTGGCATTGTGATTTTATTTTAGCATTGAGCATACTCTTTTTTGTTTGTTTGTTTGTTTGTTTTTGTTTTTTTGAGACAGGGTTTTTCTGTGTAACAGCCCTGGCTGTCCTGGATTTCACTCTGAAGACCAGGCTGGGCTTGAATTCACAGAGATCTGCCTGCCTCTTGAGTGCTGGGATCAAAGGTGTGTACCACCACTGCCTGGTAGAGCATATTCTTTTGGAACAAAATCTAATGCCGCAGAAGGCTTCCTCTTGTCTTAGGTAGGCAAAGGCTCGGAGGCCATACTGTAGACTTGACGTCTCTGGGGTTCATTCACTGCTCTGCACATAGTAAGTGCCCAGTAATGGTTGCCTGTGGCCGATGCCAACTTGTGGTCATGCCCATGTCCTCAGAAGGTGACGAGAGTTAGGGCATAGGGAGGTTTCCCTGCACATGCTCCCAGCACAAAGGCCTGCCTGTATCCAGGAAGCCTGGAGCTAACAGAGCAGAGGGTCTTTCCCATTGGCCTTGGCACAGGCTGGAAGTTCCAAAGTTGTTCTTGGGAATCCCTGGTTCTTGAGCTGAGGACTTGAGAGCAAAGTCTCCAAGGGGCAAAGGGGGTTTCTGCACTTCCTCCTCTGCAGGCATAACAACTGCTTCCAGATACCACCTCCTCCTTCATTTCGCAGAGGAGCTGAGCTCCAAGGACTAGGGCACAGGAACCCCTAACAGAACCATCACATTTCTCCTTGTTTTAGGCGTTTGGATTTCCAAATGATGTTACTCATAGCACAATGTGTCTAGGTCTGTAATGATGTTGTGGGGGTGGGGTAAGAAGAGATCAAATACATTGGGAATGAGCACAAACAGCATTCCTTAAAGCAGGGATGTTCACAACTCTACCTTGTCAGTAAGGGTTACGGCACCAAGAAGATGGCTATTATTCTATGTAGTGTATCTCAAACTTTTATACCTAGTACTGTTCTCTAAAACCACAGAGTTAAACTCCATGGGTTCACTCTTCAAAGATCCATGGAAGTGTGGTCCAGGACACGGCACTTCAGGTAGACATCATCGCAAAGCAGGCTGCTTGTATCAGTTGCTTACATTTTGTTTCCCAAGGTAATGGTATATTTAACTAATCTCATGAGGGGTTGAGGATGTAGGAAACAGAGTCAATGGGTTTTGATGGTAAGTAGGTGGGAAGACATTCCCTGGGAATTTTCCCCAGGGGGTCCTTCTGCATATTCACCAGATAAGTTCTCTACTGTGGTCTCACAACCCCCTGGACTTCTCCCATTGAAGCTCCTGTTCCTTGGCCTGACCTTAAGCTTCATGTGAGAAGGAGCTGGGTCTTAGTCAGTTTTGCATCCCTAGAAGTGTGTCTGGAAGGCAGATTTCCAGACCTAAACAAACCATCAACAGGGAAAGCACCTCTCTGCCCAGCCTCAAACATGTGGGGCTCCTAAAGGAGGGGGTGGTTGTACAAGCTGCACAGGAAGATGTGAGAGCCCTGAGTATGTTCCAGAGAGGGGCGGAGTTAGAGGTTTACCCGGGAAAGGGTGAAGATGGGGGAGAGGGACAAGCAACACAGAAAGTATTGGGGAAGCCTCTCTTGGTCTTGGTGTCTCAGTCTCTTAATACAAAGAGGAGGTGGGGTCCCTCCTCCTTCAAGGTTATCACTAAGAAACTTGCATCTTCTTAGTGATGTCCTCGACCCCATTCCACCCCATAGATACACCAGCACGAGCATGCCCCTCAGGATCCTTACCTGTGTAGTTAGGTGGGCACACACATGCGTAGTTGTTGATCCCGTCCACACAGGTGGCATTGTTTTCACAGTCGTTGTCCTCACAGTCATCTGGGTTGGTCTCACATCGTTGTCCCTCAAAGCCCAGGGGGCAGGAGCAGCTTTAGGGGTGTGTGTAGACCGGAGAGAGTTCCAGGGTCAGGGAACAGGGAGGGTTGCAGAGGTAGGTGGGAAGATGGGGGGGGGCAGAAAAACACAATTCATCAGGTTTCTTTTGTGGCTGGAGGCCTAAGACACATTGGACACTGAGGCCTTGGGGACCCAAGGAGGAAGACACTTAGGAACCTACAAGGTCATTCTGTCTAGCTACTTATTTCCAGGCAATGTTCTGGCCCCCTACCTTGCCTGTTGCTTCACACCAGCAAGGCCTCTACACTTCCCTCAAAGGTGGAAGTGGTTCCCTGGAAATGGCTTAAATCCTTGCAGTGTATTTGAATCCCCCTTTCCTTTAACCACTCTATGGAGTAGACAGAGAGGGCCAGAAAAGCACCCCTCCCCAATAATGTTTCATTCTAAGGCAACTTTCTATGTTGAGGGGTAAGCAGGGCATCTCGGTCAAGGTTGCAGCCCTGGGACTAGGAATCTAGGGAATACATTCTGGTGTGCCACTTTCTAGATGTCTGATCTTGGGTGCTTAATGACATTTAATGATGGCATAAAACAAGTTGAGGACCACAGGGCAGCAGAAAAATCACTTTTGGTTCTTTGTTCTAAGAAAACACCCCACAACCACCTCCCCTATTGCTATTCCTGCCATGTCCCGCCACCTTGGCTCCTGAGGAGACAGAGTGGGAGGACCCCACCCCTGCCAAGACCAAGGACCCTTTGTGAGTTTATCTCAAATGACAGCCACCAGCAGGTGCATTTCTCTTATTTGCCACTGCTGTGGCACATCTGTTTGGGATGACCCCGCCTACCCCAACACTGCCAAACCTTGCTCACAGGACTGGGGATGCAAGATTAAATGAGAACAGATAAAGTGCAGAGAGCAGTGAAGCAGCCAGGGGCTAAGGA
Source organism: Lophiomys imhausi (assembly GCA_907164525.1). Classification (NCBI taxonomy): domain Eukaryota; kingdom Metazoa; phylum Chordata; class Mammalia; order Rodentia; family Muridae; genus Lophiomys; species Lophiomys imhausi. The sequence goes on from CAJQZJ010032904.1 coordinate 3,118,478, forward strand.
GTGCTGAGGGGTGGGAGGGAGCTAGTGTCTGACAAAGTACTTCGGTGAAGTTCCCTCTATCAGGACCCAAGCTAGGGCCACCCACGAAAGTGGCTCCAGCTTTAGATCTGAAGTCCAGGCCTCTACTTGGAGACTACTCTGATTTTGCATATGGATTAAAAAGTAAACTAAACTAAGAGAAAGCCAATTTCACAACCCCAGAATCTCACTTTGCCCATTCATTTCCTTATAACCTGAGAATCATAGCACATTTCCTACAAAAGTTCAAGGACTTCAGAGTGTTGCACTCACGAAGAATAGAGCAAAAATGACCCCTTTTCCCCATTTACTGTTATGGACCCAGGGCCTCATGAAAAGGGCCAATTCTTTACAGCCACACAGGGGCAGGTACTCGAATATTTTAAACAAGGGAGTGAACTGTTAGTTCCCTCCCCCCAACACAATTCCTTGGGCTTTCCCAGGGTCCAAGGAATGCCTGGCAGGGGCAACAAGATATATGATGGATGGTGAACAGAATAGATGTCGCTAATGGTTAGAGAGAGGGTGGGGAGGATGTCAAAGTCTCCTCTGTCCTTTATCAGGTACCTAGAAGCCGTTCTCAAGGTGAAGGTTTTTTAAATGGCGCATTGTGACCCCATATGGGATCCGGTAACTGAATGTAGGGGCTGTGAAAATTTTGGCAACAGTAAAAGGTTTCTGAGCGAGGACAGACCAAAATTTAATTAAAAATCAAATGCATAATGAGTCCCAGGTGTTTTTGGCAGCACTTGCTGGTGCCACATCTCACATGACTTCTCTGCAGCTTTGATTCTGAGCATACGTGTGACTTCGCATGTGAATGCTGTCACACCACACTGCCCGAAACACCTCTGCACAGATTGGGGACTTTTGTATGTTATGAATCGCAGTGATTTTACTGCACACATGCAGTTTTCTGCTGTTACGGAAACATAATGGTTGGAACACAGTAAATGTGAATATTAATAAAGTTTTGAAACTAAAATAGTAAAGACTTTTAATATTTTCCTACCATCATTCCTCATCAGTTTGGTATCTCTTTGGACTGTTTTGTGTTGGAATTTTTAATTTTAAGAACTGCTGTTTGACAATGGTTGTAGGACACAAAGAAATAAGCTAGAACTGACTGAAAAGCTCCCTCTCTATTGACTTATAGATTTCATGATGCCAGAAGGGTCTATGCAGGGTACTGAGGTAGAAAAGTATCTTTAATGTGCTTGCCCAGTGGTGGACCTTGCATGCTACAATACTGATCTTCCAGGCAAGATGTAACACAGGTGCACTAGTGACATGACCACTAGGGTGCTAGGGGTGTAACCAATTTCCGGTTGGATCTGAGGCCTACTTCATGGGACGGAATACCTGCCTGACACTGTTCACCTGATCAAAAGCCCATGGCTCAGGAGGTCACAGGCTCAAGGTGGGAACCTGCTACTGTTGCTTTGTGAAAGGGACATATTGTCAAGTGGCTCTAAATATTTATGTTTCCACTCATAGATTAGAGCTACTATCAAAGTTGGGTGATCAAGTGTGGAGCATAAGTGATAAGTGAGTATTCTGCCCCTAAGGAGACATTTACATCAATTCCCCCCAATGCTCATCAAGGGACATCAGGGAAGGGAAGGAGAAAGGGAGGTAAGAGCTGGGGGATGGCAAGGAGCGCCGTGAAATCCTGCCTCTCTCAAACGACATGGCTGATGCACTCATGAACTCACAGCAGTTGTGGTTGCCTATATAAGACCTGCATAAGATCAGGACAGTCAGCATGGGGTGAGGAGAGGAAACATTAGGTGAGGAACTATGGGCAGCTGAGGGCTGCTGGGGGTAGGGTCATTTTCCTTCTGGGGTATGCTCTGGTGGAAGGCCCCACACCCATGTACCTGCAGGCAGTACTAATTGGACCCAATGGGCTATTAAATAAAAAGGACATGAGGGTGGAAGGCAGATATATTGGTTGAGATCTGAGTAGAGGGGGAGGGGGTTATTTGGGTTGAATATGACCAAGGTACATTGTACACATGTGTGAAATTGCCAAGAAGTAAATAATACTCTAAAAATGCTACTGGTATTGCTGACTTGAGTGTCGTAAAAAGTTATTAAATGTAGTTTAGCTTGGGTTTAGGATAGAATTTCCAGCAATTTCTGAAATGGTCCTAAATATACTTCTGTCATTTTGTGCCATGTTTTTCTTTATGCAAAGTGCTATTCTAAGTATTGGTGATTTTTTTTAAAGATTTATTTTATTTATTTTATGCATATGTGTGCTCTATCTGCATGTACACCTGCATTCCAAAAGAGGGCACCAGATCACATTGTGGATGGTTGTGAGCCACCATGTGGTTGCTGGGAATTGAACTCGGGACCTTTGGAAGAGCACTAGGCAGTGCTCTTAACCGCTGAGCCATCTCTCCAGCCCCAGTATTGGTGATTTTAAGATAAAAATATCTACCAATTCTATTGGTGGTAAGCCATTCTCTTGGCAAGAAAAACCACTTGCTTCAACTGTAGACAGACTTCTGTCCAAAAAGGACAAAACTTGGAAGCAGGTAAGTCGACAGCCTAGCTCTGCCAAGACAGGGTAGGTAAGTCCTTCATAATTCCTGCTCTACAACCAATGTCTGTCAGAGAAATGGGGCCAAATGGCTGAAGATTGATGCTGTAATGTATGGAGAGAAAATGGGAACTGTCCAGGCAGCCACTGGTATGTCATTTTTTAGTTTTGGAAGCTGCAGGCCCTGCACTTCCTATATAATCAGATATATTTATC
>CAJQZJ010032904.1:3130680-3147122 GCA_907164525.1 Lophiomys imhausi
ATCTATCTATCTATCTATCTATCTATCTATCTATCTATCTATCTATCTATCTATCTATAATCTCTTTAGTATCAGAACTTTAACTGACCTGGAGCTAACAATCTTCAACCTGGAGATTCATTCTGGTGAGTGACTCTTTGTAAGTAGATGAACAGAATGGCCCCAGGGAGCTCCTACTGGTCTAATGTGGGCTTATAGCAGAATGAGAAGAGCCATCTGCCCATGCCTGCCTCTGGCTAAGGGGTGTTTGGGGCACAGGAGTCTCTCTTGACACACAAGGACAAGTCAGAACCAACCTAAATCCCATGCTTTGAGACTGTGGGACCCAGAACCAATGTTGCTTTGCAAGCACTGGGGAATCCAACCTGACCTCACACATGTTAGGCAGTTCTACCCAGATACAACCCCAACTCTTGAGCAGTGGTTTTTAAAGCTCTTCAGGTGGTTCCCACCAAGACTGAGTGCCATTATTCCAGGGCTATTCGAGTCCCTCTAGTATCAGATTAGATGTCTCTGAAGCAGGAAGTAGAAAGCTAAAATTAGCTTTAAATCAATGGAATGTTTTTCTGCTTTCAGCAGTCACACAGGACACAGTGAGGTTTTAAAGGGAAAATAAAAACTGAACATTAAGATTCTAGGAGATGAGCAAAGGCATTAAGAGACAAGTGTTCAGTGGAAACTGAAAGTAAATTCTGAAATTAAATTTAGGCTGTCTCGAAATTAAGGGCAGACAAAATAAGGGAGATACTCTGAATATAAAATAAGACAAAAGAACCTGGTTGTCTAAGAAAAAAGACACCTGGAGGGTGCTAATGAGAGGAGAGCCCAAGTTCATTATCACCCATTTTGGAAGTCAATTCTGCAAATTGTTTGTGGACCACTAATTTTGAGCCAATCATTTTGAGTCTCCTAAGGTTATAATGTTAGCTGGGGTATGGTGACGCATGCCTTTAATTCCAGCACTCGGGAGGCAGAGGCAGGTGGATCTCTGTGAGTTCAAGGCGAGACTGGTTTACAAAGATAGTTCCAAGACAGCCAGTACTGTTACACAGAGAAACCTGTCTCGAAATAAAAAAACAACACAAAATGGATATAATAGAGAAATGGATTTAAACAGACAAGCATCCTCATGCATTCACCATAAGTGGGAAATGGAAACACTGGGAAAATTTTAAACCAAGAAATAGCTGAGTAGGTTGTGTTGGAAGACAGCAGCATTGTGAGGGTCAGAAGCCCATGTTCAGGAGTTAGGAGGACCTGAAGTCCTAATGGTGCAGTCTTATGAATTAATCTGGGATACAGATACAGCTCAGTGGGAGCTGCATGTCAAGATGAGCCAGGCTCTGGGTTTGGCCCTCAACACCACTAAGTGGAGGGAATTCATTCAATGTCTTTAAGGCTTAGTTGCTCTTAATATTTAACACGAGGGTATTATAAAGATCTACCCAGAGAAATGTTGGAGAATTAATTAATCTAATACAGAAAAAATAGGAGTTACATTCCCTGCCATGTAATAATTCAGAAGTGGCTTGTTTTAGTGAGTCAAAAATTACATGTACAGGGACAAGGTGGCTCAGTGGGTAAAGGTGCTTGCCACAAGGCCACAAAGCCTGAGGACCAGAGTTCAGTCCCAGGAATTTACATGGGGGAAGGACATAACCAATTCCCACCAGTGGTCCTCTGATCTCCATAGACGCTCTGTATTGGGTGTGTGTTTGCAAGCATACATGTGTGCATGCACACACACACACACACACACATACACACACACACATACACACACATGAGAGAGAGAGAGATATACAAAAATCTCATGGGAGTACACAGGGATGCTAATATTACTGGGTGATGAATGTAGGTTAGAGATGTTCTCAGCTATAGAGAATATACAGAGAAGGAGGCAGTTGAGTACAGTCAGCCCTCTATATTAATGGATCTCTCACAGGCAGATTCCACATCTGAAGACTCAGCCGACTGTAGATCATAAATATCTGAAACAAAACTGTGCCAATACTAATCATATACTGGTCATTATCCCCCAAACAATGCAATGTGACAACTTTGTATACGGCATTTACAATGTATTATAAGTAGAAATAAAGTGTGCAGTATACCTATGCTACCTAGGATATACATGCATGAGACAGTCTGTGTTTTTACAAGTCCCATGTGCGTGGAAACAAAGCAGACCCTGTGAGGGCAGAGATGTGGTGGAGGGTAACGCCAACCTTTGCACTGGAATCGGTGGGTGGGGGTGGTGAGCAGGAGTCTGTCTGCCATGGACTCGGGGCTACTGCATCTGGCAATGCCAGGCTCCTTGTATCCAGCCTTCACCCACTCTGATAACCAACGCAGACCGCAGTCACAGTGGAGAGGGTTGGTTCCCAGGGCCCTGGAAGGCGGAAGACGAAGTTAGGCCCTGCCTGCCTGGCCCACAGGCTCCCCATCTGTGGCTCCCTGAAAATCCAAGATTTTGAAACTAAATCAGAGGAGCCTGGTGTGCAGACTAGAAGACACGTCTCCACCAGGCAAAAAAATCAAAGTTTCCAGAGTTTATTTCCAATTCTGTAGATGTTCTGTCCCCACCTAAATGCCATCCTACTTCGGAGGCTTCGTTCTCACTGCTCTGGAACATTCTGAAGCTCTTAAGTCTACTCCAGCCCTGGCTTTCTGGGGACGCATTGCAGACCTCTGGCCACCTTCTCACATGGCTCTCAAGTGAAGGGTCTGTTAGAAGATGTGCTCTTCAAAGGAGGTTCTAAGACCCAGGTTTAGGAAGCTGCTTCAAGCCAATGAGATTGAAGATATTGGGGTGGGGGGGAAGTGAGCCACAGTTCAACCTAAACTTCTCCAAAATGATTGGGAAGAAAACACTATAATTCATTTTTTTTAAAAAATCCCATTCTTTACCATGTCTATTTTTGATTTATAGAATGCATACATTTCAGTATTGTTGCCGATGCACACAACATGAAAATTAAAATATACACAGGGGAGGAATTCAATCTTACAATCTTACCAACAGAGATAAGTACCTGGAAAACCATACTGCCTGAGAGTGCTAGCTGGCCTGGGAGTCAGGGAAACTGAGCTCTATTCTGAGAGTCTCACTGACTTATGTGTGACTTTCAGGTAGTCGTCACCTATTATTTATTTATTTTTAAAGATTTAATTTATTATGTATACAATGTTCTGTCTGCAGGTGCACCTGCAGGCCAGAAGAGGGCACCAGATTTCATTATGGATGGTTGTGAGCCACCATGTGGTTGCTGGGAATTGAACTCAGGACCTCTGGAAGAGCAGTCAGTGCTCTGAACCTCTGAGCCATCTTTCGAGCCCCATCACCTATTATTTATGGTCCCACTTTCCTTGAGCAGAATAAGAAAGGAATGCCAAATGGCTGAGAATATGCCCATTGAAATCAAGGCAAACACAGCTAATTACTGGCTGTGCAGCCTCAGCAAGAATTCTTTAACTTTCCTAAGTCTCAATTTTGTCACATATAAGGGAATAAGGTGCCTTAATGGTATAAGAAATACATCAGATAATTCCACGAGAGTGTTTAGGGTATGGTAAGGGTTCAGACATCTGCCTCATTTGACAGGACTGCTGATGCCTTTGAAGGCTTCTGAAAGAAAAAGACATTGTGCAGTTTGAATACAGTATCTCAAAATAAACCCCCGTGGCCTTCTGAATCTCAGATTTCCTATTTGCAGGTCCAACCAACTGTGGGCCAAAAGTAGTTTTTAAAAGTTTCATATGTAAGCCGGGCGGTGGTGGCGCACGCCTTTAATCCCAGCACTTGGGAGGCAGAGGCAGGCGGATCTTTGGGAGTTCGAGGCCAGCCTGGTCTACAAAGCGAGTCCAGGACAGCCAGAGCTGTTAAACAGAGAAACCCTGTCTCGAAAAACCAAAAAAAAAAAAAAAAAAAGTTTCATATGTAATGAACACATATAAACCTGGACATTTCTGGGTCCTTATTCTATAACCAATATAGTATAGCCATTACTTAAAAAGTGTTTACGTCATAGCCCAGAGACTATTTCAAGTACACAGGAGGATGTGTGCCATTCCATGCACATGGTACCTCACTGTACATTAGTGATTGGAGTGCCCATGGCTTATTGGGAGCTCCCAGAGCCAGTCCTCTGTGCACATGGAGGGACAACTGCATACCAAGAGGACAGAATATACACAAAGCGACGGTGCCGTGGCTGTCGCCATCACCATTTTCTGCTTTGAGCCAGTGCCCAATTAAGAAAGAGGCTACTTACAGGTGAGAAAGGGATGTCAGATCGTTGAAGGAGCCTTCAGGAACACTGGAAATGTCGTTGCCATGGAGGGTTCTGAGGCAGAAGGCACAGGTTAGTAAGTGATCCTACTGAGCCCAGCACATTCGCCCAGCCCAGCCGCCCTTCTGGGACTCCCAGAGCTCCACAGCTGGTGACATTAGTTGCCACTCCCATTGCTGTGGGGGCCATGGACATTGCTCTGTCTGGAGCAGCAGCAGCAGGGGGTGAAGGGATTGAGGATTTGGGGCAAGGGGAGGATGTACTTTGAAACTCTGTGAATCTGGGGGAGATTCAGAAACCAATTAATTCTCTTTGGTGCTAGAACATGGGTGGGATAAGCTGCTTTTCAGGGCCTCAGTTTTCACACCTGAAAAGCTGAGAGCCACATCTACCTAATGGATCTATTGGAGTTTCAGAGATGCTGTTTTGTGTTTGATAAACTGTGGCTAATACTATCTATTCAGTATTCTGGTCGTGGCTAAACCATCTATTCTGGAGCCAGATTGCTTGTTTTCAGGCTCTGTCTCTGCCAGCTGTATAGCCACGGGCAAAATGGCTTATTCTCTCTTGAGCCTCAATTTCTAATTGTCAAATGAGATGACCACCAGTCAGATTGTCACACGCTGCTCTGGTGCATGTGTTAGACTATTCAGGAAGAATCAAGTATTTTCTAAGTGCTAACTGGTGAGTGACAGGGACAATAAGGAGTGGAGATACAGAAGAGAGAGGAAGATGGTGGAAGGACCAACCAAAATTAAAGATGTATGAAAAAGTCATAAGGAGCTGGACAGTGGTGGTGCACACCTTTAATCCCAGCAGAGGCAGGCGGATCTCCAAGTTCCAGGCCAGCCTGGTCTATGTAGTGAGTTCCAGGATAGCCAGGGCTACCCAGAGAAACCCTGTCTTGAAAAACCAAAAAAAAAAAAAAAAAAAAAACAAAAACAAACCAAACTACAACAAAAACAAAACAAGAACAACAAAACAAAACCAAACCCAAAAAGTCATAAGGAAACCTCACAATTATTTACTTAAAAAAAAAAAAAAAAAAAGAAAAGTTAAAGAAGAGTGTGAATGGAGGTACCATGGGTGGGTGGATAAAGCTGCCCCCCCCCAGAAGTTCCAAGTTAGTAAGTGAAAATCCCAGTGCTACGTCTAACTGCCCATCAGAACTAGGTGAGAAGACCTTGTTGCTGAAGATGCCACATGCTCTGGGCTCAGGGCAAGCTGGAGCTGAGCTGGAAGTTCCCCTCGGCCCCCACCCCCACTGGCTAGTTCTCAAAGTGCCAGGTGCTGCGCAGGCTTCTGGGAGGTAATTGTGGACCTTGTGTTCTAGGGGACTGACTGCCCAGGCAATATGTGCCCATCAGTGCAATAGCAACAAGTAACTGACCCCTTTTTGGTTGGAATTGAGGCTTGGTCCACATTCAAGTCTGGTACTATAAACCTGGCCAAAATCCCGAGGCAGGAGAAGTCATGGGGGAACCTATTATTGTTTTTTGTTTTTTTGTTTTTCTCCTGTGAGTGGACATGATTGCCCATTAAAGTGCCTTCTAGATAACTTCGCTTATGGTTTAGTGTAATGCTGCTGTTAGATCTGGTCAGAGAAGCTTCTTTTTTGTAGTGGCCATTGGTAACTGCAGCCACATAAGTACCAAAGTGGCGAAAGTAAGCAACTGGTGACTCCTCTTTAAGGCTTGGGCAAAACAGCGAAAGAGAGGGCGGGAAATTCACAAGATCTGGAGGAAGTGGAGGTGTGGTATGGAGGGGATCTGGGGCTCCACCCCTCCCTGAGTATTTGTACCAAGTTGACAGTCTCAGGAAGGAAGGGCTCATGAGACTCTACCCCTCCCTGATGATCTACGGGTCCTGGGTGAGGGAGAAACATTTTCTACAGTAGTATAGCCACTTATGGTCCTGTAAAAACAACAAACAAACAAACAAACAATTCTTTTCAGCTTTAGGGGCTGGACAGATGGATCAGCAGTTAAGAGCACTGACTGCTCTTCCAGAGAAACCACGGTTGATTCCCAGCACCCACATGGTGGCTCACAACTGTCCATAACTCACACCCGTGGTGCACAGACATATAGGCAGGCAAAACACCAGTACCATACCAACACCATAAGATAAATAAACATTGTTAAGTATTAAAATAAAAACAAAAACCTCATCTATGCTCCTGTCAGTAACTCCAAGGACACTCTTGTCATATCACTCAAACAACTAAAGTAGCATGAAATTGGAAGGGGGGCTAGTTGACGGGGAAGAAGAAGGTGCCCTTCCTCTCAAGAGTGAAAGTGATAGAGGTAAGAGGGCAAGAGAGGAAAACGGGGTGTGAAAATGATTAAAACATGTTATATACATGCTTGAATATCTCACAGTAAAACCCACTGCTATGTGTGATTAGTATATGCTACTGAAGACATACAACTTCAGATTTCCGAGTCTGATCTCCATCCTCTGGGTCTGGGGTGGGACCTGAGGTTCTGAAGGTTCTGGTTCACTAGGAAAGGCCTAGGGCTTTCTTCTATTGCTTATGGCAAGGGCTCATTTTCCCTTCTCCTGTAAAATACTCAGGGCCTTTTACATGCTGAGCTGGCATGTCCCCTCTGCGCTATGTGCTAGACCAGAGGTTCTTGACCTATGGGTTGCAACCCTTTGACAAACCTCTATCTCCAAAAAATATTTACATTATAATTCATAGCAGCAGCAAGATTACAGTTATGAAGTAGCAAAGAAAATACTTTAATGGTTGGGGATCACCACAACATAAGGAACTGTATTAAAGGATCACACTATTAGGAAGGTTGAGAAGCACTGCTCTAGACTCTCCTTCCTCTCAGACTGGCCTCCACAGTCATCCTCATGCCAGCCCTGTTTTTGGTATGACTTGCCAGGTGCAAGCTGTCCCTTAATTGGAGGCATCTGGAACATCTGGAAGAGGGAGAGTGTTCCTCCAGAGAGTGTTCACCTCACTTCTTCCTACCTTGTTCACCAGCATCATTTTCCTCTGCTTCGGGAGGCTATTTATGGATCACACCAGCCCCAACCTGCTATTGACTTGGATGACTTGTCACTGTTGCCTGCTGTTTGGCAAACATGCCCAGATGCAGTGTAGATCAGTTCCGAATGAGGCTTCCCTGCCCCATGACACTCTAATTTAGAAACGCCGAGGGACCCAACAATGGCTTTGGCTGTGATATCTTCAAGTCATGCTCCCAGCTATTATGAGCTGTACCGCTGAGATCCCTGAGACCTGCAGACCAACGGGCCACACCTTACAAGGCAACTGAGATGCAGTCTACCCAGACTGCAGGCTCTTTACCCTGGATTGGCTCCCAAGGAAGGAGTCTAGCATGTAAACCAACATCCTCAATGATGACAGACAAGTGGATGCATGTGACTTCTCATGCCTCTCTCTTCTCCCTGGAAGTGAACTTGGCTTGAAGCTCTCTGTGCTTCCAATGCCCTTATGAAAGTGCCAAGGACCTCTCTTCCTTCATTCTAGGGCAGTGGGTCTCAACCCCTGTTAGATATCCTGCATAGCAGATATGTAAATTGTGGTTCATAACAGTAGCAAAGAAAACAATTTTATGGTTGGGAGGATCACCACAACATGAGGAACAGTATTAAAAGGTTGCAGTGTTAAGTGGGTTGAGAACCACCCCTCTAGGGGATGCTAAAGACCCACATAGGAACTGAACTGTTAGATGCAGATGATAAAATCATTAGAGCAGCGTGAAGCCTACCTGACCCTTGTTACAGCCCAGGTCCTCATAGTTTGCACAGAGATGGCAGAAGCTATCTGAGTTCTCGGTGGGTCTGGACAATGAGTTTCACAAAGACTAGTGTGAGGCTGATTGTGTGACCGCAAGGACCCCATTCTTATTTTGAGACAGAGTTTCTCTGTGTATCCCTGGTTGTCCTGGGACTCATTTTGTGACCAGGTTGGCCTGGAACTCAGAGATCTGCCTGCCTCTGCCTCCCAGTCTTACATGTGTCTTAAGTATTGGGCTTTGTCCTGCTGGCAGCAGGACCAGCCCCATGGTCCCTTCTGAACTGCTCCGGTCCCCCACCCTGTTGCTTTTGTTCCCTTTTATCTCCTGAAGCACAGGAAGGACTTTTCCTGGAGTTTCCCATGTGGGCCAGAGACCCCATCATCAAAGAGACCCACAGTCATCATCAAGCTTCTTAGGAACATTTTGTCACCCAGGAAGACCACACTCCTATCACAGAGGAGACTGAAAACCCAACATTACACTCAAAGTCTATAGGATCTTTGGCCCAGGCCATTGTCTGACGTCTGGGCGCACTGTCTCTCCTAAACACCTTTTATCAACCCTCTGAGATGCTTAGAGTACCCTACTGTCTACTCCACTGTCCCTTTCCATCGAAGAGACATAAGCTTCAGCATCTGGCCTCTTGCATCTCTGAGGTTCGGGCAGCTCCTGTGTGCATGCCCATGCCCATAGTTTTGAACATCTCTCCATCACAGCACAGGTACTCTTCCCTCCAGCACAGGTACTCTCAAACCTTCAGAGGGACAGTAGGAGCTTCTCTTCAGGCCCTGCGAGAGACAGAGCTCCCTGGAGCTCCCTCTGGAACTCAGAAGTGAGGGAAGGTTTCGTTTTGCAGGCTGCTAAGCCACTATGAATGAAACCTCCCAGCCTGTTGGGATGCTTGGAAAGTTAGAATGAGACATGGCTAAGTGTGCCCCACCTGTGAGGGAAACTCATACATCAAAGAGGGCTGAAGGGGAAGTCAGCTGCACTTCTGATGGCATTATCTCCGGTATGTCTTGCACTTCTGATGGCATTATCTCTGGTATGTCTTGCACTTCTGATGGCATTATCTCTGGTATGTCTTGCACTTCTGATGGCATTATCTCTTGTATGTCTGCCCCTAGTCCCAGAGCCACTGCCTACCCAGAACTTTTCAGTTGTTGGAGGGATATATCCTTTTTTTTTTTTTTTTTTGGTTTTTCGAGACAGGGTTTCTCTGTGTAGCCCTGGCTGTCCTGGACTCACTTTGTAGACCAGGCTGGCCTCGAACTCACAAAGATCCGCCTGCCTCTGCCTCCCAAGTGCTGGGATTAAAGGCGTGCGCCACCACCGCCCGGCTTATCCTTTTTTTTTTTTTTTTTAATGCCTAAGGTAGTCTGAGCTGCTCTCCTCTCCATTGGTCAGGAAGGGCCTATTGTAATACTATTTACTTAACAAGCCAGCTGTGAGGGTTGAACAGGTAGAAAGCCCTTAAGGCTCCAGATGATGTAGGACCCAGCTCGTGATCATACCCTCCACTTTGTTCTTGGATTTATTTCAAGGTCAGTCCTCGCAAGGCATTGCTCATATAAAGTAGAAGCCTGTAATTATGTTTCCCACCAATTTTAAGGCAGTAGTGAGTCCCCTGGCTCTGATCCTGGGCTAGAGGCAAGATAAAGTGAACAGTGGTAGAGGGTCCCAAGTTCACTATCCTACGTCACCTTTTTTTAATTTAAAAATTATTTTCATACATATTTTGATCAGGTTTTTTTTTTTTTCTTTCTTCCAACTCCTCCTGGATCCTCCTACCCCAGGCCAGCTACTACCTTCCCCCCAAATCACAACCCTTAGTTCTGATCAGAGCTTCTCTGGGTAAGGACAAAAACTCTTCAATTGTCGTTAAACAGTGCCCCCATCTTCAAGTAGAATAGGAGATGCATGAGAATAAAGAGAAGTAACAGTGCTAGGCAGTGGTGGCACAGGCCTTTAATCCCAGCGCTCAGGAGGCAGAGGCAGGTGGATCTCTGTGAGTTTGAGGCCAGCCTGGTCTACTTCAGGTTAGGAGTCCAGAGACAGGAGTTCCAGCTTCGGTCTATACTTGTGGTGATTTGGCCAATACTCTTTTGCTTCTAACATGAAATCGGCCTTGCAGCCACACCTGTTAGTGTCTGTGAGCCTCCAAAAACACACTTATCCTTACCAAAAAAAAATTATTTTACTTTTATGTGTATATGTGTGTGTGTACATGGGAGTGCTCAGAGAGTCCAGAAGAGGGGGCTGGATTTTCTGGAGCTGCAGTGGCAGGCTGTGGTGAGTGTTAGCTGGGAACTGAGCTCCAGTCCTCTGGAAGAGCAGCAAGCGTTCTCACCTACTGAGCCAACTCTCCAGCCTCCACACTTGTCCTTGATATTAAGATCCCTGTACAAGTTATTCATATTGTCGCCCTCTAGAATGTTCTTCCCTCCCAATGAAGGAGCAAAGAACAGTGGCTTCTTCCTTTCAGGCTTGGAAACAGAAGTTAAGGACTGACTTGGAAAACAAATAGTGCTGGGTTCAAATCTCAACTGTAGTATCTTAGGCAAGTCACTGGTACTCACGCACCCTCAGTTTACTCATAAGTGAGGTGAGGATAACAGAGGAGTGTTCCTCATGGGGTGAAGAATATGATGGTGACACAAAAGCTCTTATCCCTTGGGCAGTACATAGTGAAGACTTAACAAACACCAACGGTGACATTCCAGAAAGGGCTGTCCTTTCAGAGAGCCTTGAGATGGGCAGGGTGCAGCGATGATGCCTTCACTGTGGCCTATGGCTCTTTTTTAAGAGATCACCTGAATTGCAAATGACTCTCAGGTTGACAGCGTCCAGCGTCCCCTTGTTAGAGGTCAGCAATTGTGTCTCCCTCATTATCTCTGCCAACATCTGTCTGTCATTGCAGTTGTCCACTGAAAGCGTCAGGAAAGTTTCTGTCTCTATCGCCAACGTGACACGTCTAGATGGGAACATCTCTAAGACTTTCTCTTTATTTTGAGGCTCCTCCTAAATTTTTATTTTTATTTTTCGGTTCAGTTTTCAAGCAGTGAGCCTGTGGCATGGTCTGGAGGCCGCTGGTACCACCTTTCAGCTCACCACCAGCATTTGCTAATGGCCAAGGCTGTCAGAGGAGGGCAGGGGCTCTGGTGAGACAGTGAGGTCCCTCTTGGGGGGACCAAACTGAACATCTGGAGCCCTTAATGGGGACATTGTAGGAGGGCTTCAGGCTGTCCTTAGTTCCTCATGGGTATCAACAGTGCAGTCTTACTTTGAGGATGAGAAGTTAAAAATCTGAAGGATGATGAATGACAGTCTGGGTCTCCCCCTCAGTGCACGTTGGGGCAGCCCTCCCTGTCCTAACTGATTCCAGGTGCCCCTATGTGGGATTGGAGAGTGACATTTAGGACCACACACACACACAAGGCATGTGACTCTGTGTGGGGCAAGGATCCGTAAGAGTGCACAGATCCCCAAAGAAGGACAAGAACACCCACAAGAATGTTCTTGCTAGCTATTTTACATCACAAGGGAAGTAGAAAAAATATTTTGTTTCCTCACACAATGTTTTGTACTTGGACTGCTGACCACCCTCCTGTCTTGTTCTCAGAAATGTACTCAGCTGCACTCACCAATAGAAAACACACACACACACACACACACACACACACACACACACACACACAGAGACAGAGACAGAGAGACAGAGATAGAGACACACAGACAGACACACACACACACAAAGAGACAGAAACAGAGATAAAGAGACACACACACACACACACACACACACATCCCACCTCCATGTCTCTTACTGTCTTTCCATGGCCTTGTTGGGTTTTATCTAAACCTTCACGCTTGTCCTCCTCTTTGCACGAAACAGAATCATTTATGGGACTCTCATTATTTTTGAAACTTTCATCAAAACAATGAAATTCTCCAGAAATGAGAAGAGAATATACAAACGCATCAATGTCATTACAGGTAACGCAATTCCTGATTGCAAGCAAAACTTACCTGGGGCCAGGGAGGTGGCTCACTGGGTAAGGCATTGGCATACAAGTATGGGGACCGGAGTCCAGATACCTAGAACCCACACAGAGCCAGCAGTAGCACATATCTATCATCCCTGCCCTCCTATATCAAGATGGGAGGCAGAGACAAGAAAATCCCTGGAAGCTCAAGTTTCTATGAGCTTGGTGAACACAGCCATTAACAACAGGAGACTCTATCTCAAGTTGAGAACCAGCACCCAAGGTGTCCTCTGATCTTTACATGTATGCTGCAGCACATGTGTACCCATGCTTACACACACGAACTCAACACGACACATGCTAAAGAAACCAAATAAATGCCCCCTGCATTTTTGGCCCAACTCCCTAAACTGCCACCCCGCAGCAGTCTCCTCTTCTAGTTAGCCTTGCCTTACTGGTAGCGGAGTTGATGGTATTACAAGCCAGTCAAAAACCATTCTTTCTCTTGTTCCCTTTAGTCTCTGTTCATGGGTGTCAATGTTAACAAGACATAATTAAGTTTCCTTTCCCACGCAATCACTAAATAGTCAGCCCTTTCCCACGCTGCATCTAGTTTTCATCTTTATCTCTTTTAATAACTGCATTTCATTGACTAGTTGTGCCATAATCTCTTTATACATTTTCCCACTGTGGTCCTGGTAGGCAATATTTAAAATTTAGGTTAAAAACAACAATGCAACAAAGACCCAGATTTATAGAACCTTTCCTTCACTTTGGGTTTTTCAGTAGCACAAATTCCTACATGTGCAATTACTAGAAGAAAGGATACAAATATCATAAAAATGTAGCCCATAAATGCTATTTTTCCTGAATTGGTCCTTATGCAGAAAATGGTTGCTCCCCACTGAGGTACTTGGTTGGAGTGAGAGGCTCTAAGATTGGTTTTATCTCCAAGACCCACGGATTCTAGAATGATAGTGCTAAAGCCTGCTGACTTAACTCAAGAAGCAAGCTCCTTCATGCTGAATGCAGACATACAATCCTGTGATCTCATGAGGGTAGTGGGGCTGGGGTAGGCCACACAAGAAGCTGAGGAAGGGGAAGCCCCTGGCAGGCTGCGATGCTCATCACCCTCCAGCAGAAGATGGATGGACAGGGAAAACCCATTTCTCTCTCTCTCTCAGATTCTTTGAATTATCCTCATCAGAATGACTCCAAGTCTTGAACCCATGCACAGAGATTCAATTAAAACTGGCAGGTCCGTCTCCTGCCATCCAACCCATCCCTAGAAGCATCAGACTGAATGGAGAGCAGACTGGGGACTGGGATGGACAGGGGCCAGAAGGCAATGGAAGGGGGAGTTGGTCTGGCTTTGGGCTGGATGAATGAGACCTGTCCACTCCTGCATTCATTTGGAAACAAGGAAATGGTTCTGCGGATGTTTCCATTCCCAAACTTCCTGGAAAAAGTGGACAACTAAGTGACAATAACAGACTGTCAGCACAGGCACTTCTTTCCCCCCAGAGAACTGATTTTTTAATAACAGCACAGACGACATGTGGCGGGAGTCATTGCTGACATGGGTGTTTTGCAGATCTTCATAAATCACATCAGCAAGAGCCTCTGGAACTGGACCAGGTTGCCGGGTGCTGTTTGTTGATGGCACTGAGGCAGGAGGCTGGACTCAGCCACCTCATGACTAGCAGACTAGGCTAGTTACTTCATCAGGCAGATCTCAGTTTCCCCATCTCTAAAATGGGCATCAATCCTCTCAAGCTCACAGTGCTATTGCAAAGGATCAGGAGAAGGAATGGCCGGGCTGAACCCTTACAAATATGGGGTTACTCTTATAATAATGATGGGCTAGAAAAAAAATGGGTGAGAGCTCCACCATCATGAGGAGATCCCTCAAAGGTGATAGTCCGGGGAACAAGTCACACATCTTTTTTATCAATAAAACAGTGCGAGGTAGAAAGGTATACACATTGGACTTAGAGTTGGAGTAGCACAGTGCCCTCCTGCTCTAGCTCCCACTGAGACCTGAATAACGTATATTTATTCAATATGTGGAGTGGTCAGAGCTGTGCTGCCTGCTTTAGACACAGCATCTCATTTAATCCTCCTCATATTCAGGGAGGCAGTTGTCTGGTTTTTATGGGTGAGAAGATGCACAGGAAGGGCAGGGCAGATCCATGCTTGGAAAGGAGGGTTCTGGAGCCCTCTAGCCTTTGTGTGAGTCTCATCTGCCTCAAGGGAGCTGTCCCTAAACCAGGGGTAGGACAGGACCAGGCAGGCAACGAGGGTGCAAGAGTGTGGAGGCCACAGAGTGTACCACCTTCCTGCAAATGAGTCAGGGAAGAGTTCAGGTATGGCCAGGACTCTTGATTTCTCAAGAGAATGTGGAAATCAGGACTTGTCGGTGATATTTAAATGCTGGCAACTTATTAAAGCTTTGATTTTTTTCCCCCTGAGAAGATCTTGTTAAGTAGCCCAGGCTAGACTCAAAGTCACTAGATAGTCTAGGCTGGGCTTGAACTCATGTTCTTCAGGCCTCAGCCTCCTAAGGACTGGGATTACACACATGTGTCATCACACCCAGCCCTAAAACTTTTCCTTTTTGAACAAGATACTTGTGAGCCAACCTCTGAGCCTGGATGGCTCCTGGGCTTCCCACTTGTGATCTCTGCTCCTGGCAGAGGGTGTTGGCATCACCCTTCTGAAGCCAGAGTGAGTTCCTGTGAGTATCCTGCTCCCACACCCCACTCTGTACTCACAAGAGGGAGGACAGATTAGCATAGCCTAGGTCCCTAATCACGGAGGGAGGGCGGGGTATCTGATACACAGCAAAGTATAGACTTGAGGGGTGAGTGATTAGCTAAAGGCTCATGAGTGGTAATGTGCTGAACCTCAGGAATGGCTGACTACGTCATAGCGTACACTCTCTTTACCTCATTGAGTAAGTAATGGTGGCTGAGTGACAATCAATGGGCTTGGCACAAAGGACAGTGGGGAAGGGGAGGGCTCTGTGCAACTCATGTTATTACCCAGTACCATGTAAGCTGACCCCAGGCCCATGACTCACAGCACTCGGAGTGACCGGAGTCCATTGAAGGCATGGACTGGGATGCATCTCAGCCGGTTGTAGCTCAGGATCCTGTGGAAAGGGAAGTGTGAGCCTGCTGGCTGTCCCCATTCTTGTGGGTGCACTGTTTACACTGTGGACCTGTCCAAGCAACTGCTTCCTCCAATTTCCCTGATTTAACATATCGACAAAAGCACTGCACTACCCACAAGGGGGAAGAGAAACCTCCTACCACTCCATGAAGCTCCTTAGCTTGTCCCCCACCCCCAGGTTCCACAGCAGACTGGCTCCCTAATCAGCTTTCCCACCACCTCCCTCCACTGTCAAATGGTGTGTGCTTACAACGTGCAGAGCTAATGGGAAATAAATGGGTCTGAGCAAAGTATAATTGTATAGGAAACCCTCCACTGGGAAAGAACACGCATGCATCCCAGAAGGGATTCCAAAGACAGCCTTCTTCAGAGGTAATTAGCTTCCAGTTCCTCCATCTGCCAGGCTCCTACCTCTCTGTTTTACGTCTTCTGATGACTAAGGGTCTGCCTTTTCCTGGGGCAGCTAAAGCCCCAAGGACCTAGAGCAAGGCATTTGGACTGAAGGGCTACGAGACTCAATAGCCATGCCCGTGAAGGTTAAACACGAAATGCCACCATACTCACAGCGTGGAGAGATGGGACAAGTTGCTGAAGGTGTAATTGGTCAGCATGCCGATGCTGTTGTTGCTCAGGTCACTAGATAAAGCAAAACAGAAAAACCACCCGTTACTGTTAGAGGGACCTCAGGGAGCCCACAGCCAATGAACCCGTGACTATGCCTCCTATCAATCAGTCCATTCACTACTCCATTCATGCACTTATCCCCTGCCTACCTATTATCCCCTGATGCACGTGACCATCTGTCCAGATATGTACCCACTCATCTCCATTTACCCATCTGTATGCTGACCCATTCCCATATTTATCCACTCACTTTCCCATTTGTGCAACTTGCTCTCTACCACCCATCCATTCACCTGCTCACACACTGATCCAAATGTTAATTTCTCCATTCACGTTGCCATTGCCCACCGATTCATTCATTTGCTTACTGATTCAATGATTAGAATCATTCAATTACATGCCTATACGTGCATTTCATTCTAACAAAAACATAAACACATAAGAAAACACATAACAAAACAATTTCTCCTGCCGGGCGGTGGTGGCGCACGCCTTTAATCCCAGCACGTGGGAGGCAGAGGCAGGCGGATCTTTGTGAGTTCGAGGCCAGCCTGGTCTACAAAGCGAGTCCAGGACAGCCAGAGATA
>CAJQZJ010032904.1:3147222-3157222 GCA_907164525.1 Lophiomys imhausi
TCTACAAAGCGAGTCCAGGACAGCCAGAGATATTTAAAAAAACCCCTTCCAAAAAAAAACCAAAAAAAAAAAAAAAAAAAAACAATTTCTCCTTATTCTAGTATGTTTCTTCCCTTGTTTTTTGCTTTTTGTTTTTCTGAGACAGGCTTTCTCTGTGTAACCCTGGGTGTGCTGCATCTCGATATGTAGACCGGGCTGGCCTCGAACTCAGAGATTTGTCTGGCTCTACCTCCTGAGTGCTGGGATTAAAGGTGTGTGCCACCATGGCCCAGCTAAAAATCGTGTATCCCAAGATGGCCTCAAACTTGTGAACCTCCTGGCCGCACCTCTTTCAGCAAATCCTACCGGTGGCATCACCACAATGGGCCTCCTGATCAATTCTCATCACCAATCCTCTCTCTGTCATTGATTCATTCCATCTGATTCATCTCCCAGGAGAAACAGAGTTGGTGGGAGAAGAGACCTCTATCAACTACCGCCTCTGGCTTTTCCTCAGAGACAAATTTCCAGAACAGCAGGGTAAGATTAGCTGCACACTGGAGTTACCCAAAGAGCTTTTAAATCCTCTGAAGCCAGGGTACCCTGCCTGTATATCCTGATTTAAATGCTGTATGTACATGCGGCAATAATATTAAGTGACAGCATGAACAGCTCCTCCCTGGGCAATTCCTCACAGCAGAAGTTCATGACCATTGCCAGAGAACAGTGGTTCTCAACTGGGGGCACTTTTGTCCTGCCATGACATTGATAATATCTATAGAGATTTTTGGCTGTCGTTATCGACTGAAGTGCTATTGGCATCTAATAGAGGGCAAGGTCACTGCTGAGTGTCTCAGGATAAGCACAACTTCCCTAACCAATTATCTGGTTATCTGGACTCAGATGTCCATAGCTCTGAGTTTGTGAAATGTTCACAGAGATGTTGGTTTCTGGAGAACAAAAATGGGGACCGAGTGGTGGCTTTCTGGAACTTTTCATTAGTGGGCCTTTGACTTTTATTGTGGAAGAACCCCTCTTGTCTCTTGTGGACTGGCTTCTGTACCCTCGCGAGCAGACATGGGCATCTTTCGTTATCACTTGCCTAGGGAATAATTTTACCCTTCTGGGCACCACCAAGGCAAGGCAGTTCACTGTTGAGGGATAAAACTCATGGACCTCACTCTTGCTCAAGTTCTCTATTTCCCATTCAAGGTTTTTGTTTTTGTTTTTTTTTTTGTTCTTAGAAGGCTTGAAGCTTGTAGCAGCTATTATTGAAGGCCCTGGGTTTAAACTATTATTTGAGACATTTTCTAGGAAACCAAAGAAGGAAGAAAAAATACTTGTTTGTGCTCCTGGTAGACCTAAGTATGGACAAGGCTTGCAAGGGACTGGAATTCCAGAAGGCTCAGGAATTCAGTAGAGAACTTAGAAGGTCAGAGGCTCCCCCTAAGCCAATAGGAAGGTAGCTAATCCCCCTAAGCCAAGAGGAAGGCAGCTAATCCCCCTAAGCCAATAGGAAGGCAGCTAATCACCCTAAGCCAATAGGAAGGCAGCTAATAGCCTAATGACGACATGCCTTGGCCATTTCTGCACACAACCCTCAATGGGCAAATCCTCCCACATCAGCCTGGCTGGCATTTCCTCCTAGCTAGCTGCCTCTCCCAGAACCATGCAGACTGAGAACTGCTGCATTGGCTGCAGCACCTTTTTCTCTCAGTCTCCATAGCCCTGTCCCACACCCACCCCAAGAAAGAGAAACAAATGCCTGCCTAGTGGTAGGCTCCTTACATAAGCGTCAACTGTCGGAGGGCAGACAACTCTTTGGGCACTGCCGTTAAATGGTTTCCTTCCAGGTACCTGAAAGAGAGGTGCAGGGTTGTAGCGCTGGAAAGGACACTGCACACTGGTCACATCCTCTGAGAAGCCTGCCTCCCCGTGCTATCTCTTCATATCCGCATCCCTCACATTTGGCATCTTTGTATATTTACATAATTGCATAACTGGTGACATTCTTGTCCACTCAACTAACGTTTTGTGATGGCACGGCTCTTGATAAAATTGCCCACCACTGTACCTTAGCAGGGCTCCTTATACTGCTGATACACAGTAGGGATGCATTCAGCACAAATGGGTTTAACATAAATAAGTGAAGGACTCACCTGACGCTGACATGTTGCAAACTCTGAGTAGCAGCAGCACACTACTTGCTCAAGGTTACACAGAAAACAAGGGTAGAAGTGGAATTTGAACCCAGGCCTCCCTGACAATTCTATGCAGTTTTTACTTAACTCCTGGAGGATGGTTGGAGAACTGAGCCATGATTTGTATTATGAACTCAAAGATGTCGGGTGATAGTCTGGGACAGTCTACTAGAGCCTCCAACCGAATTAACTAGGGAAAGCTGAAAAACAGCAGCCATCAGAAAAGAGGCACTTAGCAGCTGGGGAAAAGGCCATCCTCAGGGCAGAAGCACTAGCCGGGGACACTGTGGGAAACCTTCCTTTAGTGCTGGGCGCTCAGTCCTGGCAGCTCACAGAGGAGAAGGGAGACACCACTTTAAACAGACATTTGCTGCTGTGGTGGCATGACAGGCCAAGACCCTCAGCGAACCACAACTGAGGAACACTCACCAAGCAGTATAAGACTATATTCTGAAACCCAACAAAGAGGACATTGTCACTTAGGAAAAACAAAAAACAAAACAAAACAAAACAAACAAACAAAAAAACCCTCTGAGTCAGATCTATAGAGCATTCAGGTAGTGGAAAACCTGCTGGGGAGCAAAGTTGTTGACAAGAGCTACGGGGGGCCTGAGCCAGCAGTCACAATTGGTGCCCTGAGGGAAACCACAGAGCTGGGACCAGCTCCTGGGACTGCATTGTGAAGCATTGCCCAGGATAGCACCTGCCCTCTGATCACGCACAGGAAGACTGAACAGGGAGATCGGGGGCACCCACCCACCCATAGCAGAGGAAGTCCAGGAGGTGAGACAGGGTTCTAGGAGCTGGAAGGACACAGGAGAGTCCAGATGGAGTACAGCAAGCAGAGGCTCAGCTAGTTCTCAGAGCCTTTATCCCCATGCAGGGTCCTACCTTCCTACACCGAGCCTATCTTACTTCATAGCCAATGCCATGGTAGCAGGCTGCCTTGGTTTCATTCTGCTCTCGACCCACTCACCCTATCGTTTTTCCTCTCCCTAAGAACACAATCTGACCTGATTTGCAGGGCCTCCGTGCTCAGCTCCCTGAGAAATGGGACTGTTCTACAATATTAGATAGGATATCTTCATTTTTCTCTTTTTTACTGACCTTTATCCAAAAATCCCATCTCTCTCCTCCTTTTTTGTCCTTTCAGGCCCCTCCTCTACTTTGTCTTTATCATCTCAATGTTAAGCCCTAGTACGGCAGTCTGTGTTCTCTTAGGTTCATTCAGCAGTGTATCCATGTCTTCTTTCATTTCATTGAATGTATTTATAATTACGACTTTGAATTCTTTGTCTGGCATTTTGTCTAAGTCACTTTCACTGGGGCCACTTCTGTGGGATTGATGGTTTTTGGAGGACATGAGTTGCCTTGGTTTTTCATGTTACCTGTGTTTTTGTATTGGGATTTGTACATCAAGAGTTAGTTCAATGGTTGATTTTTTTTTTTTTTAGTGTAGGTAATCTTTCTTGTAGATATAAAGTCATAGATTAATCCTAACACAGTAACAGTGGATGACTTCAATGACCCACTCCCACCAACAGTTCATCCAGACAAAAAAGTAAACGAAAAACAAAATTAAATGACATCATAGATCAAATGGACTTAAATGACATCTACAAAATGTTCCACTCAAACACTGCAGAATACATATTCTTCTCAGTAGTCCACAGAATTTTTTTTGAAAAAAAAAATGATCATATTAGGACATAACGCAAGTTTCATCAAATACAGAACAACTAAAATAACTTCTTGTATTCTGTCTGACCACATTGGAATAAAGTTAGATGCCAAGGAAAATAAAAACTATAGAAAATTCACAAACTCATAGATATTAAACAACACACTATAGAATGATGAATGGGTCATTGGAGAAACCAAGAGGGAAGAAAAAAACCTTAGAGTTGAATAAATACAGATTGATCATACATAAACCTATAGGATATAAAGAAAGCAGTCCTAAGAAGGAGGTTCACAGTTAGAAATAGCTGCATTAAAAATCAGAATGATCTCAAGTAAACAAATGATGTCTAAATGATGCCCCTCAGGGCTTAGATAAACAAAAATAGGCCAAACCTGGGTTGGTGAGATGGCTCAGTGGGTTAAGTGTTTTCTTCTTAGCCTGATAAACTGAACTGGATCCCCGGAACACAGGTTAGGTGGAAGGAAAGAACCAACTCCTACAAGGTGTCCTCTGACCTCCACATGTGTGCACTCAGCATAAAGAAGTTGACTTTTCATTCCAGAGAAACAGGGATAAGTCAACATACACAAATCAATAAATGTAATACATTGCACAATGTAGTCAAGAACAGAAATTGTTTGATCAACTCAATTGGTGCAGTGGAGATGAAGGCCTTTGTCAAAACCCAACACCTTTTCGTGATAAAGCTCCTGGAAGGCTAAAGGTGGAGGAAACATAACAAAGGGTATCTGCCATGAAGGAAAGCCAGCTTGATGTTAACTGAAGAAAAATCAGTTCCACAGAACTCAGGAACAAGACATAGGTGTCCACTGTCCCCTGTCCAATATAGTGCTTGAAATCTTATCCAGAGCGATAAGAGGAGAAGGAAATAAAAGGAACACAAAGAGAAAAGGGAGAAGTCAAATTCCTTTATTCGCTCATTCTAGGATTCAATACATTAGAGACCCTGAAGACTTCACCAGAAAATTCTGAGAGTCAATAAATACTTTCAGTAATGTGGCAGGATACAAAATTAAACACACAAAAACCAGCAGCCTTCCTATATACTAATGCTGTAAATAAAAAGTTTAAGATCTAAAAGAAGCCAGGGAAATAATCCTACTCACAACAACCTCAAAAATATAGAAGAAATCTAACAAGGGAAGATGGAGACATGTACAATGAAAATATTAAAGCACAGAAGAAGGACATTGATGAAGATACTAGAAGACAGACTCTCCCATGCACATGGGTCAGAAGACTTAATCTTGTCAAAATGGCTAGCCTACCAAAAGTGATCTATAGATTCAATGCAATGCACATTAAAATACCAACATCATTCTTTACAGAAAAAAAAATTAAAACTCATATGGAAGCATAAAGGACCCCAGGTAGCCATAGCAACCATGAGCAAAAAGATTCGCACAGTCGTTATCACTGTACCTGATTTCAAGTTACACTACAGAGTGACAGGGATAAAAACAGCAAGGTACTAGCATAGAAACAGACTCAGAGCAATGGTAGAGAAGTGAGAGCTGAGATACAAGCCATGAAGCTACAGCTAAGTGATTCTCACTACAAAGTTGCAAAACCAAACCAACCCACCCACCAACCCACCAACCAGCCAACCAATCAACCAACCAAACAAACAAACAAACAAACAACAAACAACACATACTGAAGAAAAGATAACTTCCCTAACAAATGGTGCTAGGGAAACTGGATATCATAACAGAGGAACACAGCTGGCTCCTTTCTCTAATGCCGCACAAAGATCTACTCTGAGGATGAAGACCTTAATGTGGGACCTGAAACTCTGAAGCTGCTAGAGGATAAAGCCCTAGGCACAGCTATGGATCTTCTTCCTCTGACGCTAATCATCCAGGAAGTAAACCATTGACAAATGCCACCTCACGGAAGTTAATAAGTCTCTGTATGCGAACAAAACAAAACACCCAACAAAAACCCAATTAATCGAGGAGACAGCCTACGGAATGGGAGAAAGATCTTTACCATGAATATATCTGACAGCTGATTAATATCTGAAATGTAAAAAGAACTACAAACAAGAGCAATAACAAAAACCCAAACAAAAACAAAACAAAACAAAAATCTGAAAAATAAGGAATGTAACAGACAATTCTCAAAAGAAGAAGCACGAATGGCTAATAAACATTTTAAGATGTGCTCAACATCTTTAGCCATCAGGGAAATGTAGATTAAAGTTACTTTGACATTCCATCTCGCCCTAGTCAGAATGGCCATTATGGAGAAAACAAATGACAACAAATGCTGTCCAGGGTATGTAGAAAGGTGGACTGTTGTTCACTGCCAGTGGGAATGTAAATGGTGCAGTCACTATGGACATCTGTCTGGGGGTTTCTTTAAAAACTAAAAACAGAACTTCCATATGACCCAGCTATCCACTCCTTGGTGTGTACCCAGAAGACTCTCCATGCTACCATAGAGACATTTGCTCACTCATCCCTGCTCTGTTCACAACAGCTAGGAAATGGATTTGGCCTAGGTGTCCATCAACCAATGAACAGATAATGAAAACGTGGTACATGCATACATGGAATTTCATTCAGCCGTAAAATGAAATTATGAAATGCGCAGGGAAAATGGATGGAACCGGAGACATTAGACCGAGTGAGGAAACTGAAGTTCAGAAAGACAGATGCTGAACACTCTCAGCCACATGCAGAGCCCAGCTTCTAAATTTTATATATGTGCATTTATGTAGGAAAGAATGTGTAGAGGTCAGGAAACTGAGAAAGGGCCAGTGAGAGGAGGCGGGAAAAGATTCTCTAAGGTAAGGAAAAGCCATAGAACACGTGTACAACAGTGGAAGGGGGAAACAGGAAAGGTTTAAATGGGTATGGAAGGAAGGGAGATGGGGGAAGGAAAAGAGGGTCGTCAGGGGTGTCAGTCCAAATGAACGGCATGTGAAAAAGTCATAAGGGAATCTGGTACCTGTAAGCCAATCAGACATTATATTAAATATGAAACTCAAATGGAGGCACAATGTGTGGGTATATAAAGCTGCTCTCAGAAGCCATAGGTCACTTAATGAAATTCCCAATGCCATATGTCAGATACTTGCTCACTTCAGAAAAGGCAAAGTCTGAAGACTGGAGTTTCATAGAAGAAAGCAGCCTCAATGTAATCATGTGGTCCTGAATTACAAAGACAGTCACTGTTATGCCTGCCCCCAGGAGAGGCCACAGGCCAGTTTACTAGCCTCTCCACCCCATTACAAGTCCTTTTCCCTAGGCTTCCTGTTGCTCACGACACAAATGAAGATTAAAGTTAAGGTGACTTTGAGATCGGCTCTTGGGGTGAACTTCCTTCTATACAGCATTTATGGTATCCTATCACTGTCATTTGTCTGTCTGGTGCTAGCCCTCAGTTCCACGAGGTCTCTCTTCTGTTACCCTAGCACTTCTCAAGCTATAACAGAGACACAAATGGCCTGGGGTCACCTGAACAAAGCTGGTTCTGATCCAGAAGCTCTGGGGTGGGATTGGAGAATATGCATTTCTTTCTTTCTTTCTTTCTTTCTTTCTTTCTTTCTTTCTTTCTTCCTTCCTTCCTTCCTTCCTTCCTTCCTTCCTTCCTTCCTTCCTTCCTTCCTTCCTTCCTTTCTTTCTTTCTTTCTTCTTTTTGGTTTTTCAAGACAGGGTTTCTCTGTGTAACAGCTCTGGCTGTCCTGGACTCACTTTGTAGACCAGGCTGGCCTCAAACTCACAATGATCCGCCTGCTTCTGCCTCCCAAGTGCTGGGATTAAAGGTGTGAGCCACCACGCCCGGCGAGAATATGCATTTCTAATATGCTCACTAAGACCTAATTTGGGGTAACGAGTTGCTAATTCATGGTTGGGTATCCAAGACCTATCACAAAGTGACCAAATTATGCAGAAATGGGTTAAGACAGGACATGGCCAATCTTGGCAATGGCCAACAAGTTGGGGTGTATATTATCTTCAACTGAGACTTAGCAATTCTCTTTATGTGACCAGCCCTGAAGGAGCCTCATGGCACAGAACCCTGGGCAGGACTCAGAAAGCCTTGAGTTGCCATGGCATGCTGGGTAGTATCCTCATTTGGTCCTTTCTTGTAAGCCTGCTAAGTGCTAGACTATACCAGGTGCACCTATATGGGGGACATATAGGTGAACCAAATCCCATTTGTGTCTTCAGGAAACTTTATTCAGGGGTTAAAATTCAGCTGTGGAAAATTCATTCATTCATTCAAGCATAAGTATTTATTAAGCAGCTGTCATGTGCCAAGCACTGTCTATGCTGATAAATGAGATAGGCATGAAAGAAGGGCCATGCAGGTGAAGAGGTCCAATGCTGTGTTGTGGAGGGAAGGTACAAGGCACTGGGGTGGACTCTGCTCCATGTTCAATCTGCTCTCCTGAGCTGAATGCCTCAGCCCACCCTGTAGCCTATGTACTGCTGTCTATGCACGTGACCTCTATGTACACTGGCGAATCCAGAAAACCCTTGGTAACACAGGTCAAACCACAGAGTGCTCTGCCACATTTCAGAGAAGCTGGAGTCCCCTACCACCCTCCTTCCTGTGCTAACCATGCTAGTCAAGGGTAAACTGAGCTGTTTAACCCAGAAAAAGAGGAGGTGGCACCAAGTTTCTCTAACAGTCTCTGTGATGTGCTCAGGACGTTGCCTCTACTTCAGTCTTTTTGTATATAGCGGGAGTGAAGAAACCGAGTAGTCCAGCCTTTGCCCATCTGAAAGTCTTCCTGACTCACTTTGCAAAGCGGACCACCTGCTTTGTGTTCCCTCTCCGCCCTCATAATTGCTTGTAATGTCTACCAATTGCAGATACTAAGTGCTCCTATAAAATACATTCACAGGCCGGGTGGTGGTGGCGCACGCCTTTAATCCCAGCACTTGGGAGGCAGAGGCAGGTGGATCTTTGTGAGTTCGAGGCCAGCCTGGTCTACAAAGCGAGTCCAGGACAGCCAGAGATATTCAGAGAAACCCTGTCTCGAAAAACCAAAAAAAAAAAAAAATACATTCACAGAATCATCTAGACCAAGTATTTCACCATGATGGTTGGTACTTCAACCTAGCCAAGTCCAGCCAGGAAATTACAAGGGCCTTACATTTCTTTTCCGGTTCAGCTCATATCTGACTCTGTGATGACCTCAGGTTGCAGTCTCACTGGCCTTGTCCTTCCGTGAGCGACCACAGAGAGGGTGGCCAGGTCTCTGCCTGCACTGGTCCTGCCTCTGCCTCCTTGTCTAGTTTCCTCCTGGGGCCTCACAGCCCTTGGCTCCTGCCTGACTCCCACATTTCAGGTGACATTACAAGTCTCCAAGACTCTGGGCCATTACATCGTGTTTCTGTCCCCTGGTGGCATCTTCAGCGTGAGACTGTCTGCAGAGACATGTTAGCGTACTTGCTGTGGCCCTTCCCACACATTGGCAACAGCTAGGCTCAGGAAACATCACCTGGGCAATGAAAATCCCGGAACTCTCCAAGGGAGCTGCATTTGGCCCCAAGGAACGAGTGGGAGTGGCTTTAAGTACAGGGTGTCCCAGTGCCCTGGCATCATGACTTGGAAGACACAGAATCAAAAAGCTCCGCTTCAGAAATGCAGATTCAGGAGTGAGGGACACCTTTGTGGGAAGCCCCTGGTGAATGCTCTCAACTCCAGAGTTGCCTCTAGCTGCAGCAGGGTCTCTGGAGGGACCATTCAGAAGCCTGCCCTTTGCCCCCAGCCTCAGAACTGCGGCAGCTTTTCCAACAGGTCAACCTTTGCGTTGACCTGAATTTCAATGCTCTCTTTCAGCCCTCACTCCGGGAGAACTCACCTGCCTTGCATGAAAATCCACACAGATCTCTTTGCATGAACACTCCTCACTTTCTGCTCCCATTTCAAGCTTTGCAGAACAGACAGGTTCTCACAAAGAATTCCAGGACCCGCTGAAAGGTGATGGAGAGGGCAGCCACCTTCCAGGAGACCCTACTCCAGGCCAGGATTTCTACCCGAGGCCTGGGTGAAGTGGGGGCTACTTCAGCTGTCATTCTGGCTATCTAACAGCGGTGTAACTTTAGGCAAGGTACTTAACCTCTCTGAACTTGTATTTACATAGCTGTAAGAT
>CAJQZJ010032904.1:3159279-3189318 GCA_907164525.1 Lophiomys imhausi
GAGGGAGAGAGAGAGAGAGAGAGAGAGAGCGAGAGCGAGAGAGAGAGTCAAGGAATATAGGCAGGGCTGGGCACCTACTCTATTCAATGCTGCTAAAGCATGTCCAACATAAGACAGCCCCGTTTGCTAGCAGCAGCTGCATGGATGGAGAAGTCCAGATGTCAGTATGGACTGGATGGAACAGGGACAGGGCCTGGATGATGACAGCAGAGCTCCTGGTCTGTCCCTTCCTGCCAATGCAGGTGACAAACATAGCTGTATGTTGCAAACCCCCAGGAAATTGTTCACCATGAAAGGACATGGGCCTGTGCAGCAGAATGACGTCTCAGTGACATTATGGTGGTGGGGCGGACAGAAAGAGCTAGAATCTGTGCTCGGAAGCTGTTGGGCAAGTTTCTATGTGCAGGCCCAGAAAGTCCAATGCTGCGTGTTCTCACTCATATGTAGAATTTAAATAGATGGGCCTCATGAAAATAGAGAGAGAAATGGCTTCCCCGGGCTGGAAAAATGAGGGAAATGAGGGTGGGTGGATAATAGTACAGGGAACAGGTAGGAAGGAGGAACAAGCTAGAATATTCTAGAGCAGTGGTTCTCATCCTGTGGGTTGTGACCCATTTGGGGGTCACATATCAAATATCCTGCATATCAGCTATTTATATTATGATTCATAACAAAGTAGCAAAGTTACAGTTATGGAGTAGCAATGAAATAATTTTATGGTGGGGGTCACCACGACATGAGGAACCGTATTAAGGGGTTGCAGCATTAGTAGTGTTGAGAACCACTGGTCTATAGCATAACAGAAGTTGTGGTGGACAATGATTAACTGTACGCTCAATCCAGCCAGCAGGGAGGACTCTGAATGTCCTCAACACAAACAAGTGGCATGTTTGTGGGCTAGGTATCACAATTACTGTGCTCTGATCATTATGTGTTGTTTACATGTGTTTAAATGTTATACTGTATCATATAAATAAGTTCCATCATTATATCACTATGTCAACTAAAAATTTAAAAAAAAAAATTGCAAAGTCACTCAACTTTCCCAAGCCTTAGCAATTTGATGGCTAAGAACAGAATGGTCAGGGGCCACAAAATGGCTCAGCAGGTAATGGGGATTGCTGCCAAGTTTGATGATCTGAGTTCAAATCTCCACCAGAACTCACAGGTAGAGGGAGAGAACTGATTCTTACAAGTTGTCCTCTGATCTCCACAATGCCCATCAAATAAATGTAAAAATAAGTAAATAAAAATGGGAATGGTGTTGCTTGCTCAGGAGTGTGGACACACACTGCACCTGGCACACAGGTAAGTGCTCAGGCAGCAGTTCAGGCTTGTAGTGTGGACAAGACTTCCTTCCTTCCTTCCTCTCCTGAAGGCCAGTGCAAGCAGTTTCCTGGATTCCTCCTCATCTCAGACGATGGTGTGTCTCTGTGTTTGTCTCTGGCTGCACTCTTCTGGCTGCTCTTTCCTGAGTGTGTGCCTATACCCCAAGTACCCAACATCTGGGAGAAACCTCCATTGAACTGTTTTCTGGACCCACAAGTCCTATCCTGAACCTGTTGGAGAGGGTAGTACCAGGTTTCCTCCTCTCCACAATGCATCCTTGGCATCCCAATCATTCACAATAATCACAATCGTTCTCAAAGACTAGTGCCAGTCCTGTGTCTGCCCCCCTGCCCCCAGTCAAGCCCCACCCCCTTTCTGTCATCTGCCAGACTCTGGGTACATACATGTGCATGTTGCCAGTCTGCTTCTCAGGATGTGGCAGACCTCACGCCTGAATACCAGTCTTTTCTTCTGGTGACTGTGTCTGGTGAGGAGACAGTCATCCATCCCTCTTCTTGTTGGGATAACAACGAAAAGACAAACTCACAACCATGGTTTTCAGACCAAAGTCAGAACCAAAATGGCCTACGTATGATACGAACAAGGAGTGGACTGTAAATGACATTTTAGGCTTCAGTCATTCTAGAACAGTGAGGGAGGCTCAATGGCAAAAGGCTATTTGTGGAGCAATAACTGTCCTTTCAGCCAGTGCAGAGTCTGCCAGTGACTTTGGAGGCTGACACACTTTGCCCTGATTTTGAGAAGAGCCCCCTTTTCAATCAGGAACTAAATGCTGCTTATAGCAGGTGTCTCCTCATGCTCCTTAGTGGTTGCCGTAATGACCGTTATGGTTCTCCAAGGGTCACCCACTGGCACCTAAGGGTCCCCCGAGAAACTTTCAGAAGCCTGAGGTCCAAATTATTTTTTGCAGTGATCAAAAGGCATTGTTTTCAGTGCAGGAGAGATGGCTCAGTGGTTAGAGGAGCATATTACTCTTGCGGTGATCTGACACCCTCTTCTTGTCAAGATCTCTGGGTACTGCACGCACATGCTTACCAACCCACATATTCATATCATTAAAAATAAAATAGAATCTTAAAGAAATAGGCCAACATTCTCCCCTTTGTACTCAGCTCACATTTTCACCGATGGCATAAAACCAACAGGGGACAATGGTGTGGGACATTAGCTTAAGGCAGAGCACTGGGCCTGAGTTACTGTGCCGTCCTCACTTATGTGTGCATTTGCACATAAAATAACAAAGCAAACCACACCCCCAAAGCAAGCCACACTTAAGACTGCCCTTGACAAAGCAGTCAAAACTAACAACAGTGTCAACGCTGGACCCCAGAGCACTTGTTTCTTTATCAGTTGTGTGACAAAATGAACAGTACACACCCAGCATTTCTGCAGCCCATGAAATGCTCGGTGAAATCCTACTGCCTTGCTCCTTGAACTAGCTGCTTCGAAATCCCTCTGTGAAACACCATTTCTACTTAAAAGAATGACTGGAAGAGTTTTCTCAGACAAGGGTATTTACCAGGGAGTTTTTGGAAAATGGACAAAAGGAGTGGGACAAGGCACAGATGGTATTTGCTGCCCGAGATGAAACTGGAGCTTCACATGAATATTAGCAGTGCTCGACACCTGGATTGGGCTCAATGGTTCTCTCTCACTGAAGGCTTTCCTGATGGGAAACTGATCAGTGGTCATGTCAGTCACGTGAAGTTTTATCTCCTGGAGAAGGGAATGGGCCACCACCTGGAAGACCTATGTATAATTCAGTGGGCTGATCTAAGTGACCAGTGTGTGACATACATCCCAGTTAGGGGACAGTACTACACAAAGCAGACAGACTGGCGTGGTTTAGGGTAACAGAAGGGGCAATCCACAGATACGAATGTGCGTTCCACATGGCAGCCACCCATTCAGACCTTACTGCCTGTGGTGCATGACCAAGGATGAAAATCCACCAGTATTGGAAGGGACCCTTAAAATGCTTCTTTCTGTTCCAACCACAGGTCTGTGCAAAGCTCGCCTTTCCCCTTCAACTTCACCACAACACAGGGGTTGCAGAACAGAAACCAGAGTCTCAATGAAGCCAAATATTAAAGATTTGCAAAAAACTTGACAGTGTTACCCTTCTTACTTCAACTGCTGGTTTGTCTCATCAACACACTTCTTATATAAATATGTGGTGGACAGAGAATTATTTTTAGGTGGAATAAGAAGTAGATATTTCAAAATGGTCCCTGCTAGTTTCTAGTGTGTCAAATATTGACAGTGTGCCTGACAAGCACATGTTCTCAGAGTCCTGAGAAAGCACAAACAGGTCCCAAATGGGGCCACAGAGTACAGCGTGCCAGGCTGCCTGGTTCCTGCTTTCTTGGACACTCATCTTCCTGCTTCCCCCCTCCCCAGTTTGGTACAGGAGATGGCTCAGCACCAGAACTGAGTTCCTTGGAGTGCATCAGAAGCCATGCTTGGCTGGGAGACATCATCTCCTCCAACTGAAGATAATCACAGGTCCTCTAAACACGCGAAGCTCCAATTACTTTTGCTATTTCAGTCTCTGCGTCATGAACCTTAGAGAAAGGTACTCATGAGCTGTGTTCACAGCATTTCTGAATTTTGACACGTTGCTTGGCACCATTTGGTCAGGAAGGAGCACATTTCATGACCATTCTCTGCAGCTCTTATGCCTGGACACCACAGCACAGGACATTGCAACTGCTCACACAGACTTTCGAGGAGGGCTCAGCCTCAGCCCATACCCACACTGACAGGGACGTTTAGTGGCTGTCAGACTTTCTTTCCTTCCCCAGGACTGCCAGGCCCCATGACAACCTCTTTGAGTGTCAGGGAATGCCAGAAGTGACAGTCGCACCTAAGACCCGCTTGCATTCTAAGAGGCTGGCGTGAGAGGTGACAGAGATTTCCCAGAAGGAATCTGGGTCACGTCACATTCTGTTACTTATGTCTGAGGATACACGCCCAGGCGGCCCCAGCAAAGGAGTGGGCCTGGGGTCTGGGAGGGATCTCTGGCACACAAGTGTGACAGTGTGGGTGTGAGTCTTGCTGCTTGGATACCCTGACCCTGATATACTGTCAGTCCCTCACCTGGCTCTTCCAGTTCCCACGACAGGGTCTCCTGTAGCTACTGGTGCATCCACTTAGGCCTGTCCCAGTCCTTTAGTCCCACTAGGGACCTGCTCCTCCCTGGCCCTTCTGAGAACAGTGTCATGTCCCAGAGAAGCTTTCTCTGGGTACCACACCCAGGTAAACCTCTCCTTCATATCCTTCTCGCCTCACCTTTCATTGCATCACACGAGCTTCAGAGATGACAGGACAAATGTCTACTTTCCCCAGAGAGACCATGGGCCTGATGAGTATTGGGGCCACCTGGTTTCGCTTAATGTCATCTCTCCATGTTGGCCGTGAGCCTGACAGATGATGCGCCTCATGCCCATGTGACGAGTGAATAAAAGAGGGCATGAAAGAGGGCAGCGTGGAAGAGCATGGGCAGGCGGTGTGAGCTCTTCTGCACCAGATGGAGAGAACCCATGCCTGACTGAGAGCTAGGCCTACCTGCCGCCGAGCCAGACAGGGCACTGTAGCCAGTACTGTAAGCCCTCCAAAGGGAACACAGCCCCTGTTTCATTTAACTTGGAGTTTTTGGTCCAGGGACAAGAACTGGGGAGTGACTGTGAGGAATCTGAGTTGGGAAGATGTTCTAGAACGGGTGTGACTTAGCGCTGACATATCACTTGCTTGAAGGAGGGAGGGGATCAAATTGTAAAGGTGCGTATTCCAAATGCACCAAGAGATGCTCACATCTGAGCTCACATCTGTGCTATTGCTAGGGTCAGACAAGGGCTTCTTAGGATCTAGAAAGGCAACACACAGCACAGGGGGTTTTGCAGGGTGCAAGAAATGTGGCAGTCTACCTCTACCTTGGAGTATCTTTAGGGACAGTAGGGTCAGGCTTGCCTCTCTTAGCAGGTGGAGATGGTTTGGAGTTATCTTCTCTCTTCCCCTTCAATACCACCCCACCCCCAACACTGTCAAAATCAAAGCTCCCAACCACTGTCTGGGAAAAGCTCTGTTGGGATCCAGCAAAGCCAGGCATGTCCCCCACTCCCTCATTTGAGATGATGAGCATAGCAGGAAGGCTGCTGCTGGTGAGGCTGCAAGGGCTGGGGGTGGTACTTACAGTTCAGTCATGTCCTTCGGTATGCCTTTGGGGAGGGCACGGAGACCCCTGTTGCTGCATCGGACCACCGTCTCCACACAGGTGCACTGCTCAGGGCAGCGCGGACTCAGCTGGCAGCTGCTCTCCTCATTGCCTGTGGAGGACCCAGGCAGGGTGAGGGTGTGAGGGCAGCCAGGCAAAGCCAGCTGATGGGGCCAGACTGTTCCCAGCAAAGGCCAGCTCTACCCAGCCCCAGCAGTGAGCCCAAGCCAGGACTCCATGTAGCTACTGGTTTCTTCCACAGCCAGAGGGGAAGGATGCACGCCTGGGAGCATGGGAAGGAACGCTGCCATTTAATGCACCCCACATGAATGAGGACCAGTCAAACTGTTAACCCAGACCCATGGCATAGATGGGGAAGGGGGTCCTGTCTGTCACACGAGGACAGACTGTGTGTAAACCATGTGTAAACCATGGCTGTGAAAGGAGCGGTCATACAGAGGCACAGCCTGGTCTTTTCCCAGCCTCTTTCTACTTTTTTCTCTCCACACACCACTATATAATTATCCCTATAGGGTGGTGAGCATGTCACCTGCCTCCATTATAATGTACCTCATTAAATGTATCTTCCAAAAAAAAAATACCCAAACAATCATCTGTCCTAAGGCAATCCAAAAATCCCCCAAGCAAAGAACTATAGAAGCTTGAATTCATGCAATCAAATACGCCTCCTGGGGTCCTGAGACTCAAAGCCTCGGATTTGTGGGTTCCTATGTCTTAGTCAAATGGCAGGAATTTTCTTGAGGTCTGTCTCCCATAAGTACATACTCTGACTTTCATCATAACACAGACAGGATGGTCCTCATGCCCAGCTGAATAGGCTGTGTACAGTACAGAGGGGTATACTATCTAAGAGGCACAAACTCACTCACGGTGGACATGGCTGGGGGAGTCTATCAGGTACGGTGGCATTTGTACAGAGGATAGTGTCTTGTATGAACAAACACCTCGTTTTCGTGAAATCAGTACAGATGTACGACCAAGGAAAGTAAAATGGCTTCAGAGACACTGTTTCTTATTCTGAGGAACAAGCCCTGCAGTCTAGCAGCAGAGCCCCAGGGGCGTTTGGAGCAGGGTTCCTCAGAGCCCATGTCAGACGTCTCAACAGTCTTCCTCGTCTTCCCGTTTCACCCCGTCTTACCATCACAGGTAAAGTCTTGGATGGCCACGTCTTGGATAGGAATCTCCTTGAGGAAAAAGGGCTTCTGGCATCTGGGGTTTCCACTGACGATGCGGCGCTTCCTCAGCCACCGGCCAAGCCAGGCCATGTGGCAGTTGCAGTTGAAAGGGTTGGACAGGAGGTTTCTGAGGGACAGAGAGCCTCTGAGTGGTCACTGTCCACCCTGACCCTAGCCCAAAGCCTAGGGTCCACTCCTGTAGCTCAGACTAACTCTCCCTAGGAGGCAATGGGATCTCGGCATCCCTTCCTAGGGGATGCAGAATTTTCCTCTAAGCCAAGGGGGATGTCTGTAGCTGTCCCCAACCATAGCTCATGCTGAAGAGTGTGTTGTGACCTCTAGCCCTGGCCTCCTCTGTCCACCAAGCCCCACTTGGGCAAAACTAGTAGGTCCTCCATGGAGAATTTCCTCTACTCTAGAGCAGTGTCCACCCCTCCTTCCCACGGGAAATGCCTGTAGCTTGTTGGGCTTGGGTGCCAGTGTTCCTGACCTGAGGCAACTGAGACAGTCCCTTTTTCTGACTTGTACCTTTCACTTTCTCTTGGTGGTGTCAGCACCAAGGTTAGTTCTGTGCCTGTCAGCAGCTGCCCGCTGACTGAGGATGGCATTTCTGCTGGCCTCGGCATATCTAGAAGCCAGCCTGTGCACCACAGGTACTTTGTCCCTGTCTATGCAGAGGCGTGACAGACAAGTGGGGTGGGGGCTGAGGGTGGCAGTCGCCGGCCTGAGTGCTTGTCCTAGGCCTGGGACCACGCTAAGTAATTTACACACCCATCATGCCAATGAGGTAGAGGGTGGAGTAGGGGAGGCGCAGGCCATGTGGGCAAAGGAGGGAGAAGAAAGAGAATGAAAGGGGGCTTCCCAGGCTGCGGAATTCAGGAGTTGCCAGGGCACAGTCCTCAGGAAGGGTGCAGGAGTTTGTGAAGTGTGATGTCAGGAGGGCTGGGTGGTAGGGCAGAGGGGTACACTGCTTGGAGAAACTAGGCTGTTGTACCCAGGCCACTCTGTGACTCTACTTCTATTCCAAGTGGGAAGGTGACAATGAGTGTGAGAGCAGCTGTGGATGTAACCTTGTTTTCTCATTTTTGGATAAAGGAAATGTGACAGGTAGCCACTCACTAAGGACAGCTTAGGCACAAGGCAGCATCAGCAACGGTGGTAAAGTCAACAAATGTTGAGAATGCTCTGTCCTTAGGCCTGGCTGCGAAGTGTACACTGTCAGCAAGGCCAGTCCGCACACACATGGGTCTATAGTCACAATCACGATTCTACACTGTCCCCCTCCTGGGCAGGATGCTCACTTCCAGATCCAGAAAGCAGGGCTCCAACTTTGGCTCTGAGAAGCACCGATGTAGTCAGAGTTACCCTTTAAAACTCACTCTTGATCACACTATGGGTCTACTGCCAAGCTTCAATGTTCTTGCTGTGCCTTGAGACTAAAGCAGCCCCTGTGGCCAAGCAGTTTGACCTTGGCTTCCTCTCCAGTCTTGTCTTACACAACATCCTTCCATACTCAATGTCCTTACTAGGCTTTGCATATTTACACTGCCCCAACCAACCACAGGGCCTTTGCATGGCTGTTCCTGCTAAAGGAAATGTATTTTCCACTTTCTTCAACAAACTAATCTTCCCTACCGCTTCTTTACAAGGCTTGTGTTGGGCTTTCTCATCATGGGGACAATCCACTATGCTGCCAGCCCCTGGGGGATGGAGCCAGGCTTGTAATCCTTACTACTTAGATGGTATCTGGCACATAGGGAGAGCCTAACAAATGTCAGGTAAATAGACAGATGGGCAGGTGACCTTGGCCACAGCCTGTAGGGAGATGGGATGTTAGGAAATCCTGCAGAGAGGGGCCCAAGGGGAGTGGGCAGCATTCCTGGGAGAACTCACATGGTGGACAGGGAGACGAGAGTGGTAAAGGCTCCAGGGGTAATGGTGGTGATCCGATTGTCATAGAGTGACAGCAGTCTCACAGAGCTTAGGCCAGCAAAGGTGTCATTGCTTACACAACTGATCAGGTTGCTCCTCAACATCCTGGAAGAGGGTAGGAGAGGGTCATGAGCAGTGCTCTTGTCTATCAAGAGATAAACAGTCACCTCCTGGCTCAGCTAGTCACAGCTCAGGTTTGACTGGTGATGAGCAGGGCCTGGACCCTCACTGGGACAAATGCAAATGCATGTGAACGTGTATCACACACACTATGTGGTGGTTGCAATGAGAATGGCCCCCATAGGCTCATATATTTGACTGCTTGGTCCCCAACTGGTGGAACTGTTTGGGAAGGATTAGGAGGTGTGGCCTTGTTGGAGGAGGTGTGTCACTGGGAATGGGTTTTGAGGCTTCAAAACTCCATGTCATTCCAGTTGTCTCTCTCTGCTTCACGATTATGGATCAAATGTAAGTTCTCAGCTACTGCTACAGCACCAAGCCTCCCTGCCCGCAGCCACACTCCCAGCCATGATGGTCATGGACTCATCCTCTAAAACCCTAAGCAAGATTCAATTAAATGCTTTCTTTTATAAGTTGCCTTGGTCATGGTGTCTCTCCACAGCAATAGAAAAGTAATTGAGACAGATCATAAACACAACCATGGATATCCATGTATACTTGTGCAAATGGTGTTCTTGTGTGTGCACATGTACTTCCAGGAGGAAGAAGAACCACATGCGGTTTCCTGTATGTGTGTGTGCTTGAACATGGATGCTTGCCTGAAGATGTGTTTAGGGGTACAGCATGTGTCTCTGTGTGTATGGGGAATGGC
Source organism: Lophiomys imhausi (assembly GCA_907164525.1). Taxonomy (NCBI): domain Eukaryota; kingdom Metazoa; phylum Chordata; class Mammalia; order Rodentia; family Muridae; genus Lophiomys; species Lophiomys imhausi. The sequence goes on from CAJQZJ010032904.1 coordinate 3,168,803, forward strand.
TAAATGGGTGTTTGTGTGCACCCCTCAGTGTGTTTTTGATATGAATATGTGTGTATGCATGCTAGAGTGGCTCTCAATGTGGTGTGATTAGGTGTGGGCATGCTGGTGGGGCAGCATGTCAGCTTCTTTGCACTAAAGGTTGAAAAGTTTGATGCTGTAGAGAGAAAGGAATGAACAGGCCAGGGCGGCACCTGACTCTGATCCCAGCCCACAGCTTGCATAGTCCAGCTCTCATTCCCCTGGCTAGGATCTGAGCCCAGGATCTGAGCCCAACCCCAGGTACTCACAGTGTCTTGAGGCCACTGAGGCCCCGGAACATGCGCCCATGCATGGTCTCCAGCTGGTTCCCTGTCAGCATCAACTCCTGGACCCCTGCTGCTCCATCAAAGGCACCCTCTCGAACCTCCTTGATCCTATTGTTGCTCAGGTTTCTAGAAGGAGAAGGTATAAAACAGGAGGATTGGGTTGATGGAAGGAGCTCTGCTTTGGGCTCCCTGACATTAGGTTCTCAGCTTCTGTGCTCAGGGACAGGGAAGGGGTGGTCACTCCTCCCAACAGATGGAGAAACACACACAATCCAGGACTTAAAGAGCTTTCAGTGTAATCATTTTTTGAATGCTCTGGAAGATTCACTCTTATTTCTTCTCTTCACCAGGGATTCCCACTGTGCAGTGATCCTCAAAAGAGCTGGAGAAGAACATACAGTAGCCCCCTCTCCATTAGGGGGACTAGTGGCTGTCTCAGTAGAAGCCCCTTACAAGCAGACACTTCCTACTTAGTACTTGCTGCCTACTTTTTATTTAGGAGAAACCACACGAGAGTCCAACCACTGTAACCTCATCAACCCCTCAGACAATGTCCAAGAGACAGGTACTACGGTCCCACTATATGAATGAGGAGACCCCGTTCCGGGAAGGTTGAATAGTTTTCCCAGATTCGCACAGCTGAAAGAGCTGGGCTCTGAAGCTAGGTTTTCTGGGACATAAGAAAAATTTCACTGACCACCCTCCCCGCTTTTTATAAGTGATTATTTCTCGGGAGATGTGAGGACTTGCTCCCTTGTATTACTGAGTTGCAGAATTCAAGTTGAGGAGTTTTGGGTTGTGTGTATAGTTGAATGCACATGTGTGTGCACTGAGGTCAATGGTCAACATCAGGTATCTTTCTCAGTTGTTCTTTGCCTTATTTTCTGAGACATGGTCTCTCACGGAGCCTGAGCTTGCCTGATTTGGGTAGACCAACTGGCCAGTGAGCCCCAGGGACACTCTTATCTCTTCCTCCTCAGTCCTAGGATTACAGGTTATATTTCATTGCATTACAGATTATATCCTGCTGCCCCTGGATATACATGGGCACTGAGGTTCCAACTCAGATCCTCATGCCTGTGCTACAAGCATTCTACCAAGTGACCAGTCTCCCCAGCCCCGGGGATCCTGGTTCCCTCACAGGAGCCCTGTTCCCACTCTGCCCTAGTGCAGCTAGCCATTCCTGAGTCCGCCCAAGCTCTGAGGGCAGGTCCATCTCTCCAATACCTGGTGTCCATGGTTTGGGGGGGGGACCATACTAGGACAGCGACACAGGCAAATGCTGCATAGCCATGTAGAATTCTACTTCTCAGGTTCTTTCAGGACCAAGAGGTTCCCTGTGGACCATCCTGTGGTCCAGGCTGAAGGCACCTATGGTTATCTGGGCAGAACCAAGCCTCTGGTGTTTATGGTGAAGGGAATGAAAATTATTAAAAGACCCCCTAAGTCGGCAGTAGAGCCAGGCCAGCCGCCAGGTGGTTCCCGGAACTTAACTGACCATAAAAAGGGTAGAACCAAGAATGTAGGTCATACGGGTCATGAGCCCTGGGCTCCAGGAACTAGCTGGCCACAAAGCAGATGACTATCATGGGCCCCCAGGGTTTCAGGAACCGTCTGACCACAAAGCCGATGGTGAAGTAAGATTAAATTCATTCCTGAAAAAAACAGGTGTAGGATGTTTCCTGCTGACTAACTAATAGGCTGGTACATTCTACCTGCATTCCCCTTCACCCCCTTCAGTTATGGTAAACAATGGTGAAGTAAGATTAAATTCATTCCTGAAAAAAAAACAGGTGTAGGATGTTTCCTGCTGACTAACTAATGGGCTGGTACATTCCACCTGTATTTCCCCTCCCCCCTTGGGTTGTAGTAAACAATGGGCTGGGCTGGTACTTTCCACTTGTATTTCCCCTCACCCCTTTGGGTTGTAGTTTAAATACTCTACTCTCCCCCAAATTGTGGTCGCGGCTCCTACCCCTGTGTGGGATATGAGTTGCGCCCTCAGTGCACTGAGCCCCCCCCCCGAAATAAACCTCTTGCAATTGCATCAAGATGGTCTCTTGAGAGTTTTTGGGGTGGCCGTGATAGCCTGAGTGTCAGGAGTCGGGAGATGGACTTCCCTCCCCCGGGTCTTTCAATGAAAGCTGAGGGAGGAGGCCTACCTCTCAGCACACACACATAGCCCTATACTGTGAAGAGGAAACTCCGAGGATGTCGCAGTCTCAGCGAGCATGTCAGGCTGCTGGGCTAGCAGACACTGGACATGTGTTCAGACCTCTTAGAGGGGGTGAATACTGCTTCATGCCAGAGACTTGGATGGATATGGGGCCATACCAACCCTTTAACAGAGCATAGGGCTGAAGTCTCCCAGAGGGACAAGGGACTAATCTGAAGCACATGATAAAATAATGGTACCCAAAGGTTCAATGTAAGACACTTTCCCTTTCCCATGGGTGGCCTGGGCACTCAGGGAACAGTAGGGCTCTATAGACATATGTGAAGGGGACATATGTCCCCTTCTAAGTCTAGCTGATCCACCTTTTAAATCATCTTCTCTTTGTTCTGTCTTTGATTCCCAATGCCCTGCTCTCCTGCTAGTACCCCCAAACTCCCTCTCCTAAGGCCTGTTAGCTAGGGGCATTCCTGAACTGGGCTCCATTTCTGAGAAAACCTGGTACTCAGCCTGTCTTATCAATTCTGGCCGTCCTGGCATAGGACAAGCCAGGAATGGAGGGACTACTTGGGGGAGACAGCATATGACCCCTAAACTAGATGTAGGAATTGAAGTCATGGCTTTCTGAACAGGGTTAGGCTCCAGGGACAAGGGCTACTTGGGGATTAGCACACAGGGCTGAACAATGAAGATGAGCTGGAATGGTAGAGGTGAGAGGGCTCCCACTTCCTGACATCTGTTTCTTCAATGGAGTAAAATCAACATCTCATTATGGCAAGGTTTGTGAACTGCATTTCCTTAGTCAGGGAGAATGAAAAACAGAAGGACTGGGTGGGGGGCAGTTGTAGTATTTTCTAGAATAGCTGGCTGCCATTCCCTCTCTATCCATCAAAGCTGGGCTGACTACTGAAGTCTGCAGTTGGGTGATGGAGAACAGAGTGTAGCTTGTAGTGAATATTCTAGAAACAAAATAAGTGTATCTAGATTTTCTAAGAGCTCTGGTGTAGTCCCAATGCAGTGCCTTCCTGAGACACTTCTGCTCCCAGGAAACCTCAGTATATAGATAGACACAGTCAGCCAGCAGGCTCTCTCTCTTTGCCTCTACAGACCTGTCTGGAGGAAGATGCTTCCTTGTGGCTTTGTCTATAAAGGCCCTGCCTCAGAAACTCACAATGGACCCAGGGATGCTTTAGAGGGCTCGTGTGTGTGTGTGTGTGTGTGTGTGTGTGTGTGTGTGTGTGTGTACTGCCTTTGCAGGCTGCAGGGTGCCCCTGACTTCATTCTTCCCAAAGAATATAGGCAGAGACACACAAGGGGATTCATACAGCTCCCTGCAGAGAGCCCAAGGCCAGGTAGAGGAGGCTGGGCTCTCCTAGGCCACTACTTCCTAGGGTTACAGGGTCACGCAGCTACTCCTGCACTGGGAACAGAGCTTTGATCCTATTTAAAGCACAGTCCCGGGAGGAATGTATCAGACAGCCAAATGGACCTTTCTGGAAGCTGAGGACAACAGTCCATGACTGAGCATACGTTCTGGTACACTGCCAGGATGGGGAGGTGCTGTCCACTGACCACGAGCCTGTCCTTCTCTGATAGACTACTATAAGCTGAGGTGTTCATGGTCTCAAGGCAGGTGGCCTAATGGTGATGAGAAGCAGGCCCCTTGGAAACAAAGGTGACCAGGACTTCATGTCCATCTAAAGCAACAGCTGCTATTCTGACTCTACTGGGCCAACCTGAGAACGTGGGCTCAGTTCTGCCAGGGCATTTACTAATCCCAGCTGTGCCAGAAAGCAAGACTCTACGGTTTTCTGTGAAAGCTCTTGGGATTTGAAAATGGGAAACGAATTTGTATTAAAAACACAGCAACCAGAAAAAATCCAACCATGTGACCATGACTTCAGCTAGAGGCTGGCTGTGGGCAAGTCTCCTAAGCATTGTAACTGGCCTGAAGTCCACTGCAAGGAGAATCATAGCTCTTTGTACATGCAGTCTCTTTCTCTTTTCCTTTCCTGCTCCTCCAATCCCTCCCTCCTAGGGATGGAACTCTGGACCTGAAGCACCATAGGCAAGTGTCCTCCCACTGAGCAGATCACAGCTGTGATGCCCTTTGAAAAGCTATGTGGAGCTGCCATAGTATAAGGGCCGGAGGTGCAGAAAACACAACAGGGTCCAATCACCTTTGTCCAAATCAGAATTGCTAGGTTCAGGACCAGGCAACCTTAGGGGCCTGACCCAAGTGTGAGGCAGCTCGGCAGGTCCACACCATTGGCTTCAGCTACTATATTTTCAGATATCCTGACCCACAGCCACTTTGTTGGGGGAGAAGGGTTGTGACTGGTCCAGGGCACAAGAATACTTCACTTGACAGTGGCTGCAGCTTATGGTCTGAGGATGGACTCACCTTGTGGGGTCTTAGTGTGTATGTGCACACACACACACACGCATACATGCACACACAGACATGGACATACACAAAGACATGAACACACAGAGATACACACACACACACACACACACACACACACACACACACACACACACACACACAGAATTACTGCCTTCCATGGGCTGACTTTCCCCAGCTCACTTGCATTGCTGCCATTGGCCCCTGGCTCTGGAATCTGCTTGAGTTTTAAACTCGGACAAGTTACTTAACATTCTGTGCCTCAGCTTCCTCATTTGTGAAATGTAGCAATCCCAATGTCTCTGGTTTTACTTGGTGAGGGCAGCATTAAGTAAACACCAGAATGTACACAGAGTGAACGGTGTTGACTATTGTTACCATAGTGATCATCGGAGCCTTTTCAGCCACATCCCCCATCCACCTCAGTCCTACTCCCCAGGCTCCTCAAACTGTCTGTGCAGAACTCCTGTTTACACATATAACCAGATAGTTTAGGTTACTCGGCCCAGATGCCTGGTTCTGGAATCCAGCATCTTCTCTTGCTAACACCTTCGGGGGGGGGGGGAGTAGGGGGACACGCCTTTCATCCTTATGTCTTGCATTTGCTTGTTTTGGTTTGGCAGTATTGGTGATTGAACCCGGGATCTTGGGCATACCAAGCAGGCACTCCTCCTCTGAAGCACCTCCTCCTCACCATCACTCACAGGGAAAGTGAATTTATTATTATGCAAATGATGGAACTAAGCCCCGTCCCCAAAAGGTTTCCTAGGGTCACACAGTGGACCAGAGCAGAGCTGAGATCAGGTGAGTGCAAGCCAGCCTGCAGGCTCCTCCCCATACCTGAATATTTAGCTGGTCTGGAGCAGCTGGGATATTGGGCAGCCCCAGACTTCACTCCTGTGTGGCAAATATAGGGACAAGCCGAGTGGCATCTGCTCCTTTGGTTGAGTTCTGGGCTTGCATTTGGCCACGCTCAGGTCTGCTGCATGTGGCTGACGATGGAGACAGGCTGCTTTCTGTCAAATATTTGTGTCCATGTTTCCCTTAGCCTACAGAAGGATTTCTCTGTGCTCACATCCCTGTTACAAGTGGGAACACAATTTGTGTGACTTCCACCTACAGGGTGTGTGAGGGGAGTGTGTTTTCTTTGCAGAAGCAGAGACTCCTGGGATCCTGTTTACTGGGCAAATAGGTCCTTGTGCAGCTTGACTCATACCTCCCTCATGTCTACATTCACCTCCATTTGTGTCTGGAGGCCGAAGCCAAAGGGCACCTTTCTCCGGTTAGAAATGAAAAGGGCATGTCTAAGTGGTTGCTACCTGTGCTGGGTCTCAGAAGCTCGTGGGCCCCAGTGACAGCCATGATCCTCACCAGCTTTACATGTGGCCTGGTTTCAGTTGTCCCCTCAGAGGGTTCATCTCCTGTTCCAGGCACAGATGTATTTGCAGGGGCCTGAGGCTCAGGTAGTCAACGGGGACCCATGAGTAGTACCACCGAGAGAACAGCTGCCTAGGGCCAAGAGGCATCTGTTCCCTGGTCTGCAGGGCACTGATGGGTAGGCGTAATGATGAGCAGGAGATAAGACAGGCAATCCTCGTGGCTCCTGATGTTGTACCCTACATCACCAGGATGCCGAATGAGCACACACGCAATCACTGCTGCCTGAGAAGCCAGGTGAGACTCTCGTGAGCCCCTGGTCATGGCATTTCCATCAACCGGTCAATAAAATGCTTGTTCGGTGAGTGCTTCTGTTCAGATACACTGTATTTACTATACTATTGATTCATCAACATTGCACTCACGGCCAGCAGTGCTGGGCACATGCCTGAACAAATGCATGAAAGCTTCTTTACCGCACGCATTCCCTCAGGGAGGCACGGTGCATCCCTCTCAGGCTTTGGCTATCTAGACAGTGTGCCAGCACTGTGCGTGGGCCAAATTTGGCACTCAAAAGCACAAAGCCACAAAGCATGTACCACTGGATAAACTGCAAAGAGGATGCTTGCTTACAGCGCGGGAGCTGAACCCAGAAGGCAAAGCATCGCTGTGTTCAGCCTCAGCCAGGAGCACGTGTCCCAGTTAAGGGGCATATGTTGGGGTGAGTAGATTTTTCACTACCATATGTATGTAAACAATACAAACAGCAGGATAATTTTTGATTTTTAGAGCCACATGAATTTTGGCACAGAGATGAGTTAGCAAATATAGAATTGGTAAGTAATGAGCAGCTGCACTTACCTTGTTGAAGAAATAGACACCCACTGTGAGTCTGGGAGATATGGGATGTGGGGTGGGGTAGGAAGGACAAATGTGCCCTGGGAATTGAATGGTGAAAAGCTCACCTTCTCTGTGCTGACCCCTCTGCAGAGGCGCTCAGAGGGAGAAACAAGCCTGAGCTCACGCTGGTGTGACTGAGGTGGACTCAAGTCTGAGCCAGTTTTGACATTTATTCAACATGTGGCCCTAGAAAGGTCATTTCATATCTCTGAGCCACGGTTCCCTTACTTGCCCAGCATGGAACATGAAGCCAGCACAAGAAAGGTGAAGCAAGATTAAAAAAAAAAAAAAAAGTTGGTATCCATGAGGCAGGAATATAGACCTGGCCAAGGACAAGGGCTATCATGGGGGGGGGAGGGGGATATCCTTCAGCTGGCTTTATGACTTGGCCTGAACTCCAAGGAAGGGAAAGAGAGGGTTGGGACAAGCAACCATGCACCACAGAAGCCAGTAACAGGATGTGGGTCCTTTGCCTAAGCCCAGACTCAGACCAGGGGACTATGACCAAACCTACCTAGGGGCTACTGGGGATTCCTTTCTGGTGTGGCCCTCCCACATAGCCCTCACCCAAATGTCAAGTACCACAGGTCCAGACACCCCTACTCAATTGCTGTTTCAGATCCAAGTCCCTCCTACAACCTCCCAAGACAGATGCTGAATGGGGGCTGGGTATAGTGACAAGTAGAGGGGACAAAGGATAGGAATCAAGGAGGAATGGAATATACTATCTACCTGATACTCAACAACTCAATGATGGAGAAGCTTTATTTTGGTCTGCGCTGTGTCCCTGGCTTCTAGTCCAGGACAGAGCAGGGGACAGAAGGAGGCTTAGGGGAAGGAGTGAAGGGCGAGAGGCCAGGAAAGCTGAGGTGGCCACTCTGCTCCCTGACTTGACTTACATTTTTCGCAGGTTGGGCAACTTCTTGAAGATCCCAGTGGCCTCCAGGACAGAGATGTCATTGTCATTCAGTCGCCTGCATGGGAAGCCAGAAGAAGCAGGGCTTAGCTCAGGGTGAGGCACCTCCTTTGCTACTCTCCTGCCAGTCTTCCTCACACGGCTTTCATTGAGTTCTGACTGGACTTCACAATCAATAAACTTCAAGGGAATCAGGAAAAACTTCAGTATGAGGTGAGGGGCTCGGCAGGGCAGGGAGAAGTGGATGGGGAAGGGTAAAAAGAGACAAAGTCTTAGCCCTCCCATGACTCCTTCATGGGGTAGTGGCTTCCTGCCTACTCTGCATAGACACACATCGTCATTTAAACACACTGTCAAATACCAAGTATCTGCCTCCATTTTATGGGGTACCAAAGGTAACCTAATCCCCTTCCCCAGGGAGATTTCCTCAGTGGCTCCTGAGCCCAAGTTGCTCATCTCTTTCCTGACCACTTTTGTCTTCCAAGGGAGCTCAGGGTCCCTGAACCCAGCATCCCTGTGTGCTCAGAGCCTTGCTGTGCTCCCCAATGACCAGAGAAGTCAACAGCGGCCAACAGCAGCTACAGGTCTGCCGCCGTTTTTTATCCAAGGCTCATTCTGTGCCAAGAGTCTGAAGGAAGTCTCTTTCTAGACCTTCTGAAGCATAAAGGGAGACGCCATACCCCGTCCCCCCCACCGTACAGCAGGGAAACAGCTTCAGATCTGTGAGGCATCTTGGTCAGTCTCAGGGAGGTTGGAGGGGACGGAGGTGAGTTAAGTATCAGGTCTATTTATCCTCACAGGCCAGCCCTTATCCTCTACCATGCCTCAAGTTTTAGTTTATCTGTTTTTAGGCCTTGAGAGCTTGTTTGGGAGTTCTATCAGAGAAGGTCATCCTCTGTAGCCAAGTGTGCCACTTCTGGGGGTACGCACATGGGGCAGTGAAGGAGGGTGATGACACCCACCTAGCCAGCCAGATCGGCAGTGATCAATGGGTGACAGATGTTGCAGCCAGATCGCCCTCCTACCCTCACCCATTTTTGGATAAGCTATTTGGAGGCTCAGATACATTTAATCATATTAGTTATATTTCTGACTAGTAATAATTTTTATTTAATATCTACCTTTTCTGGAGATACTATAAGCTCCCAAGGGCTGGCAGGTGACACTTGCTTTGTTAGTTGAAGAAATGCAACCTAGAGCGATGTTTGCCCTATAGCAAATGTTCAGAAAACATTCATAGAACCAATGAATAGACCTTACTTGCATGTAACCTGCACATGTATATCTGGTGTTTTTCTCAGCCAAGTGCACAGAAGACCACATGTTAACTCAAAGTGACTAGGAATGTGTAAAGGGAGGTAGGGAGGGGGTGGGACTTACAGATCAGTGGTGTATTCCGGGAGGTGGCTCGGGATGCGCAACAGCTTCTGGTTGGAGCAGTCCACAACGGTGCCCTCACAACGGCACTTCTCGGGACACACGAGGTCCATGAAACACTCACTGCTGAATCTGTTGCGATAATCCTCAGAGCCTATGTGGGGCCAAAGAGGGCGTTATCATCATCATTTCCGGTTTTTTTTTTTTTCCTGGCATAAGATCTAAAGTTGTGGGCAGTGGATGTGGGGGGTGAGGTGGTTGGATGAGTGGGAAGATGTGTGTGTGAGTGTGTGTGTGTGCACACATATGTGTGTATGTGTGTGGGTGTGAGTGAATGCACAGGCTTGGGAGGAACTGCATATATGATGGGGGTGTCAAACAGCAGACAACATTGATGGCCATTTGGCCCTCTTTCTGGCGTTCTCCACACCCCTCATCTATGTTGTTTTTCACACAGTTTTTTGTCATTCCTCGCTTTCTGTTTTCCAAGAAGCCAGGCTTCAGATCTGTGGGCTCTTATGCTTTTGGGGGTCATGGACCTTTGGAGATGCTGATTAATGTTAATGATGCTCTGTTCAGAGAAATTCTGCAAGACAGAATCCAGCCTACAACTGCAGGAGATTCCTGACTCTATGATGGTCTACAGACTGCAGATTTAAGATTGGACTTTTGTGGGGGCCAATGGAGGGTAGGACTAAGGTTTGGGAAGGAGTCACACACTTAGAGGTCTTCCTGGCCTTGCAGGCAATGAGTAAGACAGGCCAGATGCTCATTTGGTGTTAAATGACAACCAGCACCTTGTCTGATTTTACTTCAACAAGGATTGTGCAATAGGGTATCTGGAGCCCACAACTCTAATGCTTTGGGAATTTGGCTTACAGCTGCCTCAGATTTCTTTGTCTTGTTGTTTTAAGAGAAGCCAGATATTTAAAAATATACTGGCAACGAATCCAATTCTTAAACAGAGTGAAAACAAAATGCATCCGAGGGTCAGATCTGACTTCTGAGTTGAGAGGAAGTTCTCTTTAATGCCAGTGAAAGGGCAGTTCCCACAAGCTAGAAGTTGGAGCTAAGATTTATTTTCTTTTTCAAAATTTCATTTCTTCTCAAGGTCATTTGGTAATGGCAATAGGCCTGACAGTTTGATGTCTCCGAGATGTGCCCTTGGGGGCAGCCAGCCAGACCTCGTGAGCACATGAGTTATGCTAGTCGCAATGGGTAGGGGTGTGTGGCTCTCCTGACATGAACTTGTCGATGGTCCTGGCTTCTTCACGTTCTCACACCCACATTTCATTAGCACATTGCTAGGTATATAAAATGTGAGCTCAGTTCATGTTTGTCTAAGGCACAAGTGGGATGCCCCAGCACTGGAGGATCCTGTGTGTTTCTGAAGTGTTTGAGGGTACGGGCACCACATGCGTGGTGAATGGCTTGAGTCACTAGCATGGCGACATGGAGTGCGAGCAGTCTCATGTTTTAGCAGTGCATTTGGCCAGGTTTTGTGACTTCCTAGTTCCTGTTTCCCAGGGGTTTGTGTGACGGTGAGTTAAAGCAGAGGCAGAGTCTCCAGGAGAAAGACAAAGTGTGGGCACATGAGATCCTACTCCCATGCATCCTAGATCCTGACTGAGCATCTGGTAGCAAGAGGCCACAGAACAGCCGTGGAGCTGATGGTAGCAGCTGACATTTTCTGCACTTGGACCAGCAGCCAGCTGCTATTTTCCAAACTCCAAATGGGTGGGTGATTCCTCTTTACCCCTGAGGTTAGAACATCTTCACTTTGTAGATGAAGATGCTAAGGTCTATAGGGGCACTTGGTGCACGGCAAATGGATGAGGACTATTTCAGAGACCCATGAGACTAATTCCAGGTAAGCTTTAGTGTGCTTTGTGATCAAATCTTTATTCCCATGTCTCTAGCAATGGCCATAAAGTCTGATGCAGTAGAGGCAGACTCAGTTTCTCCTCCAGTAAGCTAGGACAAGGAAGCAAGCAAATGCCCCCTTCCCTTACTCTTGCATTCTCTGCTCTCATGTCTTCCTGTGGTCACGGCTGATCAGGAACCAAATTGGTTGGTCTCTCATTCTCATGGAATCAGAACTATGGAGTCAGAAGTCTGGGTATGTGTACACCTCTCATTCCTCTCTACTATCTTCCCACCCACTTTCTTCATCTCTCTCTGCACCTCTAGACTTGTGTGTGAACAGAGCCTAAGCATACATTTCAGTTTTACAGCAGCTCCCTGGCCCAATGTTTTATGTAAAGCTTTTTCCTTGTATGCACCACTCACCCCATTGAATAAACCCTGACCTTGCATCATTTCTCTTCAGACATTATCAGAGTGTTAAGTTATTTTGCAACTCCTGCCAGAGGAAAACCCATTCTGGTCTTGTTGGTGGAGCTACATGGTGATGCTGTGTGTGTGTGTGGGGGGGGGGGGATTTTGAACGTGCACAGTTATGTTCCCTTGAGAACATGTCTGTAATGGGATACTTGCAAAACAGAGGAACCCTGACTACTGATCAAAGGCAGAAAGACAGAAGGGAGCCCAGTTTGCACTTCGCTGCTGCGAGCCTGCAGACCTGTACCGGCTGGGGACGGTGCCTATTAAATGCATTTTCGTTTTAATCAAGGTGAGAGCAGTCTGTAGTTAGCAGGAATCGCTCTCAGTAGTATCATTAGGTTATAACTGGCAGACCTCTGCCGTGGAGCCGCTGACCCATTTTAATGAAATGATTTTGCAATTAGATTCGATGGACTAATGTGTTCTCTCCAGCATTTTTCCCCCCGCTGTTTTTGTTATTGCCCTGGTTTGTAATAACGAGGGGGTCGGAGAGTGATATTTTATATGAGTGGGAACCAAAAATGTTAATAACGGCGTATGTACATAACCGAAAAAGTTCATTTCCCAGTCAGAGCCAGCACGAAATGCCACCTCCGTCACTTCATATTTCATTACGGAAGCTACCCAGGGTTCCTTGGAGCCATTTGTTATGCCTAATGCTCATAACTATCCAAAAGTATTTTTAACTTTTCCAGAGCTTTAAAAGTCAATTTCAATCTCAATGCATATTTGTCACTGCCAGGAATACTTTGGAGGAGAGAACCAACTGAAATGGGTTGTAGGTCTTCTTCTTTGGGGTGAACTAAGGGTGGGAGGGATCTTGCAGGATTTGAAGGCAGGCCATAAAGTTCAGCCCCAGCTGGAACCAGCCTTAGTTAGAGGAGCAGATGTCACCTGTCATCTGGCTGCCTCTGCCCTTGTAGCCCTCCTCCCCGCTTGCAGACATCTCAAAGCAAAAAAACATGGTACACAATCATAGACAAACTTTAATAGACAGAGGTGGGGTGAAAGGTTAAAATTGACAGCAATGATGTAAAAAATTTTTATTATATATTCCTGTTCTATATCTACTTCTGGGAGGGAAGTGTGAAGCATCTAAAAGATCATAGGACAGGCCAGCAAATTGGCTGGGGTAGGATCACAAGTATAGAGGGACACAGACAGGGTAGCTGCTGATTAGATGCTGGTGTCTGGCTATATTAGATGCCACCCTTTGGGCAACTAGTGTATGGACTGGAAATCACAAGCTCATCATTATCTGGTTGGCAGGGGAAGCCAACACATGTGTCCAGAGTTCTCCTCCTTTATCCCAAGCATCCCCAAGATGGGTGGGATGAGAGGAAGAACCCCAGAAAGAGGAACTAGGGGTGGGGTGTTCAAAGGCCTGTCAGAACTTATCAGCTTGACAAGAAAGTGGTATGGACAAGCAAAGTCATGAGTGGTGAACAGAGACAAGGACATTGTACACATACAGATACCCACTCCTATGCCAGGCTGGGGGGACGAACCTGACACCTGTGGCTGAAAAACACCAGCTGTTTTAGAAGGAATTTGGATATCATTTGGGCAGGAAGATGTCCCTATAGCTCAGTCATCTGCCTGAAAGCAGAGGGAGAGGTCCATGGTACAGCTTCAAAACTGCTGCCATAGCATCAATACCGAGGAAGGGTGATATTATGGATTCATTCCCAAGGGCCTGGGAAGTGCTAAGACTGTTCCCTCTGCAGGGAGGGGAAGGACACTTCTCTATGCAGGAGGGTTTGCTTGTGTTCATGAGGTCCTGTATGCTCTTGTCCTCTTTTCAGAGAAGAACAACCACTTGAAAAATGCTCTTTCCTTCTTACTCAAGTCATTTCTAATAACAGATGTGAGCCGGAAAGGGAATGTGAAAAATATCTTCAACTCTCTCTCAATTCAAGTCAAAATTTCTGAAAATTTTCCTTTCAAGACAGTGAGTGTCCAGAAGGGGGAGGGATAAATAGCACCAAGGCAAAGGACAACCAGTTGGGAGCTAGATAACCCTGGGTCAGTTAGTTAATATCCTGCTTCAATACCTTATCTGCAACATGGGATCTAAAGTGTTATGAAATTAGGCAGGGTGATGTTGTTAAGCACCCAGAGCCTGACCAATAATATGTATATGGTCCATCTTTCAGAGAGACCAAGAGGACACCCAGTACTCATCAGTGGCTGGGGCCTTTCTCTGAGTCACAGTCAGAGAGGAGATAATCGGAGTCACACGGCGGCTTGGTGTGGGCACAGAATATTTCTCCTACTGCTAAGTACCCCTGTGTTTCCATCTTACTTCTTACTCAGGGAGCAAAACACAGACTCCAGCACAAAACCAACAACAAAGTCTTCTAGTTATACTGGGCCCAGGGTTTATCAAGAAACAAGTTAAAGAGAAGGTGGCAAGATCCCTCTCTCTATGGCCAGAGACAGCCAGGGTCTGGGCAGACTTCTCCTGGCCTCTGAAGTGGCACCAGATGAAGAGCTCCACACCTCCACGTTAACTGTTGTCCAGGGTTAAGGTAACAGGTTGGATATCGGGGTTCACCAGGATCTTGGTCTAAGTACTCATGAGGAGTGAGATCTGGGGTCAGAAGGAAACTCATTTCAAGTTCAAGGTCTCAGAGCCATGTCTATTTTACAGTGTTCTCACGCCTACGTTCATTGTAAACAAAGTGTATGCCAGGAGAGGTGGTGAAGAGCGTCATGAACAGGATGACTCACCCTAGCTACTGCTCGGTGACCCAGTGCTGGGACTCTCCTACGAAACAAAGGGGCATATGCCTTAGGTACACTTGTCTTCTTCAAATAGGAAGTTGGAACATACAGGTCACTCCTGGGGTCACATGAGACCAGACTTGGAGCACAGTGACTTCTTTTGCATAGGATATGTGGACACTGTCAGCATGGCCCCATCAGGTTTCTCTAATCCCCTGTCACCATGTACCTGACTCCTTCGGGATGCCCACCCCCTTCCCTCTGTGAGTTAAGACTGGGAGAGGTGGGTCTGGCAGGCGCGGTGATCCAGAGCGGAGAAGATTCCAGCGGTGGCGGTGGTGGCAGGCGGCGGGCCATGCTGCAGGAGAGAGCGGTGCTTCCCGCGGTGCTTGACAGAACCATGTTCCGTTTCCATCGTTCCACCACATGGTTAGATCAAGCACAAAGGAAAGCTCCGCGGCAACTGGTCAGAGTCAAGGTCAGGAAGCAGCATCAGAGAGAGGACAGGAGCGCTCAGAGGAAGCAGCGTGGAGAAGCGGAAGCCAGAGCAGGCCCCCACTGAGCGTGATTAGTGCCAGTAGTGTGGTCCACTGGATCCTGCCAAAGACTGGGGCCCCATCTCCCAGTGTCCCATCCCAGAGAGAGTCGGTAGGAGAGAGGGACAGGTGGGACACCTTCAGACAATCGTACCCTGGGAGATGACACACCAGTTCAGTTATGCACTGACCCAGGATAGAGCCTGCAAAGTCTGTCCCGTCCCACCATGTGATCTGATATGACATGAAAATCAGCAAAGCATCTTCTTGTGCTTTGTGAAACGAGGCTGGCCCAAAGCTGAGGGGCCCAGTGGCAGTCGACTCCCTTTAAATAAAGAGACTGACTATAGCTGGTCTAGCACGGCATCTCCTCTCCAGGCAAAAGGGCCCTTCAGCATCTCATAACTCAGGAGGCTCCCGAGTACCTTGCAGGGTCTCCAGGCCTCTTGGGCTGAGAGCCAACTCACTCCAGCTGGTTTGAGGTGCAGCAGAGGAAGAGTGTGGAATGAAGAGCAACCACATCTTAGCTGGACAAAGAAGGGAGCCTCAGAGGGGCCCTAGGCTTGGGAATGAGACACCTACAGTCACCATAGTCTGAGAACACTGTCACAGAGGTAGGGCTAATGTGTGGACAGTAGTTAGAGGCTAGCTTCTGATAATGGGAAGCAAGAGGCCAGAGAACCAGTTGATTATCCAGAGCACAAGACATCTAATTTTAGGTTCCCCTTGATTCCTAACTCTCTTCTTTGGCTGGGAATCATGGGAGAGGGTGAAGTTGACTCAGCCTATTGATCTTGTGGGCCATGGACCCAATCTTTACACCCCTTCTTCCACAGCTCAGACTTATTCCTACTTGGCTGGAGCTGTGCATATCTCAAATAAATAAAGGCCCCCCGCCACATGACTCTGACCATCCCTGTTTAATGCTTGGCCTCTGACAGGAAGGACAGGCCAACTTTCCTCTACCATGTATTTTGGGGACTGGCTTCATTGACAGGATGTTCTCATTCTCAGCATCTCGGCAGTGTGTGGGTTGTCTGTGCAAAGGGTCCAGTTACAGTATATACCCATGCCCTTGTCTGACCCCATCCACCTCTCTTTCCCCATTCCAATATCACAGACTACAGCTTATTACTGGTAATATGCACTCTACTGCAGTTAGAAACCTGGAGCTACCGGGAGCTCTGTGAACACTCTCGTTCTTAGAGGTCTCCTGTGAGTTTGGTCAGGGCCTCAATATAAGCAGGGCGCATTTCACAAACTTAGAACCTCCTTTGTGTGGCTGGGAAGATGAACCAGTAGGTAAAGATGTGTGCTGCTAAGCCTGGTGGTGACCTGGGTTTGATTCCCAAGCCCCAGGTAGTAGTGAAAGAACAGACTCCTGAAAGTTGTCCTCTGATTTCCATACTTCTGCTGTGTCATGCTGTGCATACACATGCACATACAAGCATGCACGCACACTCTCACGCATGCACACTACACAAATAGAATGTAATTTATAAAGTTCTCTCTGGCCTTCTCTTTGCTTTGCTTTTCTGAAAGGACATGGAGTGTTCCAGAGGTAAATGATCTGGAATCTTCCTGATATGCTAGAATCATCATGGCACGTCGGGTCATAATCCAGAAAATAATAGCCTGAACTTAGGGATTTTTGGCTGCTGCTCTCAATTTGCTTCCAGAGTAGCCTGGATGAACTCCGAGGTCTCTAAAGTGGCCCAAAGAGCTCTGCACTTTCCACAAGAACAGCTTAAGCTTCTTCTTAAACAGGGAGGACAGCATGATAGAAAGCAGGCAGCATGTTGCAGCTGCCCAGTGCTCCCTGGGGCGGGGCCTGTGAAGACCGACCTAATCTGATGGTTAGATCACCCCTGGCGGGCAGCATTCATCCCTAAACTGATCTTGGTCCAGGGCGGGAGGATGCAGCTGATAGAGAAGCAGAACCAAGTGGCTGGGAAGCCAGATGCCCTAACCAGGGAGGGGCTGTGCATGTTGCAGGGGTAGCCTTCAAATTGGCTCTTAATCACATCAGCTGTCTTTTCGAGGGGGGCTGCTTTTAGGGGAGAGTAAAATGCAGAGTTATTATCTGTCAGTTCTAGTCCATGTCATCTGCCTCCCCTCCCGCATCCCTCCCTTTTCTGGAGCTTCCTAGAAACACAAACCTTTAGGTCTATGGTTTCTGTATCCCCACCAGGGCCACGGTAAGTATAAGTCCTGGTGTTTCTCAAAGCCAAAGCTTTTGGAGCTCAGTGGTAACCTCTCTACTCCTCCCCTGAAGCTATGTAAAAGCTTGCCAAATGCTCTCAGTTAAGCTCATTTGGGCTCTGAACATCACCAACTCTATAGGAATAGGTTTTCTACTTGGTACTTAAAAAAATGACATTTTAGACAAATTCAGGTAAGAGTTCTGTCCTTTTCTACCTGTTTCTTTTTTTCTTACCACCCATTTCTGCCTCTCATAGGAAGCCAGGATCCTAGAAACATCAAGGCAAGCAGGTTACCTATTTCTTGTTCCTTAGTCTTTGTTCTTTCTGCACACACCACCCATACCCTGTTACCTGTCCCAGCCTCAGTTAATGCTAGAACACAGCATGACTGTAGTACTACAGGGCATGAGTCATTGGATCCAGTGTTGACTGTGTCCCTGCACTGCCACTCAAGGCTTAGGTTCAATCTGAGGTCCTGAGTGTTGGCAGGACACTGGTGAGACTGAAGGTCAAGGATGGCAGGATGGTCTCCTGCCCTCCTCTGACTTCATTGACCCTCTCTGCGGGAACCATTAACTGGCCAAGCTAATTAACTCAGCCCCAAGCAGAGAGAGAGAGAGAGAGAGAGAGAGAGAGAGAGAGAGAGAGAGAGGGGGAGAGAGAGAGAGAGAGAGAGAGAGAGAGAGAGAGAGAGAGAAAGAGAGAGAGAATAGCGCTGCGGATAGTCAGAAGCACTGGAAAGGACCAGTGTGCTATAGATGACACTTGGTGCTGGGCGGTGGTGGCGGTGGTGGCAGTGGTGGTGGCCGTGGTGACAGTGGTGGGGACTTTCTATCCAGAGATGCTACCAGATTCAGGGAGGAATCTAAGGCAAGTGTTTGGGGGTTAGAAGTGGAGTCAAGAGACTGCAAAGAAAGCAATTCAAGTAGCTGGATCACCTCCTCTTCTAGATTAATGGGGTCAAGGAGAGAGCAGGTAGGGAGCCTTCACTCCTGGTTGCTGACTGTGATGTGCTGGTGACCCTTCACCAGGGAGCCCCCAGATCTCTCTGCTTGCTATAGAGCAGGATCTCACCTGATGACTTCCAGCAGCTACAAGAAGAAGCAAATCAAACTAGGATCACTGGGCACAATGCTGTTCCTCACAGGACAAGAAATTTTTCTGGTCACTGATACCATTATGATGGGGAAGGCAATTAGGGAATGGGTGCTCATACCGCCACAAAGTCCCTGCATCCCCCTAAACCCTGTCCAAGTATTTGCCTCCGCAAATGAAATAGGATAAAAAGCTGAGGTTTATCATCCTGATGACACATACTACAGAATTTGACTTAAAGGATGAAGAGCATGGTACAAGGAGTCAAAATCTGCCGTCTGGTCTGCTGATGACCAGCCCCCTGTGCATGCCAGCATTGTTCTTGGGAAAATGCACTGGCCGAGCACTCTCTCAGACGGTTGGGGTGGGAGCACAGTTCTTGCCGGGACACACCCTGTCGGGTTGGCTTACTCTATCTTAGTACCTTTTGTTGTCAGTTTATCAGCCATGGTGAGCACAGCAGAGCTCTGATCTTTTAAGGTAGAAAAAGAGAAAAATAATGATGTTTAACTGCTTGCTCATGCAGTTCCTGGTCAGGGAGATCATCCTTCTTTCCAAGGTGGGCTGAGAATTCTCTTGCCACTTGTCTCCATGTCTTTCCCAGTTAGGGATGGGGGAGGACCGTCCCGAGGCAGAGCTGGGCATGGGAGCATAGGTTTAGCTTCTTCCCACAGTCTACTGTTCCCTGTATCATCAGAGAGCAGCTATCTGCTTCAAGGAGATAGGGAAGGTGTTTGTGAAACCTGTAACCCAACCCATTATGGTTGAGGGCTGTTACCAAAGCCTGGTTGCAGTCCGGTCTGGGCTGTATTTATTTTTGTGCCATTCAGGGGAATCTGCTTAAGAGACTACAAAATAAATCCTGGCCTCCTCTCAAGCGCACGTGTGTGAAGGCTGCCCGGTGGTCTCCGAGCTTCCACCTAGCTCCGGGAGGAGCAACTGTGCCTGGGTTCTGTTTCTCCCAAGCTGCCCGCCCCTCCCCCATGCTTTTATTGTGTGAGTGTGTTTTATTTTAAATCCATAAGGTAATTGGTTTTCTGTAGGGCTAACTGAATTTCTCCAATTTAATTTGCAAAGATGCTCCCCAGGAGCCATTACAGTGCTCGCTGTCCTCCAGATTGGATTATTGGCCTCTCTGGGGCTGCTGTATTCTGCGTCAGAAAGTGGGGCCCGCTCCCATAACCTGATTACCTGAGCAGCGGAACTTCTTGCTTTTGATCTGGCTGATTCGCTTGTTGGCCAGCCGGCGTGGGCTGCTGCAGCGGGTCCCGCTTGTCTCGATGGGGTTGTCCTGGAGGTAGTCAGCCAGCCACTTCAAGTGGCAGTCGCAAACAAATGGGTTTTGAGCTAAGTGGCTGAAAGAGGGATAAGGTTGTTAATCAGGAGTGACCCCACCATACCTTTCTTTACCACAACCCTGTCTTGTGCTTGCCCTAGCAAACCGCCCAGGAGGTCTTGGGGGGGGGGGGTGCTGGTCTCAGAGAGGATTCAAAGAAGGGGTCTGAGGCAATCTGTCTGCCAAAGGCAGCACAGATGCCAATATCTGGCCTGGGGAATCTGCTTCCCAGATCTCCCCTCTTGGAGCTGGACCCACTGCCGACTGGCTCTACTTCACCCATGCGGGACTCTGATGGACAATGCAAGTTGAGAGCTTTCGCGTTTGCACTTACTGTCACATGCATTGGTAATATTGGGCACATAAAGCAGCTGGCATGGTGACTGGCTTATGGCGGGGTGCTCCACATACAGTCCTGAGTATTGCTGCTTGCTATTCTCCTTATCATCACAGGAGTGCCAAGGGCCTCACCTCCTCTGAGCAGTAAGAACAACTCTGAAGCTCTAAGCAAGGAGCTTCACACGTGGTCGGCATTCAGTACCAAGCAGCTGTTCTCACTCTATATTGGTTCCTGCCTTTCACTACTAGGAAATAAGTGCCAGATGATTCCCAGGGTCTCCAGGAGACCTCCAAGGCTCATTGCAGGCCTGGAGTTGGAGCTGAAATCTGAGGTGGGAACTGTCAAGACCACAGACCCAGTGAGAGCTGCATTCATGTCAGCTGCTTACCTGAAGCATTTACACGCACCAGCAGGACTAGGGGATGGAGAGTTTTGTGTGTGTGTGTGTGTGTGTGTGTGTGTGTGTGTGTGTGTGTGTGT
>CAJQZJ010032904.1:3195150-3238660 GCA_907164525.1 Lophiomys imhausi
TTTTTTCGAGACAGGGTTTCTCTGTGTATCCTTGGCTGTCCTGGACTCACTTTGTAGACCAGGCTGGCCTCGAACTCACAAAGATCCGCCTGCCTCTGCCTCCCAAGTGCTGGGATTAAAGGCGTGCGCCACCACTGCCCGGCTCACCACATATGTTTTATGTCAAGAGGTATTAGCCCTCAGCCCACTGACTACCCAACATAACGATGCTGCTGGGAGTTAATGCCTTCAAGAACCAGCTGCCTACAGGAGAAGCAGGGTAGAGAGACACAAAGCCAGAGCTTCGTGGGAAAGGAAATACTCCAAGTCTGGCACAGAAAAGGTTCTTAAGACTCATGCCCCACTAGGGGACTGACCTGGCCTATCAGAAAAGGCCCAGGCATCCTCACTGCTGGTAGCAGCTTGCAGCCTCATTTGTTCAAGGTGCAAGTGGTGTGGGGAAGGTGGGCCATGGTGAGTCGACGAACCCATTGAGATCAGTTAAATGGAGCATAGTCTCTCTCTCCAAAGGCCACGGAAGCCCCAGTGACAGCCACCACCCTTGGTCATAACCCATCCTCACAGGCCTTTGCTGCAGAATTTGGAAAATCCAAACATCTGGAGTTGGGTTCAGTGATACACTGCATTAAAGTCACGTTGGCAACTCCAGCCAGCCACATGTTGATTCAGCGTCCCAAAGCTATCATTCTGGGTTGTACTTATATTCTCTACACCTGCTCAAAGGTCTGTGGAAAGAGATGCTTACGTTACTCCTCCTTTTTACAGAGTATTTGCCCAAGATGGCAAGACCAGATTCTAGATGCCAGAGAAAGCAAGGTCTTCTCAGAAAACCAGTGCACCGGGCTTTCCAAGAGAAGGGGAGAAACTCTTCCAGGAAAGGGGAGACAGGGATGAACCCAGCCAGAACAGCAGCATCGTGAACTTCCTTTTCCTGAAACTTTGAGTCAGTTTCTGTTTCACAAACACATGCATGCAACAGATATATGGGAGGAGAAAGATGGTACTAAGAGCCTCTGGTGTGACCTTTTCTTCAGCTCCTTCAGGGAAGAACACTTTAAAGAAAGTATTATAAAGGGTCTTTGCCATTAAAAGAGTTCTATGTGTCTCTAGAGAGGTACTTGCTATTACACGTGGATGTAACGTATTAGTATGGATACCAATTAAGGGTGCTATTATGGATCCCTGACTAAGCTGGGGGATGTCCAGGCATCTTTCTCTCATTAATATGCCTGTCTTCTCTTTTATTTCATTAGTATTAGCTCTCTGCCACCCTAAATTTCTTTATCCACTAAGTGTAGCAGGACTAATCTCTTTTCATGTCTCCCCCCCCGACCCACATATGAAATATGGGGAATTAATTTTGACCTTCAGCAACTTGCTGATGCCAGATTGAGGAAGGGAAGACATGACTGACTTCTAGTGTCACAGTACAGAGGCGCCCTGGCCATGACCAGGCTCTGATTGGAGTTTGTGAATGGGTGCTCTAAACCATGTTATGCCAAACACTCACAGGAGGGCACAGGAGGAACCCTCCAACTCCCAAGGATGCAGAGGTGACCCCTTCCTCCTCTTGATAATGGTTAAACTGTTATCACAGGCCTTGGGATGTCATGGCCATTCCAGATGGACCTGAAATAAAAGTGTGCAGCATACATCATCGCCATCCAGTGGCCTGTCTGAGAAACACTCCTGTCTATCCATTCCAGAGACACAGGAGGGCCCTGGGAACAAGAGTTCAGGTAGGGTTTTTCTAAGAGAATCAGAGGAGAGCTGAGACCCAGAACCTAGAAAGGGGCAGCTATGACCTAGGGCAATGAAGTGATATTTCCATTTTTAGCTCTACTTGGTCCTCCCCCAATACAACTATTGGTCTGGTCACTTCCATATCTGATTGCCATCTGCTAACTAACTAATCAGGCCTTCAAGAAGAGAGAACCATTTACACGGAACATTCCAGAACTTAGGGCTTTCCTTAGGAAATGTCATATTCATAAGAAAGGGAAGAATTCTTCCCATAACAATGTACTGCTGGATTGAACCGTTTCTGCTGCAGAAGAGGGCTATTTTCTTCCCACCCAGCTTCATCTCTATGTCTCTGGAAACAAGATCTCCTAGATTGCTGGTCCTACAACTAACATATGCATGATCAAGGCCAAGTTAATTAACCCTCAGTTCCCCATCTGTAAAATGGGCCCCAATGAAAATACTTCCCTTGTAGCATTATTGAGAAGATTAAGCATGACCATGTATATGCTATTGCTTAGCACCAGTCCCTGGCATAGTAAGGACTCAGTCACTGTTAGATGTCCTGGATAGTTCCAGTGGTAGACGGCACACTTCAAATGCACGTGGAGCTGCTGGTGAGGGAAGGTGATCTGTGTGGAGTGAAGTTGTATTCACTGCTCTGTAATTGGTAAGCCTCAAGAGCCTCAAATGGTTCTGTCTGCCTTCCAAGAAGATTAAACAACAGGTGGCTGGCTTGTCTTAACTTATTCCAGGCTGAAGACAGTCTGGTTTGGTTTAAAATCTCATGGAGCAGGTTGAAAAGCCTCCATCTCTGATGGCTCCCCAATTCCAGGGCATGCCACAGAATCAATGAGTGTTAAATGGAGGTTCTCCTTTCCCCAGGGAAAGCTGTGACAGCACAGCTTGCAGCTGCCCATCAGAGAAGGGAATGACAGCCCTGGAGACACACTGGCTGCTTTTCCTGCCTTGGAGACGATGGGCCTCCGAGTTATAAAGTGCAGGATCTTAGGGCATGGCTATTTTCTGGCTGCCCACACAGCATCAGATGGCCATCACCTCAGATACTCAGGGGAATTGAGGGAAAGCAGTTAGGATTACACGCAGGTGACACTTTCTGTTTAAACCATGGCTTCCCAGGAGCCGCCCTCTGTCACTCAGTTCCCTTCCTGGCAGCCCAGCTTAACAAGGAAGGTGATAGACTATCTCACATCCCCAACAATGGAGGCTGCAGGTAACAAACAATGCATGTAAATTTACACATTGAAAGGAGGCAAGCTAGCTACTTAAAAACATCTAAAGACAACGACAGCAGACTTCTGAGTTTCTTAGAAACCAGGACTGAGGTTCAGTTTAAGAATGAGCTTTCCAACTTCCAACTGTGCAGTGAGGACTTATCACGGAAACCACCAGCAAAGGAAAGACAGGAATATTTGTCAGAGAAGGCATGGTGAGACTGCAGCAGCAGCAGCTGTGTGTATGTAACCCTGAGGCTCATTTGACCCTAGACCTTGGAAGTTAAGCTAATGATGCAATCCTTGGGAGGATCCAGAGGACAATGCATCAGGTTCAGGGTCAACCTCAGGGACTGCTGAAGCTTGAATGTATAAACCCACTTGGTGTAGTCTCTGAGAGTCCCTAGGATGCTGCACTATTGGTGTTGACCATCTGCCTAAGGGAGCATAGCAAGCAAATTGCCCAAGTAGGCTGGCTGGGTACATCCTAAACTGGGCATATGTAGAAGGATGGCAGACAAGTCCAGAGCAGTCAGGAAGGGAAGGGCAGAAGAACCAAGCACAAACATCCACTTGGTCCCTATTAGGGTCACAACAAGTGCCAGGAAGAAAATATCCAGGACCTCTAGGCATGGAAGGGACAGTCCCACTTTGAGACTGACCAATCAATCATTCAAGAAGGAGGGAGGAAGAGGCAGAGGAGACAAAACTCCCATGGACTGCCTCTGAGTCAAAGGAGATGAAATTACCCAGCCAACCAGGGTATTCTAATCAGAGCCTTCTTATCAGCCGACCTCCAGTCAAACGAGGAGAAATCCAATCTGCAGCCCGCTGGACCCTAAATTTGATCTAATGGGGACCTGCTTTCCAACTGCTCAACAGCAGGTCAGAACCAGAGATGATGGACCCCAACCCCCCTGCGGGTTCTTTCTGGAAAGTGAGCCAGCCTGAGTTGTGTCAACTCCTGGTTTCCGCAGAGGGAGAAGCATTGTTTTTACCCTCCAGCCAGTTGACTCCATCTGCTCAGTGGTGCTGCCCAGCTGGCACTGCCTCTCCAGCCTGGGAGTGGGGGTGGGGGTGGGGGTGGGCTCCTAACCTCCCAACTGCTGTCGGCTTGTAGCGGGTGGAGCACATTTCCTTTGTTTAAAAATATGTCGTTCTGGAATCTTTGATACACACCATTCACAATACTAGGCACTCTGATGTCCAGTCTAGTGTAAACGGGTATGGCCTTATTCTTTCAATGCACATCATAAAAGGTCATTCACAATAGTCTGGCTGGACACAGTGTCCACTAAATACACCTCCAGGCAGATGCTATTGTTATTTTTCTCTTGGGGATTAATGGCTACAGTTAACCAGCCTGTGGTAGTAGTTGTAACTTAGTTTCTCTGTTAGGGGCAATGAACACCATCTGTGAAACATCCAGAACCTTGTAGGACCCTGGCTCATCCCTCTACAAGACAGCCTTAAAGACCCACAAAGCGCTGGGACCTTTGAACACAGATCTGCCCACCTACAGCCAGACGGAATGAGATAGAAATGGAGGAACAGACAGGGAGATGCAGGGAACCGACAGGTTTTTTTCTCTCTGGTTTTCAGTTTTGTCAAACCAATCTGATGGTTACTGTGTTGGATCCACCACCCAGACACTTGATGGATGTTTCATTTCAGTACAATTCACATTGTTATATATCCTGGGACAATTTGTCAGGGACATGGGAGTTTAGGGTGTGAAGGTAGGAGATGAGGAGGGCCAGAGGAAGTCTTACTTCTTTTTAAAGTGTCCTTGCAAACCAAAACCACATGTTCCCCCACCTACCACTTTGTGTCTTTGGTCCTGTGTCTTCTCTTTCAGAGATCTGGCAGGACCACCTGGTCCATAAACTTATATTTTGGCTCCTCCTAATTGGACAAGGGAGGCAGGGAGTCTGGAACCTTTCCTTACTGGGAATTGCAGGTGATATATCTTTCTTTCTCCCTTCCTCCCTCATGGACCAATGTAGCCAGCCTGGCCTCACACTCATGACTCAACTCTTGCTTCAGTTTAAGCCCTAGAATTAAAGCTACACATTACCTTGTCTGGCTTGGAGGTGATTTTTTTAAAAAAGACATTTACTTGCAAATCTGTTTGTACTCTGATGAAGGCCTGTGAAATCCTGTCACACACTATTCAGAGGGCGAAAACCCTTTAGGAATATATGGCCAAGGAGAATCTACTTACTTTCCATGCCTACTTTGCTGTGTGACTCAGGGCAAAGTCATTTACCTCTCTGAGAGCTGGCATTCCCCGATGCTTATAGACTCAAGGTCAATTGAGTAATACTTTATCTTAATACCAACTGGAATTATGACAGTCATAGAGTAGAAACACACTCATTTGCACACACACAAATAGTCCCCAAGCTGAGGTAGCACATGAGGATAGATGTACCAGTCACCTGGTCAGAAACCAGGGCGGATTCTCTCTCATCATAAAAATTTTCTAAAATAAGCTAAATTCCTTGATTTCTCCACATCAGAGTTCAATTATCTTCTTTAAACATGTAAGCTCAAATGACCGGAATGAAATGAATGCAAATAAATAAGCCCAGAGCTTAAAACTTGAGACCACAGACAGATCCTCCTTCAAATCAAATAAATGCATTCCTCTCAACCTATCTTGCTGGAGTCACTCTGCTGACTGGTTAGACCCATCTCCACCCAGGCTTCTCCCCACCCAGGCTCTTCTCAAGTCCACATGCCTATGGGCAGCTGTTCCAGCTTTTAGAAGAGTAGAGTTTGCCTTGGGAAGGTTTTAGTTTCCTAAATTCTTAGTCCACCTCTGTAAGATATTTCCTCTTCCAGGATTCAAGTTCTTTCTTACTTTCAAGTCATGAACCCATTCATGACTCCTCCCGCTGGGGCCAGGGTTCTGGACTATCATACAGGTTTATGTACACCGGCCTTGGTATTCTCTGCCAACTCTCTACCTCTCTGACCACACCAAAAAAAAAAAAAAAAAAAATGCCTTGGAGAGGAGGGATGGACTGCACAGAGGCTTTAGTGTCCCATATGATAGGCATAAAGTCAAAAGAACTCTCCAGAGCACAGCTTAACATTTTCAGTCTACAAAGACAGTCCCAGGGACGAAAAGAAAAAAAAAAAGTATATGGTTCCTACTCACAGCAGCTGCAGGGACACCAGCCCATCAAACAGTCCCTTGGGAATCTCTGTGATCTTGTTCCCATAGAGCACCCTGGAAGAAAGCAGATGACAGCAATCAGCAGGATGTAAAGTCATGGCCTCCGCCAGCTCTGGGGGCAAGGTTTCTGGCCACCTGCCTTCCCAGTCTGCCACACCTCCACCCTATCTTCATATAGCCCAGACAGAGTCCAGGCAGTTCATCCTGGGCTGGGAGTGCTGTGCTGGAGGTGAGGTGTGACAGGCTCCATCCTGCTGCCCTCCAGCCCAGCGTGGTACATCATTCCCACGGGGAAGAAGCAGCCCTTTGTGGCACCTCCTGAGCTGCGAGCGGTGACTCAGGCTCCACAGTAAATAAGCAGTGCGGGAGGCCAGCCTGTGTCTTCAATGGGTATTGATTAGGCTGAGCCAGCCTATAGAATGTTTCCTTTTACTATCCCGCTGCATCTTAGGAATTCCTGAGCTCAGTTCTTTCATCATCCATCCAGACAGCAGGGCTTTGGGTATGCAGGGGCATTTCCAGATGGCGCAGGCATTGCTGAGTGGAGGCCTGGCTCAATGGGGAGGCTGAGGAGTTTCGCTGTCTCAGATGATGGCAGTTTCCACTCTTCATCCACCTGCCCCATTCTTTCAGATCTAAGAAGGAAGGAACTCAGGAGCGTTTTTTCCCTTCACCTTTCAGGCTCACAGTGTCCCCTACACTGATGCCTGTCTCAAGTTTGGTGACTCGAGAAGCCCACTGTGTAGACGGTCTCTCAACCTGAAGCTGAGACCCTCTGGACCTCTCTCTGCTTTGTCTC
Source organism: Lophiomys imhausi (assembly GCA_907164525.1). NCBI lineage: Eukaryota > Metazoa > Chordata > Mammalia > Rodentia > Muridae > Lophiomys > Lophiomys imhausi. The sequence continues at coordinate 3,202,112 of CAJQZJ010032904.1, forward strand.
ATGACAGACTTTACTGTCTGTGGGGTCCAGCCTCTTCTCTGATCAGGAAACAGGGCTAAAGAGGGCTTGGCTCTCTTCTGCTAAAACCCCTTCTCAGGTCTGAGTCCACGGACTATGCCAATTACTTAATTCTTACTCGGATCGCGAATCTAGGCTGACAGCCATTTGAGGAGGCAAAATATTGGGTGGGAGAAACAGCGAATGAGAGTGAAACAGGGCCCCCTCTCCCCCACTGCCTCCCATTTCCAGAAGCCACTGGGAGTGAAGAGTGAGTTCTCCATCAGCCTGCGGGTGTGTTTCATTAATGCTTCAACAAATTAATGACTAAATAGAAGTCAGCATGGTGGCACAGGCTCGCATTTGTAATTCATATTAATGTCCCACTGCTCACTGTGCCAAACACAGTAATGCCAGTGCCTGTTCATCTCTATGGATGGCAGAGCTTCCAGAGTGGCAGAAGCTGCTGGCGGTGGGGGCGGGGATGGTGGGGCAGGGGTCCTCATGCAGCCCCACCACTCCGAATGGAACATCGTCAAGCCGGGTGGGTCAACCACCTGCCTATGGGTCAGCCTCAAGGGTGCCGGCCTGCAGACCCATGTGGCTTCCCACCTGAGGCCTTGCCTTGATTACCTTCACTAGCCTTTCATGTTTGAGCCCAAACATGTCTCCCTCTGAAGAAGTCTTCCAAATGTTTCAGTTGAGATTTTTTTACCCATCTACGATCTCATTTTGGTTCTCCCTAGCACTAACGTTTGGCCATGCTACATTACTTACACATTTATTTAGGTCTACTTTATTATTATTATTATTTTATATGCATGGGTGGTTTGCCTGCTTGTATGTCTGTTCACCATGTGTAAGCCTGGTGCCTGCAGAGGCCTGAAGAGGATGTCAGATCCCCTGAGACTGGAGTTACAGTTGGTTGGGAGCTGTCAGGTAGATACTAGGAATTGAGCCCAGCCAGTGCTCTTAACTGCTGAGGCATCTCTCCAGCCCCCTTAGGTTTAGTTTTTATGGTCTTCCTTTAACTCTCCTGAATGAATGCTTTGATGTTACAGGACATGCCCATGGCTGAGTCTCTAAAGTGGAGAAGGAGCAAAGATCTAGTACAATGAATGTCCACTGAGTCAATGTATGAATGAACAGGCCTGGGTAAAAGGCTCTCTGCTCTCTGACTCTTTACCCTACACTGTCAGCTTCAGGAGCCCTGGGGGCTGGTCTATTCAGTTTCTAATGCCTGTAACACTGCTCACTTACACAGAGGGCATCCACTAAATGGAGGAACAGATAAACAGCAGTTGAGAGGTGCTTCCCTCAATGCTTGGTATGCACTTCCGAGTTCATTACTGGTGTGCCAATTTCCTATTTGGTCATTTCCACCACAAGACAAGAACTATCCCACTATCGTGAGACTGTTCTCAAATCTTGGATAAGGGAGACCAGACAAGAGGAATGGGAAGGTTGGGATGGGATCCTGGTGGCAGGGGGCCTGTCTCCTTGACTCTGTGACACTCATCACAATAAGCAGACACTAATCTCACGCACACGGCCCTGTCTTTGATATCCCAGCCAGATGTTCTGTTCGATAAATGAAACTAATTTCATTTATCAGGCAGGAGACACCAGCTAAGTCAGGGACTTCCTGTCCTCGGCCCCTGCCCAGTGGGATGGGAAGATATGTGCATCTTGTTACCAGCAGGCTCATAAACTAGGCGAACAGGTTGTGAAGAGGCAAAAAACAAGTAGCGCACCTCTGAGCACCCTCTTTATTGTCTGGGGTGTCGAAGGGAACAAGGCACCAGATGATATAAATATATCAGCTGATGAAACCATCACTGTATCTGATGCTACACTTTCCACGTTATACCGAGAGGGTTCCACAGCACGGAGAGCAGGAGAGAAATTCTAGACCTAGCACCCTGGGCTCAAATCCTATCTCTCACACTCATTAGTGTGTTTCATAGATAAGTGTTTTTCATTTGTTTATTTAACATGCTGTTCTCTCTTTCCCCTTCCTCCCTGTGATGTATGCCAACGAATGTTTTATGGGGGTGGGGGTCAGGGGGGGAAGTTTGCTCACCTGTGTGTACCTGTGGAGACCCGAAAGCTGACGCCAACTATCTTCCTCTGTTGCTTTTCATTCTATTTTTGACACAGACTCTCAGTTTCAGCTAGACTGGCTGGCCAGTGAGCTCCTGAGATCCACCTGTCTCTGACCCACCCCTGTGGCTGGCTTACAGCTACACACAACTCTGCTCTGCTTGTATGTGGATGCTGGGGATCTGAATTCTGGTCCTTACATTTGAGGAGCAGGTACTATACTCACTATCATCTCCCCAGCCCCGAACCCTCTCTTTAATCACTAAGTGCCAGGTACAGTTTGAGGTGCCAGGGTGACAGGTGGGAACAGAAACAGTTAAGGGGCTTAGATACATGGCGGTAGACTCCATGGTTCACGTTTTTGTGAGGATTCAACCTGTAGGACTCGTAGAAAAGTGTCTCTTGGTCACTTATTGTCATTACTGTAATGTGTCAATCATTGAGTGTTAGGCAAGGAGCAGATCACTGTCTCCATTCTGCCTGAGGAAACATGCAGAGAAGGCTCAGGAGACTGCCTAACCAAGTGGGCTGTTGAGGGAACAGCAAAACCCCATACCTTCTTAGCCTGGGGGGGGGGGGGGGCTAGTGTCACTTGGTGGTGGGTGAGGCTTTGTATCTCACCACTGGGCTAAATAAAAATCCAAGAGAGTAAGGGCGATGGGACGGGGTGGATCTTTTCTGAACAATGACTACAAGGCTGGAAATGGCCTGAAAGTCAGAAAAAGGAAATACTGGCCTCCTTCAACGAGGCCACAGACTGTGGGAGGAGGGGTGACGAGCCCTGGTCCTCATCTCAGACATACATTACTATTCTCTCCACCCCATCTCCCCTGAGACAGCACAGCGCAGCATGAGGTGGGAGGGGGAGTGAGGTGAGAGTCAAAGATGCATTTGAATTAGAAGCCAATAACTGGGAAAGCTGCTGGGCACTTAATCAATAAAAATAATGCATGTGAGTTGTAGAAATATTCCCCAAGATCAATTTCCCCCAAGAAATATTTGTTTCTTTTACCAGATTGCCACAAGTGTGTAAGGCAACATAAAGCCTTGAGAAACACCTCCTGAAAAATACGGACAAGCCTCCCACCCTTGCCCCACTTACAGCGACGTGAGTGATTTCAGGCCCTGGAAGGCATCTGGGGCTATGTCCGATATCTGATTCTTGCTGATGTCTCTGAAAACATTAATGGGAAAGTCTGAGAACATGGCTCACAGGTGTGATAACACTCTTCCTGAAGTATGCACCCAGCAGTTCAGCCATTCAAAACTGGTACAGATTAACTGATCAACCAAGCCATTTATTTATTCACAGCACAAGTGCCAAGGCCTAAAGAACACCCCTCCTATTGCCTCGGGTAATGTATGCTGTCTTTGTACGTCTTCTTGGGCTCTAAGAAATCCCCCTCTGGCCTTGCCTGGCACACAAGGCTGTGACTGTGTCAGTCACTACTGTTTAGGTGGAAAGCCACATCCAGAAGCTGGGCACACTGGTCAGGCTGATGCCCTGCAATCCCAGCACTTTGGAGGTTGAGGCAGGAGGAGTGGAAGTTGGAGGCCAGCCTGTGTTACATAGTGACACGCTGTCTCTACAAATCAAAGCAAAACCAAAACCCAGTCAATCCCCTCCCCCACCCCACCCCCCCAAAAAAGCTGAACCCCAAACTAAAACCAAACTAAGTCAGGGCCTTGGTCTTAGGTGCCTTTATTAAGTATTTAACAGTACAGACCAAGCAGCATGGGGCCCCGGCCACCCAAAGGGGGAGCCAGGTGCCTCTTCGCGTTGCTTTCCTGTCTTGCACCCCAGTAGTGAATATCACCTTGAAGGACCTGTGGCATTTCACCTCCCAGTCACGCCTCATTCCTGACGTGAAGGAGTCTCTGAGCAAGGATGGTGCATCCTCTCAGCTGTGTGATGTAAGCAAATCACAAGCCTCCCAAAGAACACCACTGGGACATGGAGGTGCACTGGCTGGGAAGGCTCCTCATTTGGGAACAAGCCCGGGGAGATGACACATCCAGAGTTTAAGAGGGCTACTGTGTGCTAGAAGGATCTTCTAAACACAGTGCACATGATTCCTAGCCTGGCCTCAAAGGTACAGGTACAGTGGCTAGCCTGGCCTCGAAGGTACAGGTACAGTGGCTAGCTCAGTCTCAAAGTTGCAGGTGCAGTGGGTAGTGTGGCCTTGCAGGTACAGGGAGCCTGCCACTGTACACTTTCAGCATCCCATTGAGAGCTGGGCTATAGGTTCTTGCTAATGGCCCTTGTGGAGGGGGAATTGTTTTCCTTGGCGTTATTAGCTCAGGGCTGGCCTTTGGGCTCCTGTCACTGGCAGGAGAGGCACACCAATTTCCTGCAACAAGAAACCTCTCCAGTTCCTTCCGTTCAACAAAATAAATCAATGGGTCCCTTGCTTTTGTGTGGGAGAGGGAGGGCTTGAGGTCTTCACAGGCCAACAAGGAAGAGACAAGTGGATATTAAGAAAAAAGCACATCTGAGAAGATTCGTAAGTGATGGCCTCCAGTGGGCCTGACACCTAGCTGCGTGGCCTCTTAAACTCATACAAAAGGAGTAGCTTTGACCTCTCTCCCAACCTTCATCTAACAGCCCAGGAAAAGGCCATGCAACAACTTTTGCCTAGACCTCTGCTCCCTTCTGTCCTGCTTCAGAAGCCTGTAAATCGTGAGATTTCCCAGGTTAGGGCCCCTTCTGCACAGCTGTCTGGTTTATCCCTTTAGCTGACGAGATCACCTCAAACAAATCCAGATTGCTCTTGCAAACTCCGTCAGCTTACACTGGGTTTTTCTTCAATGTTCCATTTTCTGTGGAAGGGTCTTAACAAGCAAATGCCCTGGATTATCCTAATCTTGCTCACCCTCAGGGTGCTTGCCTAGCAAAGCATTTTAAAACAACACAATGAGGTCTGCTCATATTAGAGAGGAGGTCCATTTTTGACTCTTTCCCCCTCGTGGGATGTCTGTTCATGGCGCTCACTTCTCTAGCATATGGGAAATCCCTCGGCCACTGGGAAAGATCTCTGCCTCAGATATGGGGACAGAATGGGGTTTTAGTTCAGAATTAGAACTTCAGAGCTCAACCCTCTTTGGATGATAACACGAGGCAAAATATCTTCTGGTTTGGAAGTGATGAATGTTGGGAACTGGAAAAGTGATAGCTTGGTAGAAATAGATACCCTGGGTGAACATTTAGGCTTTCTCCCCTTACTTTGTATTGTATACATTTATATATTTGTAATGTTTTGGAATATGTGCTCACTGTGGAGTGGTTACATCAAGCTATTTGGCACATTCAGAACCTTAGAAGTTATCTATTATTACTTGCAAGGACACTTAAAACCACCCTCAAAAATTTTCAAGTAGACAACACATTGTTATTAACTATAGTCATATCATGGTACAGGGTACATCTTTTGAGCGTCTTCCTTTTGCCCAACTGAGATTCTGTATCCTTGGACCAACATCTCTCTGGAACCACCATCCCGTGTTTACCTTGGCCCTCAGACTGTCATCCCACCTGTTGCTTCTCTGAAGTGGAAATTTAGCTTCATGTATACGATGGTTAATTCCAACAATTCCAACAGTCAACCTGACTGGATTTGGGATCGCCTGTCTGTGAGGGTGTTTCAGGAGCAGACTAACTTTGAAAGTAAGATGGACCGTAAATGTGGGTGGCATTATTCAATGGTCTGGTGTCCCTGACTGAATAAAAAAGGGAGAAAAGGGAAAGCCAGCTGAGGACTAGCATTCATCTCTCTCTACTTCATGACTACTGACTCAAATGGCCATCTTAGGCCCCTACTTCCATGTCTTTCCCATTATGATGGGCTATATCTCTTTTAGTTTAAAAAAAATATGTATATGGGTGTTCTGTTTGTATGTATATCTGTGTATCATGTATGTGCAGAGGCCAGAAAAGGGTGTCAGATTCCATGCAACTGTAGCTACAGATAGTTCCTGGTCATGTGGGTGCTGGGAATCTAACCCAGGTCCTCTGGAAGAGAAGCCGGTGTTCTTGTTCTTAAATGCTGAGTTATCTCTCCAGCCCCTGTATCCTTTCAGACTGGGAACCAATTTGTCCTTAAGCTGTATTTGTCTTGCATTTGGTCGCAGAAGAGAGAGAAGTAACTAATTTGGTGTATAAATGGGACCATATGAGACTTACATGAAGTAAGTCTGCAGGCAGAAACAACCACCTCCAGAGGTTAAGGACCCGAAGCTGCTAAGGACTTGACACATACATTTGAGTGATGAGTGGGTAACCCTATCTCCAGAACTTCAGCTCAAGGCTGTTCCTGATGTCACTGTGCTGGACACAGGGCAGTCAGTCTTGGCTGGGGCTCAAACTCCAGAGTCTGATTTGTTAATGTGGGTGTTAGGGGCACCAGAAAAATAAATCTTTGCATTTATTAAATCTGTAAGAAATGTGCATGCAAGCAACTCAAGGTCACACTACAAATATTTCAGAATCTAGTCAATCTGAGATCCACTAAGTTCCCTGGAGCTATAAACTGAGACTAAGAGAAAGTGGCTTTTCTAGGCTGGAGCAGAGGAGGCAAATTCAAATACATCTAAGGGATAAGCAGGGAATAAGAGAATAAGATACTAGGAAATCTTACAGCCTGTGGAAGATTTGTTCTACCCATGAGCAATCAAATGAAAAGAACTTGTCTCGTTTTTGAGAGAGTCTGGCTATATTGTTCAGGTTGGCTTCAAACTCACCATCCACATGCCTTAACCTCCTGAGATGGGATTTCAGGTCTGTACCGCCACCTTTGGCTTTAAAGAACTCTTAAAGCGCCGGGTGGTGGTGGTGGCGCACGCCTTTAATCCCAGCACTTGGGAGGCAGAGGCAGGCGGATCTTTGTGAGTTCGAGGCCAGCCTGGTCTACAAAGTGAGTCCAGGACAGCCAAGGATACACAGAGAAACCCTGTCTCGAAAAACCAAAAAAAAAAAAAAAAGAACTCTTAAAGCACTATTTTATCAGAACAGCGCAGCGCCTCCCCCAAGGGTTAGGGCTGTCAGCAAATTAACTCTCTGAAATCAGGGAAATGGCCAGCAGTACCCCATACCTAGATTGATATGGATTTTTCCCTGGCAATATTTATTTTAATATTGTGATGATCATTAGAAATGTATAGGAGTGGAGCTAATGATTCATACATAATTCTATTTCTTAAAGGGAGACTAGGATGTGTGCAGTCACAGTTGAGAGGGGAAATCTCTTCCTGTTAAATATTATGTATAAACTATTCATGGTCACCTAGGAGGAAGTCATTATTAGGATCTAAAATCCACTCTTATCTGAGACTTGTCTGAGCCCACACCATTAAACAACAGTTTATATTTCTGAAGTTCTATTAGTCAAGAAAGTTTAACCAAATTATTTTTCCTCCTAACAACCTTTTGGGGGGCATCATATAATAAATACCAGTAGCATCAGAAGTGATCAAAAATTAAATTCACTTTCCAGGTCATGACTGATAAGGTCTTATGAATTTTGAATGTGCCAATCGTGGCAACTCCAATAGGATGGAGAAAGGACAGTAAAACACAGCCAACCTCTAAATTACCTGGACTTCACAAAAAATTAGAACAGTGACTTAAATCATGCAGGAGCTATAGGTTGAGGACAGTAACTGAACTTGTCATTTTTCACCAAAATTACTATCTGGCTGCATAATCAAGCTGGGCTTTAAAAATGCATTGGGGGGGGGAATGCATGGAGAGTGAGCTAGAGAAGCAGGGGTACCAGGAGATTAATGACCCGTGGTTTTAAATATTAAGGCCTATATTTAGACAGCTCCTCCAGAAAGGATGCTGCCCAGGGGACGGAAGGAGCATATGCTTTCAGCTGGCTCATTGTATTGGTTTCCACTACTGGAATTGCACTAGGAGAATATCTTGTTTGCTTTGGCTTTCCAGGGAGATAGGAGTTAGCTTCCTGAGATCTGAGGGTAAGCCTACTAATGCCACTGTTTCGTGGGCACATTTATTTTTAACATGAAAGGAATCAGGAGACCTTGTTGGTACGCATCCCTCCCACTCCAAGGAAATCAGCTAACGGGCCTGGCATGCAAGGAAAAACAGGGTTGAGTCCATGCCTAGGTCTCATTCTCCTGTGGAATGAAGATAGCACAGGGAGTGCAAGGTTGGGCTAACAGGAAAGGGGGTCACCTTCTAGAACCGTAACCTCTGTGATGGGTCATTTCTTTTTTTCTTTTTTTCTTTCTTTCTTTCTTTCTCTTTCTTTCTTTCTTTCTTTCTTTCTTTCTTTCTTTCTTTCTTTCTTTCTTTCTTTCTTTCTTTCTTTCTTTTCCTTCCTTCCTTCCTTCCTTCCTTCCTTCCTTCCTTCCTTCCATTTTTTCGAGACAGGGTTTCTTTGTGTAGCCCTGGCTGTCCTGGACTCACTTTGTAGACCAGGCTGGCCTTGAACTCACAGAGATACACCTGCCTCTGCCTCCCAAGTGCTGGGATTAAAGGCGTGCGCCACCACGCCCGGCAATTACAGACAGCTGTGAATTGTCGTGTGGGTGCTGGGATTTGAACCCGGGTCCTTTGGAAGAACAGCCAGTGCTCTTAACCACTGAGCCATCTCTCCAGCCCCAACGGGTCATTTCTGAATTCCACTTGCCTCCCTTCAAATGCCTCAGGGCTGAGTAACTCACAGAGAATGTTCAAGGTCACCGTGTGGCTGATATTGTCCCCTATGGCAGCGATGATGCAGGAGTGCCCACTCTCAGGCTGCCGTGGGAGGGGGGATCTAGCATTCTAGGTTCACCAGCATTATGTAGTGGTGGATATGGTATCCATATGGTATCCATATGGTGGGTGTGGTTCTGGGGATGTTGGGTTTGACCATTGTCACTTCACATGACTACGATCTTAAACCATACGCCTATATGCTGGGTATAACCTCCAGGGCTAGCATATGCCACTTAGAAGAGAAAGCCTTTCTCATGGCCTCAAGTGTCCATATGACCTAGCCTTTACCTGCCCCTCCCAACATTCCTCACCCCCAGCCCTCTCCTGATTATTCCTCCACATTGGCTATGAACTACCATGCACAATTTCCATGCCTTTCATTTGTCCTTACTGTTGACTAGGATAGCTTATCAATTTCTGATATTTATTTCCTCCTTATTGTCTGTGCTCTCCCAACTGAGGTGATGTTTCCATGAATGTAATTTCCATTTTTGTTGATGGCTTCCATCCAGAGTCTGGCATGCAGCAGCCATTCATTTAAGTATTAATTGTATGTGTGTATGCATGGTTGTAGAGATGTTAGAAATGGCACTACTGGAAGATGTGAAGTCATTATCATACTGCTGTTGATATCACCAAAGCCAAGGACATTAAAGTTGGCCAATATGGCACTGGGGGTGGGGCAACTCCTCTGCTTCTCTCAGAAATTTAATTTCACTGCTCTCTAGCCAGAGAGGCTCTCAGCTCTACATGCCGAAGTTTACAAACCTTATCATGTGTATATAACCCTTCTCACAATCTCAGAACAGCCTAGACCTGTCTGAGAGGAGTGGATGTGATCTATCAACTGGGTGGGATGCTTACTACACACTGTAAAGACCTCTACCCACCCGCCTCCTCCCCCATGGAAACATTCTGATAAATGCTTCCCAAGGGAAACTCACATTCGCTTCAGTTTCTTGCACTGGGTGAAGGCTCCTGCGGGAATGGATTTGATGGAGTTCTGTTCTAGGCGTCTGGAGAACAGAGAAGAGAAGAGATCAACTGACCAACCACTTATCAACAAGGGACTACTGAGGGGCTGTTATATTCTTTGGCCTTGAGGACAAGATGGGGGCCTCTTAGTACGAGGGCACAAGGCAGATGTCCTGGTTGTAGAACACAGGGAAAACACTGCAGCAGCCACAGTGTACAGCTATTGGCCTGTAGAGCATCATCCAAGGGCCCAAGAGCTGCTGGGAAAAGCTGGAAGGAGGAGTTTCCAGGAGCTTCGATGCTTTGGTGGCAGCTGTGTTCTTCCGAGAATGCCACAGGAAGCAACCAAGGAGAGTGTTGAAAAAGTCGGCATCACAAAGAAAAGGACCATGGGAGGGACAGCCATGCTTCCCTGCTGTGGAACCACATCACTATTTAGTTGACATCTCAACCACACAGCTAATGGGCACAACTGTCAGCAGTTGACTTCCTTTTGGCAGTTTTAATACTGTGGAGAAACAGTCTTTAACGTCTTTAGGCTTTCAGCCTGACACTCCTCTGTTGTCTCCCTGAGACCCTGCAAGTCTCAGGGCCCAGGCTGGACCCCTGAATTGCTGCTGGAATGTGTACTTCATACTTTATATGAACCTTCTCGGATGCTTTCACTCTTAGGACTCTGGGAAGAGTAAGAGATGTTGCGGGCCCAGAGCCCAGTCCTTACTGGGAAGAGAAGGGGCCATGGGGAGTGAGGGAGCCTTTCCAGCCTCGTTATTTCATCTCCCAAATGCCTTCCTACCACTAAGAACCGATGTAGTGGGAAACAGGCATGAGCGGCAGGTGGGACGCTCTATTACAGATGATGAATGGCACTAGAGCCCAGGCTGAGGGCTTAGCATCTTATCCCCATCCATCTCCCTTCTCCCTAAGGTGCAGATCTTTTCATCAGCTCCTCATTTGGCATGGCTGCTCCGCAAACCCTCAGCTAGGAACATACGCACACAGACACACAGACACATACAGACAGAGAGAGACACAGGCAGACACAGACAGACATAGACTCACACACATACATACAAATGGGGGTGGGGCAGAGTGAGAATGAGAATGTTTGGAAGGGGATGTGTGGGGTGCTAGAGAGAGGGGAGGGTCCAGCTCCCTCAGTGGCTACGTCTAGTGGAATCACACTAGGGAGGACCCATTCATCTTGAAGAGTAATCCCCGCTGCAGAGTGGGGGAGACAGTCGTATTAATTTGTGCCTCCACGATCTCATCTTCATTGGGGGAACAGAGTATTTGTTACTGGAACCGCTAATGGAGCAGTTTGCCAGCAATTTTCCCATTTCAAACAACATCTCAGCTGCTAATGTGGAATGGTTTGTCAGGACTACCCATAACACAGACAAATCACTCTCTAGGCAAAAGGAAGGGGGAACGAGTGGGAGCCCAAAGAAGAAGAAGGGAGGGTGAGAAGAGAGGGACCATAAGGACACCTCATTCTTGGCTGCTGGATAAACACGGTTTACAAATGAGACTGCCACGGTCTGCTAGCAATGTCTTTGTGCCCTGCTGGAGGGGGTGGGGAGGGGCACTTTCCTGGGACTGCAGTCACAGGCAGGCTGGACAGGGGCCCCACTTGGCTGACTGGCTGGTGGTGAATCACTAAAGCTTGCCATAGGGACTGTGGGACCATGGGCTAACTGGATACAGCCATTCACAGAGGCTCTCTTGACAGACATTCCAAGGACATTCTCATTTTCCAACTGAGTAGAAAGTTCAGCAGGGATTTCTCAACCAAGGCAACAGCTCCGTGGATCTCTGGGGCAACACAAGCTCTCCAGGCATCCTGTGAGTCACCTGCCACTCAAACTATGAAAAGAATTTCATAGTTTTATGTCTTTGGAGAGAACCACTGTCCTCAAGGATAGTGACCTGTTTTGCTTTTGGGCAGGTGAACTCATGGCTCCGTGCTGTAGCTAGCAGTCTATGTATGTGAAGCAATGTTGGACAGGGGTTCTGTTATCTTTCTGTGTGGTATATAATCGGTCAGCCTCTGCTTTGGCAAGTCCTAAGGGAGGGGTGCTTCAGTAAGCAGGATGTGACACTGTACCTCAAGGACTCTAAGACTCTGTTGACAAAGACAAGCTCAAGATGGCCCATCACCGAACTGAATTTCATTGCTATGATAATCAGGACAACTATTACAGAGTATTATTATTAGTGAGTGGTGTTGTTTATGTCTACTATTTCTGTGACCCCTTACTCTCATGAGGCAAGCCATACTGGCCCATTTTTAGACAAGGCAAAGGAAACCTTGAGGGATCAAATAGCTTGCCAAAAAGAACAAAGCTAGTCAGTGGTGGAATGAATGAGTCCTGCTTGTATCTGCTGGTCACACTGCTTGTCCATATTTATGAAAATGGGTAAACATAGGCTTTCTCAACGTCACAGGAATGTCTGAGGCATTAAGACCACTGGCATCATGGATGTAGATGCTCAGTAGGCATTCTCTCAGAGCTGAGGGAAGATGGAAGAGAGAAGTGACCACTCTTCAGCTCTCTGGATCTATGGGCTACCTGTTCACAGACTCAACCAACTGTGTTTAAAAAAAAAATTCATTAAAAAAAAAGGCATCTTGGGGCTGGAGAGATGGCTCAGCAGTTAAGAGCACTGGCTGCTCTTCCAAAAGACCCAGGTTCAAATACCAGCACCCACGTGACAGTTCACAGCTGTCTGTAATGGCCAGGCGTGGTGGTGCATGCCTTTAATCCCAGTACTAGGGAGGCAGAGGCAGGCGGATCTCTGTGACTTCAATGCCAGCCTGGTTTACAAAATGAGTCCAGGACAGCCAGATAGATATACACAGAGAAACTCTGTCTCAAAACAACAACAAAGAACAAAAGTGGGGGAGAGGCATCTTATTCAATATGGATAGATTTTCTGGCCATTATTTCTAAAACAACACAGTTTAACATGTACTCACACATTACTGTACACTGTTAGGTACTAAGAGTATTTGAGAGAGGACTTATACAGAGGATGTTCATAGCTCATATCTATTTTATACAATGGATTTGAGCATCTGAGGATTAGGAGGTCCATGAGGTTCCTGGAAGTATCTCACTCATGAATATATAATATGCATATAGAGTGCAAAGGAGTGAGGTTTGGCCAAAAGCAAAGAGCTCCAAGCTTCATCTGTTAACCCTGGTAGAGACCTTGGCTTGTGTCCTGCCTGCACTCCTCAGATTTTCTTACTCTGGGAATGGGCTTTATCTAAATCCCTTCACCTTCCACTGGACCCATTATGGAATGTCAAACTCATAGCGTGCCCAGGAGGCAGTGGGAATTCTTTGGTGGTAGGGTAGCTATGAATAGCCCATTTCCCCTAAATCAAGCAAAGGCAAGGGTATAGGTAACTTTGAGAAGTGACATGTGTCAAGGGTGTAGATGTCAGGCACTGGGCTTTGAGTTTTACATAGCTCGTCAAACTGACTATTTGCACATCTGTGAGGTACATCTCTATGTTACTACCACCTCCACTCTCTCTCTCCCTCCTACCCTTTTTCCTTCTTTTGGGACACAATCTCCTTATACAGCCCAGGCGGGACTAGAACTTAAGCTGATCTCACTAAGCCTTTCACGTGCTCGGATTATAGATGTATGCCACCATGCCTAGCTCTAACCCTACTTCAAACATGAGTGAATTGAGGCTCAGAGAAGCAAAGACAGTAGTTCGAAGTTAGGAGACACCAGAGCAAGAGTTTCAACTCAAGTTCATCTGATTCCAAAGCCCTGACTCTCAGCTACCAAGTTCTATTGAACTATCATTATCCTTGTTCTTGCCAGCTCATCCGCAGGAAAAAATGGCCCTCCTGTCGGGGGAGTGGAAGGGGGCACATGTGTCCACGTGGATGCACATGGGCACACAGCCTCACAGAGCAAGGATGTCACCTGTCCTGCAGCTTGGAACAAGGACACAATGATTGGGTCTCCCAGCGAAACTGCTTCCTTGTAAAGAACAAAAGGAAGCCTTGGCATTAGCAAAATCTGTCACATTTCAGGAACTGTCTGAAGCCAACAGCTGTTTTAGGGCTCTCATAACTGGCACATGTGTCTTGCTTTGTCTGGCAAACATTCTTCGGGCTGCAAACAGATTTAATAGAGCTAGCATAAAAACAAACATACAAATCAAACATCCAAACATCTTCCTGCACCAGCAAAAAACAATGGGAACATCTGATGGGGAATTTCAGCCATTTGCACACTGTATTGACTTGCCCTCGGTCCTCAGGTGCTCCATTAATGACATGTCATTTGCAAACATGCAACCGAACATGATACATTTCTGGCAATCCATAAGTCACCTCCATGGCAGAAAGATTGCAGGGGTATGTCCGGTATGGGGGTGTGCCTATAAGTCACCTCGTAAAGCAGATGCTGCAGCCACACTGAGATGCTGGTGTTGCTGCCTGCGATGATGATATGACACACATCTAGCATTTATCAAAGACTTTTGAATGTCAGACAGGGTGCCCTTCATACACTGGCTCACCTATTCCTTTCTACGGTGCCATGAAGCAAGCAGTACTGTTACACTGTGTGAGAGGAGAGGTCCAGGAAGTCGTTTTGCTTAAGATCAGTAGCTAATGAATGGAAGCCAGATTGTTACGACCCAAAGACTGGCTGGCTCTTCAACAATAGGCTCTCCTATGTCAGGGTTGGGAAACTACCTTTATTCTTTTAGTCCCTGGCCAGTTAAAGAGTTTCTTAATTGTCACTGGTTAGTTTTCCTCTGACTTAATAACATTTTTTCAAAAAATGCATATGTACACATGTTACGTGTGCACATGGGTTTGGAGGTTGACATTGGGTATCATCCTCTCTTGAGTGCCACCTTTATTTTTGGAATCAGGGTCTCTCATTGAACCTGAAGCTCTTGGACTCAGCTAGGCTGACTGGCCAATGAGCTCCAGGAATCTGCCTATTTTGGCTCCTCCCCGAGGCTGGGGTTACAAGTGCACACTGCCATGCCCTACTTTTTTATGTGGCTTGTGAGGGTGTGAACTGAGATCCTCATGCTTGAAGGGCAGGCATTCCATGGGCTGAGTTGTGTCCCAAATACTTTGACCTGAGAATGCCTATTACGATACCCAGATCTGGGGATCTTATTTGTTTCCTAAGTTATCCCAAGACGTCTTCTTGGAGACCATACAAGAACTCAAGAGTCCAGAAGTTCAGTTCTTGGCACCTGACTACGCTGGAATAGGGCTGCAGATGATCCCTTTCAAGGTCGTACTCTGGGCTCAGCTTCTGTGGTCCTGTTCTTTGTTTTTGTGCTTAGCAGTGAGGTGTAATCTCCTCCATTTGATTCATATGTTCGGTCCACAGCAAAGATGAGGAATGTGGGCAGATCTGACATATGTTATCTCTAATGGGCTGTCTGCAGAACACCTGGCATTGCCCATGGCACACATAGGTATGAGCAGGCATAGTGCCAGTCTTGCTCTTCTTATGAGATGCATGTGT
The DNA here is from genome assembly GCA_907164525.1 of Lophiomys imhausi. Classification (NCBI taxonomy): domain Eukaryota; kingdom Metazoa; phylum Chordata; class Mammalia; order Rodentia; family Muridae; genus Lophiomys; species Lophiomys imhausi. Next base: position 3,217,434 of record CAJQZJ010032904.1, read on the forward strand.
GCAGACACCCACAGAGGACACTCTTTAATCTTAAGAAAAAAAAATGAACAGTATAGGAATTTGAGACGAAATCACATGATCATGCCACATACATGAACAGGGTTTTGCTTGTCATGTTCCACTTTTAGTAACGTCCAAACAGTGTGCTAACCTTTCCGTATTACAACACTTACTCCTCATAGCGAGTCTCTGGGTATGCATGATAACCTGCGTGTACCAAAATGGACTTCTGAATCAGATACAAGATGTTAAGAAATGTGCCTGAAGTCAGAGATAAAAGCGTGACTCAAGCACAAGACTGTTGATTCCAGGCTCTGGACAATCGTGATCAGTTTCTTTATATTGCTAGCATTTGCTCTCCATCTCTACACCCTGTCTCCACCCCAAAACCAGGCCAGCGCCTCAGAAATCTGGTGCTCTTAAACACTCAAGTATCCAAAGTGTCTTATTTCTAGACTGTTCCAGCTGTTGGTCTGGTTGGCTGGTCATTTTGTTTTTAAACTATACAACTTCTGTAAGTCTCACGTCTAGCTGAGCCAGTGTCTCGTCACATCATCTGACTATGACGTTGAGATGGGGGCTGTATGTTCCTCCAGATGCTTACTTACAGCTTCATGCCTTTCCCATCAAATCAGCTTTCCTTCTGTAACAAGGATGCAAGACACGGAAGGACATGGGGATTCAGAGCAAACATGGAAGAGACAGGGCCAGGAATCAGAAGATATTCTTCATATAGATGGTCCCTCTAGAGCTTTTGAAAGTCCAGAAGAAAGTCTGCAGACCAAGACCAGAAGTGTGTGGGCCTCTTGTTCTTCTTTGAATCTTTCCTGACTGGAGGCTGGAGCCGGTTCAGAGAAACACCAGGGAGCTACGTGAACAGTGCCCTTGACTAGAAGCGAGTTTCAAGGAAACTCTACAGCAAACCCTTTCACTGCCGGTTTTCTGGAAGAAAGCTATTTTTAGAGAAATTGGCTCTGGCATGCGAGGAGACCAGCACACACTTCTCTGAAAAAAAAAAAAAAAAATCTAGGAGAGTCGGCCAGACTGCTTTGCATGAGAGATAGGCACTCTGTCCAAATGTTGGGAGTGTGGACTGTTTCCCAAGGTTAAGACAATTTAAAAGAATCTGCAATGGGGCTATGAACTGAGACAAGGGAGTGAGAGCCTGGCACCATGCCAGGCATTCCTAAGTGGGGAGGTGGGAATCTGGATTATACGTGGCCATGGCAAGAAGTAGAATTCTTGATATTAAAGAGAAGGACAAGTTGCGATGTCTCTGGGCTGATAAATCAAACACACCTTTTCTGCTGAGCTGTATCCCGCTGCTCCAACTCTATTCCTCTTTCTTTCTCTTACCTGCTGGTGTTTTATCCCTGCTACAAGGACATAGTTTAGCTGCCTCAGAAACTGGGCTGACACGAGGGTCCCCAGCCCTGGGGACGGGCACTGCTGATGTCCCCTAGCTCACACTCTCCCTTACACATCACCATTCAAAGTACTCCCCTGGACCATGGGGACTTAATTCATCTGCTTTAATCTCTCGGCTGGCTTCGTTTCATCACAGCTGAGAATGAGGCAAGCCCAGCGAGAGAAGTCCTGTGTGATCCATCTGGTAGACGGTGGGTGCCCAATAAGCAGGGGCAACCTTATTATCGTGTCTGCATATATTTGCATGAAGATGAGCTACTCTTAAGTCCCACTGTATGTGGGCTAGCCTCTGTGTACAATCAATCCTCTCCACTGTAACTCTTCAGAGAACTGACTGTCTTCATGGAGGCCCCTGTGCGGTAGGTGCCTCCTAGGACATGCTTTCTAACGCTTGTCGTCCCTGAGAGTGAAAGTGGTGGTAATATTGCAGTAGCTATGGTTGTGAAATAATGATTACCGCTAACAGTGCATCCTCCGCACTGGACACAACGCCAAGTATCCTGCCATACATGCTATTTATGAGCCATCGAGAAAGTACCATCAGTCTCTGCAGTTCTCAAGCAAGAAGAGAAGGATGGCGAGAAAAGTTATTTGCCAGTGGCTACAGGCAAGGCCAGAGGGGGCAGGGGAGCCTGATGGAGCATACCAACCTCCATGTGGCTGCTGTGGGGGTCGGCTGGAGCATGTCTCCAGACCCACCATGTGGCTGCTGCTCATCTTTGGAAAAGACCCTAGCTAGATTGTCCATTCCTAGATGTTCTAATTTTTTTCTTTAAACATTTATTTATTAACTCAAGTTATGTCTCCATTACAGCAGACTTTCTAATTTTATTGGCTAGGTTGTTATACATCTTTTATATTTCTAGAAAAGGCAATCTGTATGTACATACATTATATAATGCATACACATAACTCTGTCTGCACTGCCCATCATTTTGAAGAATAAATGGCATTTTCGATAACCGTAGAAAGAATTAAGTCTGGGTGCTGCTTTAAAATGACAGTTTTGCTCAGTAAAAAAAGGATCACATTGTTTTTTACTTTATATCTTTAACTTTTAGTGGTTAAAGACTCAGGAGTCATCTCATACTAATATCCTAGTTTGTCAACGTCTGTTTTAATATTCAATGTCCAGGCGAGAGTTCAATCACTTGGGCTTGTTAGGGTACGCTTTTAATGTAGGCCCTTCGGTTTCAAACTTCTAGAGACTTGAGCTGACCTGTGAGGTCCACACTTGGGGATCAGGAAGGAGGGAGACAGACTGGATTGGGGTGGGGTCCTTGCATACGGCCTGATGATCTAACCTGGTCCCTTCCTTCAGGCTGCAAGTTAGGATCTTGGCCAAGGTCACACCCTGACACGCAGACACCCCTGAGAAAGAAGAGTACAGGGATGGGGAGAAAAAGGAAGATGTACCAAGAAGGGAGTCAGTAATGAAGGGGCAGTAGAATAGGGAAAGAAAAGCCGGAACAGGGAATGAACAAGAGGAAGAAGCTGGAAGGGAGAGGTGGGCCAGGACTGTCCACAAGAGGGCGCTCTCCGAGTCCAGGGCACAGCAGTGTGGTGGCGTGAAGGGAAGGCTGCGGGAGCAAATGTGGAGTGGCCTCACCGGGCATGGAGAGCAGAAAGCCCTCCCTTTTCAAGAGCTCCTGCCTGCAGTGAGTGGGCAGACAAGCCTGTGCCCTCTGTGCCTGGGGCGGAGAATCAGAGAAGAGCTCACGAAGCAGATGAAAGAAGAAAGAACTGGGACTCCACTTCTGTGAGTCATGTGTGTTTTCCCTTCTCAACCAGGGTGCAACCCAAGTCTTTAAACTGCCCCATGATGGGGTCCCCATTTCCCCCCTGACCTTAGCTCCTACTGCCTCCCCCTTGTTTCCTTTGCTCCAGTCACAATGGCCTCCTGGAATATCAGACACACCCATACCTCGGGGCCTTTGCATATGACACTCCCTCTACCTCTAACAATCTTCCTGATAGTCACTTTTATTTTTTTTTACCCCCTCACTTGCTTCAACTCCTTCCCTTGCTTCATTTTTCTCCACAGACCAAGCTACCTTTAAACATGTCATTTGAATTCCTTTACTATTTGATCTCTCTAGAACATACACACCACACAAGCAGACATGCTGTCCACACTATTTGTTGCTATCTCTCCAAGCACAGACAGTCTGTAGCACAAACACACGAATGCATGAAGTGTCCAATGGATCGCGTATTAGAATGTCCTGAGAACAGAAGCATATGAACAGGGGAGATGGAGGAAGAGACAGAGCACCAGGAGGAGGTGATGTGGCTGAGAGGCAAGGGAATCTACGCCATTCATTTTGAGGGATGTCAGCCCATGCTGGTTCCAGTAGAAGCCTCCAAAAAGTGATCATGACAGGAAATGAAAGTGACCAATGAGCCTTTAAGAGCTGGCTTGAGGTCAATGCTGACTGACACTCTACTTGTCCCAGAATGAGACACTGGGACACTTCTAATTCCCAAGGGACGATGAACAAGGCTGAACCATGTGGACACATCTAACGGAAAACTCTCACATTCTTACGCATGCAGACACACAAAATCCCGTATCTTTACCTGAGGATCTAAAGGACAAAAATCTCTTATGAAATAATGAGCAGCTATGAAATCAGTTCACCATTTTCCTTCCTCTGCCACCACCACCACTGTAAAGTCCCTTGCCCCTGGATTGAGGCCCTCATTAAGTACCTCCCATATGTAGTTCATTTGGTTTTTCCAAAGACCCACTGAAACGTAATACTACAATTATCATGTGTTGATGAGAAAAGCAAAGACAACAAGGAGAACTAGTTTACCAAATGGCAAAAGACAGTATACAGGAGAACCAAATTATGGACACAGTTTGACCCTAGATCAGGGATTGGCAGCTTTCTGAGGAGACCAGGCAGAACACATTTTAGGCTGTGTACACCATGTAGTCCTTGGTTATAAACTAATCCATACTGCCCTGAGACAGTATACAGTATACAACCAAAGGCAGTATAAACAAACAGAGATGCATGTGTCCCAATAAAACTTTATTTGTAACATGGATGATAGGTTTATTTTCTATAGGCTGTAGCTTACTGACTTTATTCTTGAGTCCATGCTCCTGACCACTAGATTGATTAAAAACCTGGAAATCCAGAGAAGAGGGGTCCCTGGTTGTTTTCAATGGCCTCGCTTAACAGCCCAACACACTGATAGTCTACTGAGGGACTGGCTGAGTCAGAGAGGTGAACTTACTAGGGAGTGAGGAAAGCAAATGGTCACTTACATCTCCATGATGCCCTCGGGCAGGTTGGCAGGGATCTCTGTCAATCCCTTCCCCCGGCAGTCCACGATGTTATTACTGCACGTGCAGGCAGAAGGGCAGGAGAGGGAGTTGGCGTTGCAGGCCGGAGCCTCTGAGTGAGGACCTGTGGAGCCAGGACATAATGGTCAGCTCATGTCAGTGTTAGGAGATTCCTGGCGTTGAACCTCCAGGTCAGCCTCCCCTTAAGGATGCAACTTTAGTGCTAAGCAATCCGGTGAATGACCATCAATTGGCATCTCCCTCTTCAGGGAGACACAGAGAGGTTCTGGCCTTGACCCCACTGTTTGTGGGTCACCTCACCTGCTTCATTATCCCACCATGCTGCTTCTTTTATAGAAAGAGGAGTTCCCAGCATGTATCACACATGGAACTATGCCATCAGAATCCAAAGAACACACACAAGGACCACTTTCTCTTCGTGCCCAGCACCTGAATGATACCTTAGATATTTTGTTTGCATCTGGCGATGGGATGCTGATAGCAGACACGACTTCTACTTTAGCGCTGGATATTACAACCAAGTAGGAGGCTTAAAGGGGCAGAATTTGCCCATTTGCAGCAGCGATCTTGTTAAAATATCAGTACACTGACCAAAAGTGATACCCAGGCCATTTCCAACTGGCTTTTGCATCCAGGGAAGAATCAAATTAAATTTACTAGATAAGAGGTGAATAAGTTACGACATATTTTAGAATCAGCTCTTCATTCTGTTTGAGCTGAGAATCAGTGTTCTCTCTTAAATGCGATTAAAAGCCTAAGCAAATGGGTATCTCAGGAGTTTATTTTGAAGACCAAACATACATAGATTTTTTGCTACAAATTCAATTTAGGATTCAAAGAATCCCTAAGGACCCCATAACTCCCTTTGGTGGCCACATCAAACCCTAAATGCAAGAAACACATTGAAATGTTTTAAAGACCCTGGCAACATTTTCCTTCTTTGATTGTCATCTCCCAATGAAGTAAGAATCTCAAACACAGGGTTTGTTTTTCACAAGTGGACCCAGCCCAGCAGCCTCCTAGGTCCTCAGCCTGTGGTCTCTGGATTCAGCTGGGAACTGTCTTCTCAGTATCTTTCTATATCTCTCTCTGAGTGAAGGACCATGAGAGAGCTCTAATGAACTCCATAGATTCCCTCACTGCTCAAACATGGGGCCTTGGGGCTCTGCACTTTTGGATACAGATTAAATGGGTAAAATGGAAAAATCTGCAGGGGAAAATGACTTTTGGTTTGGCCTGGGTTCACTGGAGCAGTTAGAATACTGAGTGAGTCTTGTTATGGTGTTAAATGAGGTGACCAGCTGAGCCTGGGGCAAGTCCTCATCTAGACCCCAAGTTATAAGTGGAGAATTCCACACCTCACATCCAGGAGTGCCCATGGCCTCCTTTTCTGTTGAAACTCAAATTATGCCTAAAGCTCAGTCTAGAATTTTGCTTTTTCCAGAAAATGCCAATTCGCTGACCAAAGATTCTTACTGCCCTCTAACTCATACAAACACACAAAATAAACAAACAACAACAACAACAGCAACACGTAAAGACAGTCTTAACCAAGATGTTTGACAAAGTGAGTAGACACAGGACTTCAGAGACACCAGCGACATACTGGAGGACCCAAAAGGTACCATGGAACATTCCAGACAGCTGGTGACTTACACTAACACCCAAACACAAGCATGTTCTTAGAGAGGAGGGAGTCTGTCTTTACTTCAAGGTGAGAGAAGTCCATATTTCTGAGAAAGTGGCAAAGCAGAAAGCCAGCCTGGAAGAGCCTGGGATCAGAGCCAGCAGGTGTGTGACTGTCACCGGCGCTGTGGAGTACCACAGCCTTGGTTTGGATCTTAGTCCTCTTATGCCACTCATGTTTCTTTGTGCCTCAGTTTTCCTCATCTGTAAAATGGCAGTGTGTGGGAGAAGTCACTGTACCTGACCTATAGCATGGTTTAGTAGTGAAGCAGAGACAGTTGGTGGATAAAAACTGTTTAGAAGGATGCCTGGCAGGGCAAGAGCTTCCTTGAGTCAGGGTTATTGCTGTTGGCTCTTTTGCTGCCTCCAATTGTCTGAGAGTCCTTGGGCAAGTCGCAGCAGTGAGCTTTTCTGTTCCCATCTCAGCAGATGAGGAGTTGGGAAGGCCATGAATTCTGAGGTCCTCCTTGGGGCTGCTAAGCCACCTGACCTCCAGAAGAAGGGATGCTGTAGGTGTGAGACACCTTGAGGTGCGTTTTATTCTCACTCACTCACTCACTCACTCACTCCTACAAAGCATACAGAGGGTCCACATGGAGGGACCCCATCATCCTACCACCCTCATCAATAAGAGGAAGCCTGGGAACAGCTGGCCTTCGATGCCAGGGCTTTTGAAGTGTAGATGACTTTCCCCAGGGAAAATTGCCAGACCAGGCCTTCTACAGCCCTTCAAGGGCTAAATTCACGTGACTAAACCAGGGGAACTGTCACACCCTGGACAGCTTCCTGTCATGGGAAATGCTGGTCTGAGCCTGGCAAGGCCATCCATTTGGGCAGAGGGATCTGAAGATGGCCTTTCTTTTGATCAGGGAAAATATTACTTGCACAGTATGCTTCAGAAAAGCCCGGGGTGCAACCAGCACCAAAGTCAAGGGCTCCTGTTGGTAACAGAAGCTTGTGACATGGAGTGTTTCAAAGGTGCACCTCTGACTTCTATGTTGAAATGGATTAATTCTACACAAGACTCAGACTGCAGTCCCTGTGAACTGTCTGGGTCTTTCCTACGTGGTTCTGAGTGGGATGAAGGTATATACTATGTTTCAAGGCAAAAAGAAAAAAAAAGACTGTGGAAAAGATTCCTTTACTAGGTCACTAACAACACCTTTAATTACACAGAGAAAACAATGGTAATCATGGCCTCTGTCAGCTCCCCCAGCAGACATTAACCATCCTGTTGTGGTGAGGGGATTACCTCCTGTTTAGGCACTCTAGGTTTCAATATGATTGAAAGATAGATTCCCTCCCTCTGCAAGCACCTCCCTCTGATGAAGAACCAGGGTCAGTCCTCTAAAGGCCCGGGTGTCTGCAAGTGACGGCCAGCGGAAGTCCCACCCATCTGGTGTCTCTGGGCAGACTGAGAATGTAAATTCTAGAAGGCAGTGACCTTTTTTAGTCTCACTGTTGTATTCTCACTGCCCAAAGCAGGCCTCAACGCGGAGCGAACTTAATTAAACACACTCTGGGTAATAAGGATAGGCACACGGATGAGTTGGCTTAGGATCCTGGAAGAGGTGGGGGGATGCCCCCGAGCTAGGTGGGAGTTACTTCTGGGTGCCCCTGAGGAAAGGCTCCCTGAGTTCCAGTAGGTGGGGGCAGGTGTTGAGGAGATGAAGTGAGCCCAGAAGATGGGACCTCTTCTTCAAGTTCACTCTACTGCAGCCCAGTGCTGGCAAAGCCTTCTACCCAGTGACATGGACTGGTGTCTTGAGGCAGAGCAGGGCCTGGGACAATGGAAGCACCAGATCTTCCCTACATGACACAAACATCAGGGTTTCCCCCACCAGTACATGGCGAGGATGAGGCAGGAACAGTCCCCAGCTAAGCCTCTCCTCAGGAAGGTTGCTGCTGTGGCTGTGGGCACAGGCACAGAAGTGCATTAGTGATCTCTCCTGGGTTGACGATTCTCTCCTAGTGCCCAGAGAGAAGAAAGTGGGACCTGTGACTGGAAACTGGCCCCTGCTCAGGTGTCACCTCATCTTTGTTCTTCCAACTGGAAAAATAGGATAGTCTAAAATTGCAAGACGTGTGCTCATCTGCCCAGATGACGAACACAAACCACTGAGTTTGGTCTCAGAGGGACGCTTGGAGATGATGTCAACAATGGACGCCTTTCTCATAACAGCAGCCAGCACCTACAAAATGAAAACCGTGCTGCATCCAATGCCCTGAAAATGTGGCACCACTTGAACTCAGTCTGGGATTCAGACTCTGCTTTGATTCAGGCTCTGCTTCTTTCAATTCTCATTGCCCCAATGAAGAACCCGAAGAATATGAAGCTTAAAAAAACTACCTAAGACCACAGAGCTGTGGAAGAACATGATTCTCACCTCTGGCTGAACATTTTTCTGTCTCTTTTCAGTGGAGAAAATAGCCCAGTCTAAATGCTACTCATTATTGCTGCAGAGTTGAAACTCTGTGGAGCCTGGGAAACTCAGGAGGTAGGAGGAGGGACCAAGACATGGTATGTAAGCTACACTAGCAAGGGGAGAACACGCTTGTGTTTCTTTCTTTCTGATTAAAAAAAAAAAAAATCAGCAGAGTGCAGAGTAAAAATATCCAATGGCTTTGTGAGTACGTTGAAATAAATTAATTCCAGTATTCAAATTAAGCTTCCCAACTGGCCTCTGGCCTTTCAAAAGCCAACAACAGACTGTAGCGACAATGAAAGTCCAGCAATTACGATGAGAATATAAATGAACATGATTTAAATACCAGAGGCATGATAATTTTGGAAATGGCTAAATAAACCTAATAATCTCATTCCTGCAATGTTCAATTATGGCATTTTAATTAAAACCTCCTAAGGAGAAGGGTGGCTAGACACAGCCTACCTTAATTATCTTTATACTCAGTAACTAGTCTCAAATAGAAAGAAAGAAAAAGAGAATGAAAGTAAGTTTCTGTTTCCAGGAAGATATATATATTTATTTTGAATAGTAAAAGAAAAAAATTATGGAGAAGCTGTTGGATCCAGCATTGTTTAGGGGCACCTGAAAACAAATGAGATTTGTCCTTTACTACTGGAAGATAAGATTGATATCTTTATGAAAAGATATCTCATATTCAAGGCCACAAGTCTGAAGCGCATAGACAAATCAATGAGCTCAAAGACATTCAAAGGAAAGAGATAATTGATTCAGGAGGTCAAGTAGTTAACAAATAACCATAAATTATGAATAATGACAGGCAGGAACTCTCTGAGGTTAAGATATCAGGAAAAGAAACACATGGAAAATAAATCCTAGAATATGAACTCCCAAATAAGCCATTTAAATGAAGATGGGGGGAAAAAAAACAAAAAAACAACCAAAAACTCACAAATCAAGTGACATGAACTTTTTCTCTAATGTATTGTGTCCTTTGATAAAATTATGATATGTTCCAAGGGAGAAGCAGATGAAACATGGCCTGTGGGTCCTCATAGCCCTCAGGCTCTAGAAACAAAAGATGCCAACAGAGAAATCCTTCAGTAGTCACTGAAGGAAGCCCAACAGGCAGGCTGCACCACACAGAAGACACTCTGATAAAAGATAAAATAGAGATGTACCCTTTGCCCCCCTCCCCCGCTGAAAAAATTCTCAACTGCTTCCCCAAAGGGAGGAAATAAACATCTTAGACTGGAAGGATAGAGCTGACAGGATATGCATTTTGCTGAGTGTGTTGCTGGCAGAGTTCTGGATAGCTGGAGAGATAATGTGCCCATCTCCATAGCTTCTGGGGGGTGAGGGAGGTCAGACTCAAGATGGCTGCACTTAATTCAAGGCGCTATCAGGGACTTGGGCAGGCAGGGCCACCCAGATGAGTGGGCTAAGATCTTTCCTATCTCTGGAGCTGCTTTGGGGAAGGTTTAGCTACCACTGGAGGGCCAGGGAGTTTTTCTCCTGAAGCTTTGACAGGGACCTCTGGGAATGGCAGGAGAGACTTAACTGGTTCTTTCCATGTGCCTGTTGCTATGCGCATCTTTCAGAAGTTCTTGTCCCTCAATGAAGTGCCCTCAGTGAGCTGCAAGCTTTGGGTTTGGGCAGCTTTAGACAATTACAGGCAGGCCCACATCAGGCAGCTCATCTCAGATGCCTTGTTGGGCTCTGACCTGAGGTGGATGAACTTATGATGAACGGAAGCAGTGAGGACCTAAGGTACCCCTTCTCTGTGACCTTCTTCCCAGAGCTCTCCAGAATGGTCCCTGCTGTCTTAACTGCCTTGTTCCACACCACTTCCTCTAGCATCCCTTGTCATAGACTCATCAACTACCTATCACATGGAGGAGGTGATACTTAATCAGGGTTTGCACCTCTCATATCTCATTCATCATGGTAGTGGCCATTTTTCACAGGGGCTCAACACACCAGATCCCCCAAACATTGTAACTAACTTTGACCTTCCTAAAAGACCCCTTCAAAACAGTCTATGTTTTAACCCCTTTGGGTGTCTGACAAATCACTGAAAGAACGCTTTGCACAAAGGGAAACTTTCTCTATATTACCACCCTAAGTTGGTACTCCAGCGAGAGGGCTGAGATTCATAACACACTGATGTGTAGAGTTTGGGGGTGAAGTTCTCATGTCCTTGAAAAACATCTGGCTTCATGTTAGGAATTTCAAGGACCATCACGTGTGATGGGCTTGGCCGCTTTAAGCAGGAAAGGGAATAAGCTAAGGGAGGCTGTTGCTAGATCTAGGCTTTTCAAAGGGCTGGGGCTCCAGCACTAGCATGTCCGGGACGCAGGTGGGAGGGGATGGGGGTGGGGTGGGCAGCCTCATTGTCACGGGGCTTGGATCCTGACTGCTGTTGGGTAAGCAGTGTCTGGGCAGTGTACTGATGGGAGGCAGCTCTCACCGCAGAGACGCGTTCATGGTCACAAGCCACTTTACTCTCGGCACCCACCTGTCATGGAGTGTTTTTACATTCTCTCTAATTAGTTTTCCTCAGTGGCTCTTGGATGGCTCCTGCACTCTGTAATTATTTCTTTTACTGGCACTTACGCCAATATTGCACCCTTTGCCTGATGATTACTGTAATTATAGTCACTGTATCTGAATTTGGTGCCTGTGTGATAAACGGTTTTATTATATGTGTTTGATGGGAAGTGATTTCTAAGGGGGCGTCTATGGGAGATTATTGAGGTAGCACCCTGAGATGTGTTAAAATGGGAGAATACATAATGAGGTGAAGTACTAATACTGTGATGAGGGATGAGCAGGGGGGAAGGGGGGAGAGGGGCACCCCGAATTCAAGGACTGAGTCGCACACCCAGTTTATGCTCTTGGCCATTCTGGGACCTGGCAACACAAATTGGGTTTGTTAAGCCCTCAGTACCACGCTAGTTGTTGTCGTTTGTTTTTTGTCAACTTGACACAAGCTAGGGTTACCGGAGAAGAGGGACCCTCAACTGAGAAAAATACCTTCATCTGATTGGCCTATAAAGAAAGTCTACAGGACATTTTCCTGATTAATGATTGACAGGCAGGCTGAGTAGCTCACAGGGAGCAAGCCAGGAAGCAGCAGTCCTCCACGGCCTCTGCTTCAGTTCCTGCCCTGACTCCCCTCAGAGATGGACTGCAAACTGTAAGATGAAGTAAATCATTTTTCCCCCAAGTTGCTTCTGCTCTATGTTTTATCACAGTGGCAGAAAGCAAACCACCACAAAAGTGAAAATGGAGGGTAGCCAGGAAGAGAGAGAAATGTAAGGCAGGCTCCTCGTGTGCACTGGCTACCCAGGCTCAGCTTTTTAGAGGCCACTGCACTCCAGTCCAGGACTGGGTTCCTGGAAACCTACGTGACTCTTAGGGAAACTCTGTGTATGTGTTTTCCCTCCCTCCTCCCAAATCCCAGGACTTATCTCCACCTCTTTGCCACAAGAAGAATTGGTAGAAGTAAGCAGAAGCAAACAGAATTTAGGGTCTGATTTAAAACCTATGCCCTCTGGGAAGATCTTGGGTCACTCCATCACCTCCCATTCCTGGGGCCTTTGAGCTGTCTTGTTAATGTGTCTGTGTGGTTCAGTTCCAAGGGCTAAGTAGGCAATCTGGGCCTCTATCACACTCCAGTCACCCACAGATCAAACTCTTATGTTTGGTCAGCACAATCTGTGGGTCCACTAAGCTGTAATAATCAAACTTCATGTATCTCACTCTTACCAAGTATTACGCTAAGTGCTCTATATTCATTATCGTACCTAATCCTCCCACTCATTTTGAGCTGTATTCTAGCATTATTTCTATTTGGGGGGGGTGAATGGTAACTTACCAGAGTCACACACTAGTAAGGGGAGAGCTAGGACTTCTAGCTAGACAGGCTTAGTCCACAGCCTGCATCATCCTGTCTCCCCATTTCTACAAGCATTTGGATGGCGGAAGGTGTGTGGTCAATGCTAAAACACCCTCTCATTACACCTGTACCCAATGACATGTTGCCCATCAAATGTGAGGTTTCCTAGCACCAGGGGAACTTGTGACTTCTTGTGGCTTCTTCTGTTCCAGAAGTCAACAGCTTCTTTCTTTGAACTCCTTGTGGAATGCAAGATCTCCAACTCCTTACTGCATACCTCAGCTTACTATGGGTATTCCTTCCATACCAAACCCTGGTATGATGAAGACCAGGGTCATGGCAGACAGGGCTGGTGGGCATGTGGGATCTTAGCCTAGGAGGGGAAAGCAGGTCGGGCTGGCTCACCTGGGCACACATACTCCTTCTTCTGCACATCTGCCACACTGAAGCCCCTCAGGTGCACGGGCGCCATGCAGAGGGTGAATTGGCCAATTGCCCGCCGCTGTCTCAGCCAGTCTGAGAGCCAGGCCAAATGACAATCGCAGTACAGATGGTTGGAGTGGAGACGCCTTGGAGGAGAGAGAGAGAGAGAGAGAGAGAGAGAGAGAGAGAGAGAGAGAGAGGTCATTACACAGAGAAGAGAGTGGGCCAGACCTCTGGTGCCCTTGTCCACAGCAAGATAATTTTCACGAGTCTAGGGCAGCATCCTAGATAGGGATCAAGATGCAACAAAATAAAACAAAAAACTAAAACCAAAACAAAACAAAAAAACCCCAAACCCAGAAGCCTTGGTCCTTTTATTACCAGGCCACTAATATCTGCATGTATGGGCCACAGTCAACGGGTACCCTGGGAGGATCTGAGCAGTCTCCATGTCTTAACAGTAATTCTACTCTTTTCATTTCCATGCAAGCAAGCATCAGCACAGAAGAGAGGGAGAATGACATCACTGTGGCACGATGACAGAGAATGACATCACACATCCTGATGTGAGTCAAAGATCTCACAGGGTGACTCACCCACACTGCACTGTAGGACTTACAGCGGGCCTAAATGGAGTTCTATTTATCCGCCTGTCTGTGGCGCTGTGTGACTCGACTCTGCTACAGCCTTGGTTGCCTCTCCTTCATCACCTTTGAAGTGCCCTTCGTGATCTCACAGCATGAAAGGTGGGGAGCTCTAAGCCAGTGCCAACCATGTATACAAGGCAGGGTGAGGGGGCACAGAGAAAAGGGCTTTCTGGAGGAGGATGGTCCTTCTCGCTACCCTCCCATTAAGGGAGGTGTTGTTCTGAGCAGCCCCTTGCAATCCTTCACACTCTCTACATGGTGCCTGCCTTCTCCTTGCCAAGTTCTATCTTACCTGGTGGTTTCCTACTCTGACTGATCTCCATGCCTCCAGAGAGATGTCCTGACCACTTCTAGGACTGACCGTTCTTCAGTGGGGAGCTGTGACTCCAGATCAGTTTCTTGCTCGAGTGAATAAGATTCCCTAGACGGGCCAAACTGTTCCACTTCTGAGGGGAATCCCGCCTGGTTGAAGTGATTTGAACTTCCTCCTATGAGTTGGAAGCCAAGCTAAGGCTACTTAGCAGTTTCCAGAGGGCCCTCCTTAAAGACTTTTCTGCCAGCATTCCTAACTTCCATATTCCCTACGGTTGTTGGAATTGGTGGTGCATTAGTAGTGTGAGACTTGGGTTTCATTGTAAATTTCAAATGGGTAATCCTGGACATGTTAATCAGCCAGCTGTTATCTTGGGACTGTTGAGAGTCCCGGTGTCAAGCCCATTGATCCAGTGTGGCAGCCTAGAGGAGTGGCTTGGATCATGTCTGTACTATAATGAGAGAACTGAAGAGCCCTTGACCACATCTCACTGAGCACAAGGCCAACACGTGCCAAACATGGGCCAAGTGCAGCTAGCTCAGGCTGTGTGCTGGTGGAGCCTTCTGTAGCCAATGGGCACAGAACCCCAGCAGGACAGCTCCACTGGAGGGTGGCTGCTACGGACCCCATCATTTCAGGTGGATTAAACGAACCCCAATCCTACATAAAATGTAAAGCATTTTTTCCGCTAAAAATATCTGTACATATTAAGTACTTCTTATGTTTCAGAGTTAGGCAGGTACACTTTCAGAGGCTCCCAGGCCGTAGACATAGGAACTATAAGGTTCTAACACATCTGCCCCATTAGTTTCCAAGCCCAAACCTGCGGAGCTAATGAAAGCATGACCTGCCCTTGGTCTAGATTCTGAATATCATAAAACAGTTGGAAAGGGCATTGTGGTCAAAGTAAGTCCCAAGCCAGTGGGAAAGACCTTGATTGAAGGAGGGGAGGCAAGACCTCTGCTTGCTAATGAGCATGATCACCTTGTGCCAAGAGCAAAGGGAAGAGTGCTTATTATTCCCTACACATCAGGGAGGGGATGAGGGAATTCTCTACCAGCCCCTATCAGTTAGCAATGGTGCCTGGGCAAATATCATAGAGGTTCTGTGAGGGACAGGAGACGCACAGCGCAGGCGGCAGTGTAGTGCAGGCCGAGTAGAGGAGATTCTCTTTTGTGCCAGGAGACTCAGCCAGTTAATCAGCTTGCCTTTTACACGCCCTGTTTGGAAGTGATGCAATAATGTTATGACAACAGGGATAAACATTGAGATGAGTGTAGGTTTCCAAGATGGCTAAACCAGAACAAGTTCCCTCCAGATCCAATTGAGGGTGAGAGTTTAACAGGATAAGTATGAAGTTTAGGCTTGTCAGGGCTCTAGTCAGATGCTCCATGTATATGGATTAGCCAAAAAGTTGGAGGCTTCCCTCTGGAAGATGGTGTTAGCTGAGTTCTTTCTCGCCTTCAGCTGGCCAGACCCAAATTATCACTCTTCTCAGTCTCACTACAGATATTTCTATCCCTCTGATCATCTTCCTGAGACTTCCTCCCTTTCAAAGTGGGATCATAGAAAAACAGTGACTTCAACTGACACAGAAGCCACAACTGGAAAGCCCAGGGTGGGGGACAGGCTCGGTTCCTTGTGCTAGGAATATTACCGATCAGAAATGATGGCTGGGTCAAGCTGGAAAGATTCTTTAAAGTCACCTTTTGCCATCATGCTTGGGAGATAAGATGGAGCAACACTGGTTCAGATCCTAAGTACGCTTGTTGTTTGCACATGCCCCTGAGTGCGCGATACATGAATGCACACTATGGTGTATGTGCGTGTGAGTGTGTGAATGTGGGTGTGCATGTGCCACAGGGCACATGTGGAGGCCAGAGGACACCCTAAGGTGTCAGTCCTTGCCTTCCATTGTACCTGGGTCAGGGTCTCTTTATTGTCTGCCACTGAGTATGCCAGGCTAGCTTAAGTGTTGCTAGGGGGTTCTCCTGTCTCTGCCTTCCATCTTGCCTAGGAGCCCCAAAATTGTAGACCAGATGTCTACCATGGTGGCTTACTAACTACTGTTTTTAAAAATAAATCATGAGGATTGTGAAATTTGGCGTGGAAATTACTAAGAGTAGTTCCAATCATCTGAGTGAGAAAGGAAATTATTTAATTACTTTTCATAATTTTGAATTGTGATCATGATGACATTAGGGTTCTTGGACCATGTAGAAACTCTAGTCTCTCCTTTCTCTGTTCACTTGGCCCCATGTTCTTCTGTTTTTCTAACCTCTAGGTGATATGAGCTCTGGGTCTGATGTCAAATTATGTAATGCTGACATTGGTTCCAGCTTTCTGACTTCCTGATTTTTGGGGCAGTGATTTCATTCTAGGCCTCAGTACTACTAGCTGTAAAATGGTAAGGATTGTTCTCTGGGTTGAAGTAATTCACAGGGAGTGTGCTTCACACTGGGCCCGGTACACAGTAGGACCACAGAAGAAATATTTGCTGTTATCATGGGTCTTAGTGTGGAATTCAGGATCTCTCCATATAGTGGCCCTGCCTGTATGCAGCTGTTGCTGCTTATGTAGCTGTGAAAGCGGCCAGGTGGCTGGAGTTCCTGCATGCTGTTCTGTGATCTTTTGAGAATGGACACACCATATTCCACCCCATGAGACCACCTCTGTGGAGCAGAAGGCAAATGAATACAAATGCAAATTTACAAAAGGTGCCTTTTAGCCACAGATGCCAAATTAAATTTCCAGCAAATCCTTTTAGAGAGGGGTCAGTGCTCGTTTTCCATAAAATGTGGCTTTCTGAATTCCATATAAAAGCTTTCCTTTGGAAATCCCATTTATGACTACCTTCCTCTCTCCTCCTCCTTCCTTTTCCAACACCAGTCACCTCCCACCCCCAAAGCTTTAATTACAGCGAAGGGGGATTAGCCAGTTCATCCCCAGGGAATTCTGAACATAGCCATCTCTGAATTAAACTAAAGAGAAAATGGCTGCAGGCACAGAGCAAAGAGAACAGACAAGATTGATTGACTGATTGATTGGAACTCATCAGATGGATATTTGGGACCTCAGATAAAATCACAACAGAAATGATATAAAACCCCTTACCTGCTTTCCCTCCTCAACACTCCCCAAGAGGCACCCAGGAGCCCAGGTTAGCCACCTCCCCCAGCTCCTATGGATCTACCTACCCTTGCTCTGTCACTTGTTTTTAGACTCAAAAAGACAGAGGGAAGCCTGCCACAGAAGAAGTGTCAGGAGGCGCTGCAAGACTACATTCTACAGTGAGAACTTCTGGATATCCACTCCTCTGGGAGAGCAGACCCAGCATCCTGAGACTCACTTAGACTTCCTGTTTTGGAACCTGGGCTTCATACTTTCTCAGCTTAATTGTGGTTTGCTGAGTGCTCAGAAGGCCAAATGGTGTCTCCTTAAAATTCTATTAATATACCACCCTATTTTCAGAAGGAAGGAAAAAAATGATACATTTTCCTAGCTTTGCTGTCATCTGAAGGTACCCAACAAGAATCTGGGAAGTACAGGTGGAGGCTGGTCTGGGATGATCATTATTGATAATAACCAACACTACTGTGTACGCCCTGCAACAAGAACTTCCCACACCCCATCACAGTGACTCCAACAGAAGCATGTATGATTAAGTCCCCAGACCCAAAGTACAGAAAGATGAAGCTATGTCCTAAGCGAGTGGTGATGTAAACTCAGGTCTGCCTGCTCTAAACTCGAGCTTTCTTCTTCTTATTGTTATCTTATTATTTATTACTATTTATTTTTCTTGTGATCTCTTCCTTGGGCTATGTTTTATAAGCTCACTCACTTTGTTCTACGCTCACCCTCTCAGGAAAGCAGTGCCTTTCAGTCTATAAGAGCATGAATGCTAAAGGCTAGCAGATTTATAGGCAAGGCCCTAAATGCCATAGGCCTGGGACCCGGCCTTGGACATTGTCTTTGGAAAAGTTCCAGATGGTTCTAAGCTGCTGGTCTGGGAAGTACTGCTTAAAGGATTTTCCATTCATTCTCTTGGATTTCGTGCTGCCTGAGGAACAGAGATGAGTTTGCAATGGTCAGTCTAGATTTCTAGATAATTGTGTGGTGGTAATATATAACGCCATGTATTATATGATGGTAACATGTAATGCCATCTGCCGGGTGCTGGGCACTGAATGTGGTTAGTTTTGTGTGCTCTTTACCATCAGCCCTATTTACAGAGGAAGGAAAAGAGGTCACAGAGCCAATCAAAGGCAGAGGGCATTTCAGTTATTTGCTTTGGTTCAAAATGTTCTTGGCTAAAAGCTGCCAGAGGCTGGCTCTCCCTTTCTACTGTGATACAAACCCACTGAAAGATAAGAACATCAAGCAGGAACCTCTTTGGAAAAGCCAACAAGGTTCCAAGGTGACAAAACAAAACAAAACCTACAAAGGGTTACTGGTTAAAAGTAACCCATTTGATACTTAGACTGACCACCCCACATAATAAGAGTCATGGGTTTGCTTCTGGTGCACCCAACTAGAAGGGTTAAGCTTACCCCAAGGTAAAGCACCAAGTTAGTGTATGTTAATACCTGAACGTTGCCTAGAAAGCAGAAGAACGTAGCAGGTAGCACCTTGGTGGGATAGAGGAGGGACAAAATCTCCCCCTCCATTCCCCAGAAAGGATAATATTTGCCACTGTCACATTGAGACAGAACTGCCAGTGGGATACGGTATAAGTGAAGTCGATGGGGGTCTCAACAACTAAGTTTTCTGTGTTCTTTGGCAACATAAAACTAACACATTTTTTTTCTTTCAAACACAACAAACACAGTACAGGACGACTTTCCACAGCTTAGGGCGATAAGAAATAAGATTTCCTGGCGCAGAATGGCAGCTAGAAGTCATGGAAGCACTATGACCCTGCCCTGCACCTGCCTTCACAGGCCAAGTCCCCGCTTGCTTTATGACTTTGGGTATGGGAACTGTGTGTCAGTTCACAGCCCAACAGGTTTTACAAGCAGGGCAAGCAGCACCTGGGGATGCTTAAGGTAGGAGGTAGGTGGGGGAGGAAGCAGAGTCTTTACTCACAGAGTCCGGATCTTTGGCATGTGGTTGAAGCTGGTGACCAGGATGCGGCTGATGTTGTTATTGTTGAGAGTGCTGCAGAGACAGAGGGAAAAGTTATGAATGAGAGGCACTGAGATTTCATAGGTGTGGAAGAGAAACTGGTGTGGCTGTAAGAAAAAATGTCAGCAAGTGAGGACCAGAGCATCCAAGTGTCTAGAGACAAGTGGAAACTCTCCAGATGATGGGGAATCCATAGTCCTGTTATTCCCGTAGGTTCCCCCACCATCCGTGAGCAATTAATCCCTGACTTAATCTTGCTCCATGTGGAGTGCCTCATCACAACATCTTTAAATCTTTTTTTTTGAAGATCCATTATATCTTGAATCATGTGTGTGTGGGTATGTACACATGATTGCTGGTGCTCAGATAAGGTCAGAGGGATCAGATACCCTTGCAGCTGCCTGGCATGGGTGCTGTGAAGGGAACCTGGGTCCTCATCAGGAGCAATGCACCCAAAGAATGGCTGAGCCACTTCTCCAGCCCTAGCATCTTTAATTCTTACAGGGATAAGTCGGTTCCATGCTACTGTTCTCTTTTAGGGAGAGGAAAGGAGTGCTCCTTTTGATGGTAGTGCAGAAGAACTTTCAGGGAGATGTTGTGGCCCTCTTGTTACCGATGAAGAGGCTGGGCTGCAGTCAGGCAAGGCAACTTTCCAGCTTTGCCATCACTGCTCAGCTCTTCAGGTAGGATGTGACCAAGCCCTCTCTCACCCCACTCTTGTTTTGGTCACCGTACACACTACCTTGTACATGATGCTATCTCAAGAGGTTACTTGGTATTTTCCAGGCATCTTCGGTCCTTCAAGAGTATCTTATCTCAAGAGGGACTAACCCTCCTCTTTCCGGTTCTCTCCTTGACCATGGATGGAGTTCCTACTGGGCAGTGTTAGTACCAAATAGTCCCATTGACAGGAAAAGCTTGGAGAAAGAGATGAGCTGTACAAACGGACCTAGTGAAGTGAAGCTGATGAAGAATTGAAATCAGGATCTAAAAAAGCACTGCCTCTGTTTACCAACTAAAATGACTCATGGGGAAGCCCAGGGCAGTATGGCAGTGAGGGAAATCTGTTTGCAGAGGTTTTGCAGTTCAGGCCAGTGACTACACACTGGGGAGGTGGCAGGGTGCAGGAAGGCCAGGCTTGGTTCTCTGGCTCTGACCTCACTCCTGCTTTGCTTTGCATTACGAAGACCAAGAGTTAGATCTGGGCTTTGGCCTCCACTTCATGCTGCCCACTTGTTATTGGACCTTTCTTTTCTGATTTTTCCAGAAACAAACTAGATCCCACTTTGTGCTCATCAACCCCGTTTCCCTTACTCTCCTCTAGGCCACCATTGGTCTTTACTGGCTCAAGACTGTCAGTCAAGCAGTCTACGCTCTGGGGTTGTGGTAAATACATTACTTTTTTTCTTAAAGCGCTTCCTCCGTGAACTACAGACTCAGCACATGTGGTGTGCGCTCAGTAAATACAGGTCATCAATTTACTGACTGTGTTGGAGAGAACCTAGTCCTGTCCTGGAGTGTTTTGTTCCCCACTTCAACCTTCCAAAAAGAAAAGGTGTTTCATTCAAATACTGCCACCCCGTGCCCCAACCTAAGGGGTCCTGCAGATTACTTCTCCAGCCCTTGTGACCTTAGGCCCAAGCTAGGTTCCAGTGATCACACTTGTCACTCAAATCTGCTCCTCAAATCCTTTGCTCTCTCCATTACTTGCTTGGCTAACAGGAGGAAGGTTGGGGTGGGGGCACACAGAGGAAACTAGCTTGGTTCTTGTCCCCACCCCACCTCTGGCATTCACTGTACACACACTACGTGTCTGGCACTATGGTAGGCATTCAGTAGATAGGCACACACACACTTAAATCCATTTGTGCTTATGTGCCCCACACTGCTGCACCAGTGGAAACTTTCTGGTTGTGTGTGTGTGTGTGTGTGTGTGTGTGTGTGTGTGTGTGTGTGTGTG